>JAMYHL010000084.1:0-157740 GCA_025531455.1 Apiotrichum sp. Y4204 | reverse complement strand
GCCCCGACGCCCCCCGGGCCCCCCCGGGGGGGGGGGGGGGGAGGGTCCAAGCGCACGCCAGCGCAATGCGATGCTTCTCCCTCCCCCTTGGATCCCTTGGATTCTCACTGCCACGCACCGCTACCAATGAGTAGGGATCGGGGATTGGGGCGGCCAACGACGTGTAGATGAACAGACAGACGGGCATTATCGACTGACAGAGTGCACTGCGGCACTGCGGCACTGGGACACTGCTCGACTTTTGCTGCAACGCGTACTTTGCACCGGTCGACGGACAAGTCTCTCGGTGACAGGCACCGCCTCGTTTGGCCACGGACACTGGCCACTGGCCACTGGTGGCTGGCGACTACCGCGGCTCTTACTCATGTAGAGGAATGCAGCGGCGCTGTCGCGGTATCTGTGATGCATGCCCCGTCGATGAGACAGAGAGCGTAAGAGAAAAGACGCGCGCAGGAGCAGCGCGATGGCCACGAGCGACGGACGAGATGCGTTCGCTGAGTGGGACCTTGGAACCCCGAAAGCTGCTGGTATTCCAGTTTGTCGTATTATCGAATTGTTGTCATCGAATGACCAGCCATCGTGCCATTTACGACTCTCGAGCATGTCTCACATGAATATCTGCTGAGGGTACTGCATCGGAGATGTACGGCATCGGAGATCGGAGACATTAGTACACAGGCGTTGCATGTTGTGTTTCTGATAAGATATAAGATAACGCATCACACAACTCATCCTTCAACCGATCCAACCATCCGTCCCACAACATTTCAACATATTTCTATCCCAGTATTATCCTAATCGCGTCCCGATCCCGAAGTGATTCGTCAGAGCTCCTGGGACTCCTAGAGCTCGTCCTTGCCCTCGAGCTCATGCTCGACCACGGCGACAGGGTTAGGCTTGATGGGGACAAACGCCACGAACGGGAGTGCGTCGCTCTTCGCCTCGGCAAGCGCACGCTCAAGGAAGCTCGACTGGGAGAGGGGCCCGGCGGGGTCGTAGTTTGGAACCGACATCGGCGGCGGCTGGGCGGGGACGCGCGGCGCCACGGGCCACGCGGTCCATTCGCTCCACATAGGCCAGATCCGCCACGTGGGGTAAGGGTAGCTCGCCGCGCTCGCCGCGCTCGCCGCAGGCGCCATCAGGCTGCAGTAGCTGTCAGCCGCTCCCGACGCTTACGGACTGGGGAAGCTCACTGGTATCCGTGAACGGGGCATAAGATGGCGGCGGGGTGGGCCTCGCAGTTTGAGAGTGCGTCGGAGATGGGGCTGGGGATGCTGGCGAGTGAGGGGAGGAGGGAGACGGCGGTGGAGCCTGACGCTACGGCTGCGACGGGTGCGACTCCTGCTGCGGCGCCGCACGCTGCGCAGCGGTCAGTGAACCACCACAGCGCGGCATAGAGGAGGCTGCATAGGACACAGATGATTGCCGCGGTTGCAGCAGCGAGGTTAGTGTCCGAGAGAGAGACGACAGGGTAGCCCGTGAAAAGGGTGTCCCCCGAGATCCATGCAGTGGCTACGACGGCGACAGCGGTGACGGTCACGAGAGCGATGGGTACGGTGATGCTCGACATTATGAGGGTGTTAATGAAGCAAAGGGTTGAGGAAGTTGAAGAGAATGGGGGGGAGGTGAGATGGGGGAGTGTCGCGACTGAACCACCCAGTGTCCGCGAACGCGCCCCTGCTAACCTTAATTTTGCCACCGACCACGGACGCGAGCTGGGAAGAACGGGTCCGGTTTGTATCGAGCACAATCCATCATGGCAGTAAAGGGCAGCAGTCGGTGTGGGCGAAGTGCCGTGCTGCCGTTGATACTGTAGCTGGCTGCTATCGCCAAGCGCGCTGACAGGCGGACAATGTCGACGCACGGTCATCAACAACGCGCCGGTCACTGCGCCGCTGCTCTCTCCAGGAACAAGGGCACGCAGGACCTCCTAATCGAGCACAATCGGCCACAGATCACCGTCCAGGACACTGCACTGAACCACGACTGTGGCCAGCGCCCTGCTCTCCTCTTCATGCCTGGCACGACACAGGCGGTCGGGCGGATTTGATAAACCCTCGGGATGTGCAAACCCGGTCACGAGACACCTCGACACCTCGTGGATAGTCGAGGGTCACCTCGGGTGCTGCTAGACGCTCTAAGGTCGAGGAAGTAACCGGGCAAGGTAGGCTGTAGAGGAATGGCAGGCTTTCCACCAGTGGAGAATGGGAGGTACGACAGGAACGGAGAGGTAAACTGAAGGTCGGGGCCATATTCCAAGGGAGCCGAAAATGCCTCGGCTCGGAACGAGTAAGGAACAAGGAGGAGAATGAAGCTAACAAGGAAGAAAAGAGGATCATGGAGAGATATCGAGGAAACAGTACGAAGACGGGAGATGTGAGGTGGGGCGGCAGTGAGGGAGGACAAGAAGTTCGGAGCGAGACGATGGGTGTGGAAAGGGATTGGAAATGCAGAGCGGAGGAAGAGGCAAAGACAAAAGAGAGAGTGGGCCGACAGGAACATGAGGATGTCAGGCTTCCCGGCACGGTTGGCTGACGAAAGCCGCTTTGGACGTTAGCCGTCTTGCGCGTCGGTGATATCGCGCTTCGATCGGTCTGCTGTTCCCACAATCCTTCGCCTACAGCTTCCCGCAGTGCTTGGAAAGGATCGATTCGACAATGCTCGGAGCCCCGTTATCCTCCGGAGGACAACGTCAGGCGCTCCGGGTGCACTGCCGTCGAGTGGAGCCAAACTTGGGTACACGCAGTACATCATCTGGACGTGCAGATATGCTTACTTCTTGAGACGTTCATGAACCCGGTAACCAAGGTCATCTGGTGACGAGAACAACACCCCGAGCGCGAAGAGGGGTGCCGGGCATGCCACTAGGCCCCACTCTTTCGTTGATCACCTCCAGCACGGTAGGTATCTCCTTCCGTGCCCCGCGGCAGCTCCACGGTATCCAGGACACATCCGCCTGTGCTGCGTGCCCAATCGCACAATCCCAAGAATGCTCTGCTGGGATCTTACGCAGTTCATACATTGTCGGGTGGCAAATGATGTACAGTACAAATCCTTCACTGATCGGTGAGAGAGTACACTACGGGGTACAGTATCTGTTTACACTGACGACCTCGTCATTGACTCTCTCCTGATATATATGCTTCTCACCGCCTGCGGCGACGGCGCCGGAATGCCTCCCACACCTGGTCGCTTAGCTCAGTTGGTTAGAGCATCGTACTAATACGCAGACGCGTGTCGGTATGCGGGGGTCGGCAGTTCGAGCCTGTCAGTGATCAGTCGCGGTCCTAGGGTCGCGAGCGCACCTTTTTCCAAGGTGCGGAGAGAGGGGCGGATTCAGAGAGGAAACCAGGAATGGCGGCGTGTGCTATGGAGGTGTCGACAGCGTCAAAGTAGTCGCTGGATGCAGATTGTCGTCGGTGGAGTCTTCAGATAGTCGTGGTTCGTCGCTACCAATCCCGGGCCAGGGGTTTACCTCGTAGTAGTATATGGTATCCATAGACGGGGTCTCCTTCATAGGGCAACGGCCGGACCAGAGGTGGGCGGGGCCGCACCAGCGTTCACTGTGCGGGGCGGGTGGGGGGCGCTCGGGGCGCGGCCGGACGGGCCGGCAGGCGGCGAGGGAGACGAGGGTGCTCAGCATGTAGGCTGCAGTGTGAGGGGTCTGGCGTCCGGTGAAGAGAATGTCGGTAGGGAAGAAGGAGGACGGATGCCGAGGGGAGGAAGTGGCTCCGGCCGCGCCTTTTATGTCATGGCCAAAGAGCAGGTGGAGGTTACGAGGAGTACATGTTTATGGTGAATTTCGGTGTGTGGTGTTGCCACTGCGGTGCCCCGCCATGCCGCAAGATAAGCATACTAAGAGTGTCTTAGCCTGCCCTGACATCTGTTGTGTAATCGAGTCATGATCGATTCCCGTACCGTTGCGAATACTCGGTGGTCTGCATAGCTGGCTGCAGCGTGCAACAACGCAAAACGACAACCGTCTGGAACAGATGTAAGTGCGGCGTAGGTGCGTCGGTGGCAGCTGACACGCTCCCTGGTTCCCGGCTCTATGGGCAGTATTTGGTTCCACGTTCGACATCGGCGTGGACGCACACCGATATCTAACAATTACACATTGTACCCAACTCGAGAACATTCCACCCGCAAATTGCCCACAGTGGAACACTTATGTATGTTAACCAAAGGACAGTTTGGATCATTATACACATGTAGCATCTCTAGGTGGACATATGGATACAACAGGGATGGCCACAACGGACGACAGGCCGCAACGGCAATGGGAGACCGCAAATCGGAGACCGGCCGACGCACAGAACTTTCAAGGAAGGCCGAAGGGCTGGGCGTGGCCGACGGCTATGCGTAACGCAGGATGGACGAATCCGAGGGAACTCTCGGGAGCGGGGCGACACGGGGGACGCCGCGGGGTGCGACGCGAGCGTACGGCGGGGGCGGAATGCTCGGTGGACAGGTAGACGGCCTGCTCGGAATCGAAGTTGGGGCCGTGAGGGTTTACGATGATGAGGGCTTGTGGGAGCGCGGGCTGCATGGGGGCGTGTGTGCAGTCCGATCGGCCACATTCGACGTCTGGCTCGCGGTGGTGGTTGGCGCTGAAGCGCCGCAGGAAACGCCATGTGGA
The DNA here is from genome assembly GCA_025531455.1 of Apiotrichum sp. Y4204. Taxonomy (NCBI): domain Eukaryota; kingdom Fungi; phylum Basidiomycota; class Tremellomycetes; order Trichosporonales; family Trichosporonaceae; genus Apiotrichum; species Apiotrichum sp. Y4204. Next base: position 153,101 of record JAMYHL010000084.1, on the reverse strand, counting down.
TTCGATGGAGAGCCAGATCGCGCCGGATTTCACGATAATCTGGTAGATTGTCATGATGGTGAGGGTAATTGCTGGCATGAAGATGAAGCAGAAGATGAGCAGCTTGAGCCAGTCCATCGCGAGTAAGTGGGTGCTGTGGGGGTGGTGTGCCGGCGGGAATGAGTGGCGCGTTGAGGAGGCAGCATAGACGTGCCGGATGCCGCAAGGGGATCCGGTGGTGTGGGAGTATGAGTAGCAAGTGAGAGGTAGACTGGATCAACAGCCGCACTACAATACGGTGCTCTGTGAGTACTCGATAGTGAGTAGCGGTCTTGGGTCGGGGGTCGCGAGTGGCGACAGAACTTATACTGTTCCTCCATGCACAGCCAAGCGCGCGTTCTGCGAAGACATCAAGGTGGCGAGCGCGAAGTGCAGACGAAGAGTTGTGGTACACTGCAAAAAGCAGTAGCCGCCATGACGCTAGAGGATCCTTGCTGTTTTCCCTATTGCATTTGCTCCGATGGGCACGGCGAAAAGCGATGCGAGCAGAGGACTCCAATGTCAACAAACGAAATGTCGCGGTTAGAAGATAACAGCGCGTGAATTGATGTAGCCAATAGCGCACGGCGCTCGATACAACACTGTGCCCGTGGGTCGCGTGACTACTCGACTGTGGACAGTAGATGATGGCGATGAGCTCCGGCCGCACGAACGATTTGGTTATCGCTTCGGCGTTGGCCGTGGGCTAGTGTGGAGCCACGCACGTTTGTGAAGATAAGATGTCAGATGGACCATTCATTGTTCATGGTTTGCCGGTGACGCACAGGTACAGGATCCGCAGCAGGGGGATCAGCAGAGGGCCATAGCGCAGGAACGCGTCCCGGGCGTAGGTAGATCTGCAGGTGTTCCCAACCAGGGATTCTCTTTAGCAGAACACGAGAGGAAGCGCTGACCGGCCCACAGGAGCCAAGACAGTGTCGGTCCTTCAGGCACGCGAGGCACGCGGGGCGCCACCCAGCTACACATAACCCGCCTTTCGTTCGGAGCCGAGACCTTCTTGCCGACGCTGCCGAAGCCGTAGAGACACACGCCGCCACCCACTCTCGCGGTCGCCGTCACCGTCGGAGGCTTATCTCTCTATTTGAACCCTCACATCACAGATCCGGCCAATGGGATGCCGCAATGTAGGCCCGTGACTCGAGGGGAGGGGCCGGAGACAAATCCTCGGAAGTGCGGGTTTGTCTATCTAGGGCCTTGGAGACGACTTTGGCACCGCACCGCCGGAGGTCGCCGGGGTCAGCTGGCAATCACGGTTAAGGCGCGGCTATCTGCCGTCTGCTCCCCTGCTGTTCCCCAGCTGTCTGCGAGGTCTGATCCCCTGCTGTCTGGGAGTTGGGAGTGAGGTCAGTGGCGGATGTGCCGCTTTCGTACAGGATGTGAGGTGGGACCTGTGGAGCTGTGGAATTGGAGCATCCACTGAATAACTCGAGAATGAGCAGCTGTGTCCGGGAGTGTCCGATGGAGCAACAGAGGACTGTCAGGCGTGAGTGGCGAGGCGAGGAATTGAGTCGTGTTCAGTGAGGATAGTTTATGAGACTGGTTGCGAATGGAGCTGCTTGAGGAGAAGGAATTGCGGTACGCAAGGTACCACGACATGCTATCCAGTCGAGGGGCTCTCGCCACCCATGTCATGACAAGTGCCAAGTGGCGATCGCAACGGAATAGGGACTCGATCAAATCCAGAATTCCAGAACATCAGAGTCCACAAAGTGGCGATCCATGCAATCATGCAGCAAAACAACACTGGTTCACAATCTGCATTGACAACACGATTGTACAGTACACTATGTTACACCGGAATATGGTACAAGATACATAAAAACTTCTGACTTTTGATTTTCATTGCATTGTGAGTCGTACAGTACATTCGGTGGGTCGTCGGATTACATCGAACTAGGGCCGTTCAGGACGGAGAATACGGTTCGTGACGAGTCATAGCGGATCCGAGGATCCATTATCGATTAAGGGTTGTTTGCAGACGCGGCTCACAGCGAGCGAGTCAAAGTAGTTGGCTTTGCAGCAAGTCGAGAGTAGTTGTAACTGACTCTGACTCGGACTACAGCTGGAACGAGGACTTGACGGAGCGAGGCGAAAGGTCGTACGGCTCATACGTGGGGGGAGGAGCCGACGAGTCGTTGATCTGGAGCTTGGCAATCTCGATCGCAAGCTTGACCGTCTTGGGGTCCGCGGACGAGGGGAGGGTGACCTCGTGCTCGTTGGGCGTGGTGGTGTAGAGGGGAAGAGTGGCCTGACGAGGGCGGCGGAGCTTGCGGCGCTCGCTGCGCACCTTCTTGGTGCTGGAGGTGGAGAAGATCTGACTATTAGGACGAGATAGAGGCTGACTTGGTCGAGAATGCCTCCTACTTACGAGGTTCCAGATGTTGCCCTTCATGGTGTGCAAGTGTGGTTACGCTGGGGGTGGTTGTGGTGTTAGGCTGTGGTGGTGCTTCTCTGTGAGTACGGTGCGGAGATAGCTTAGAGATGGCAATAGATGGTGTCTCGATATCAAGAGCAGTAGTAGCAGTGGAGCTGGCTGATGGATGTCGACAAGTTCCATCTGGTGTCTTCTTTTATATCATGAAGGTCGCACATGTTGTACTACTGATACAGGCTGTACGCAGCCGACTCGAGCAGCGAGCACCGGGTAAAAGGTGGTGGACAAGAAGGACCCGAGTCAAGCGGTGACGTTGTGCCTGTTTTCTGGGCACTCCACCTGTGATCCTGATATCCTGCAGTGCCAAGGAAAAAATCCAGGGAAGGAACCAAGAACACAGCTGAACGATACGCCATGATCTGCAGGCTCCAGGAACGGGGCACCCGCCCGTCGGCTCGGTCGGCTCCTCCTACTTTTGTTTCCCGGCTCCGGCGAGGGGCTGTGGAGGTCTGTCACCCCTTCAAACCCTCACTCACATGCACATGTGCGACGGGGAGCGTACCGACGGAGTCCTACGCCATCGCGAGGTTTCTGTGCCTGTACGACGTTTCGGAGAGACCCGGGAAATGGGCATTCGAGCGCAAACAGCACAACCAGCCAATCCGCGTACCCGTGTCAAATCGCGCATCAGCTGCTCATGACCATCACCGTTCCGCAATACACGACCTCGAGGCCTCGAGAGCTCGAGTGCGCCGCTCCTGCATGCGAAATGGTGCCGCATACCGCTGCAGAAGTAAAACGTAAATCGCTCAGCAGTGCAACATGCCGCCGGAGTCTGGTGACGGGAGTACATGGATCTGTGAGCTCCGCCCGGTAGCCAGCGCGGTCTCCAAGCTCGAAACTGTAAGCTCGCTCAGCTCGCTGCTCCGCTTGCTCCAAGTGCCAAGCGTCACGTGTCCTCGGCGTTGATGTCAGAGATAAGCCACTCCGTGTGCATCGGGCCGTAAATGGCGGGCCATGATTGGTCAGTCCAGATACACACCACCTGATGCACGCCGGGTATCTGCGACCGGCGGCAGCTGCATACTACTCCGCAATACCGCAGTACAGTACACTTCTTGGCAGTACCTAGAGTGACGTTTACTGTCGTCGCTGGAACGCAGATGTCTCGGTCATCGTCGGCATGGCGGGTGCAAACTCGCGTGGAGGAGGTGCCTGGCGAGAACGAGCGAGGTAGGTATGGTACGCGATACGCGACGGTGCCGACCACGGTGGGTTGCTCTCAAAACAGGCTGAAGTGGTTTTCGCGAAGGGAAGAGTTTTCGCGGCGGTTTTGCCCAACCCTCCACGCGTTCCACAACTTTATACAGCACATGGCCTCCACCAGCGACACCGCCCAGCTACCGACGCACCCGAGCATGCCACCATGCACGACGAGCTCATCGGGCTTAACGGTGCGCAGGAAGGGTAGCGATCTGAGGACGGTGCCTGATGTCGCGGAAATGAGGCGTACTGCACATCGAGACTGCACGTTGAGACTGCACAGTCAAACGAGCTGCAGCATGAGGAACAGCAAGGCCAGTGACAGCAAGTAACCATCAGGAGGTGCACATGGGGGCTGGCGATATGTCAATACTGCTTCAGCGGTGCGTCGTAGAGGCATGAAGGCATGGAAGCAGGGATTTGATATTTCAAGCCATCCAATTTAACAGCGTGGAAGACCCTGTCTACACCGCGAGGGCGGCGGTGGTCATGGCGCACAGCTTGGAGGACGAGGGGCAGTTGCCGCCAAATGCTGTTGCCCCCCCAGCCACAGTTGAAACACAATTGACCTTCGGGGCCCCACCTGAGGCGCGTCGACATCCGGCCGAACGCGGCTCGTCGAGTTCCGAGGAGTTGTAGAACAAGGCGTTCCGATAACCATCAGCCACCACATGTCGAGTGTATGCTGCGGCGTCGACACTTGGCCCTACTCACCAAGACTCACCACTCACACATACTGACCCCGTTTCCATTCCTCCTTCTATCCCCCGTCCTCCATCATGACGGCCTCCCACGCCCCCGCCTCTCACTTCGCCCCCAGAACACCACTCCCGACGCGGTCCGCCGGCTTTTCCCCTCCAGAGGAAGTGGACGTGCCAGCCGTCAGCGCGCGCTTTGTGACTGCGTTAGAGGCGGCGTTTGCGGTGAACAGTGCCGCAGGCAAGGCCCCGGACGTGTCCCGCTTTGCGGAACTCTTCGCGCCGGCCGCCTTCTGGCGCGACCACCTCGCGTTCTCCAGGGGATACCGCACGTTCCAGGACGAGACGATCAGCCTGGCGGCCCAGGTACGTGTACTGCACGGTCCCGCTGACGGAAGGACCTGCTCGGTTCGGCATGCGTGCGTTCCGTGCGGCTTACGGAGCCCTCGCCCGCGCTCGAGCAGCCGTACCCGGACCTCGCGTGGGTGCGGGTTCACGCGGAACTCAGCACCGCGCTGGGCAAGGGGACCGCTGTCGCGCGCCTTGTGTACGTCGAGGCGCAGGCGGAGTGGAAGGTGTGGACGCTGTTCACGACGCTCGAGAGCCTGCACGATCGTCCGCGCCGCGACGGCGCGAACAGGCCGTTTGGGAGACACAACGACCCCGAGCCGTATGATGTGCGCCGAAAAAGGGAGATGGAGTTTGAGGATGGCGACCCGGACGTGCTCGTCAGTACGTCGTCGTGGCCACCATGGCAGGCAGTGTGGAGTGAGCGCTCACCACAGTCGGCGCGGGACACAACGGGTTGGCGACAGCGGCGATGCTGCGCGCATTCGGGCTCAACCCCCTCGTAGTCGACCGCGCAGAACGTATCGGCGACAGCTGGCGCAAACGCTATGCGTAAGTCACCAGTCAGACACCTCTCCTCCACTTTCCTTCCGGCTCACCCCAGCTCCCTCGCGCTGCAGGATCCCGTGTGGAGCAACCACCTGCCGATGATGCCGTTCCCGAGCAACTGGCCGGTGTTCATGCCCGCTGGCAAGCTTGCAAACTGGCTCGAGGCGTATGCCGACGCAATGGAGCTCAACGTGTGGCTGCGCAGCACGGCGGATCCGGCCCAGACGCGCTGGGACGCGGACCGCCGGCGGTGGGAGTTTAGAGTGCTGCGCAGTATCAATGGGGAGGTGCATGCGCGCGATATTGCCGTGTCGCACGTCGTACTCGCGACCGGCCTGGTGGGGCCACCGCGGCTCCCACCGCCGTTTCCGGGCCAGGAGGCTTATGGCGGCACGATTGTCCATTCGTCGGAGCACGCCGGGGGCGGAGCTTGGAAGGGCAAGCGTGCGCTGGTTGTGGGAGCGTGCACGTCTGCGCTGGATGTGAGTACCGAATCGCATTCCCGCTGGGGCTGACGCAGATCGCGGCCGACCTCGTCCACCACGGCGCCGAGACGACGCTGCTCCAGCGCAGTCCGACGTATGTCATGTCGCTGCGCCACGGCCTGCCAGTGTTGAGTGAGTGCATGGCGCCGAGTTGGCCAGCTAGCGACGTTGAGCCAGCTGAACTCGCTCCGCCTCGCTGACCGCAGCCGCGGGCGTGTGGACCGAGGAGGGCAACAGGATGTACACGATCGAGCAGGCGGACCGTATTGCCGAGTCGTTGCCGCCGCACGTCTGGCGCGAGTTCCAGAAGCGCACAACGGCGCACCTCGCCGAAGCGGACAAGGACATGCTCGCCGGTCTCGAGCGTGCAGGCTTCCGCACTTGGTTCGGTATCGACGGCACGGGCTTTGCAACACGTGAGTGTGACCGTTGCGGCCGTGGCGCTCGCGGCGCTCGCAGCCGATCAAGTAGACACGTGGAATCAGCTCGAATATCTGTAAAGTCAGGCGACACGTATATTGCTGACAGTGCTGACAGCAGTGGCACAAGAGCGCGCCGGCGGTACCTACTTTGCGTCGCCCGGCGGTGGCGCCGATCTGATCATCAACGGCCGCATATCGGTCCAGTCCGGCGAGATTGCGCGCTTCTCACGCACAGGGGTAGAGTTAACATCTGGTGTCGCGGCCTCCTTTGACCTGATCATTTTTGCGACCGGGTTCGAGAACTGTGCGGCCGCAAAGGAAGCGACACTCGGAGCGGAGGCGCGGCGCTTGGGCCGAGTGTGGGGCCTGGACGGCGAGGGCGAGGTGCGCGGCGTCGGGGGGCCCGCGGGCCCGAACGTCTTCGTGGCCGCTACGCACCTCCTCTTTGCGCGTTCGCTGAGCCGCAACATTGCGCTGCAGATCGCCGCAGAGCGCGACGGGATCTGGGCGCCGGCATGTGAGTCCGCGTGTGGGGCGACGCTGACGGCAGACGAAAAGCATCGCGTGGAGCTCGACCCCTAGACGTTGTATGTGCAGATGTAGAGTGGCGCCGAAACCCGTAGGCATGCGCCCGGTCACTTGGACACAGTGTCATTGCCGGATTATGTTGAGGTCAATGTATCCTTTTCTCTTTGCCTTGACTTTCTCGCGTGCGTTTCAGGACAGTACGGACAGCGCTGGGTGCCGTGACAGCCCGTCCAGGTGGTGAGGGTGTGGCGATGACGGCGCGCACCGGTGCGCGGGGCCCCGCAGAGAGCATGAAACGTGTGGCAGTGGTGGAGAGCCGTACGTCGTTGCGTGAGGCAGTGCGGCGGTTGCCTCATGCTCGAGAGAAACGGCCTCTGGGCCAGATCGAAGCTTTCAAGGGGCTTGGGATCTATTTCATCCCTTTGATCTTGTTCCAGCAGCTACGTGTAGTTGAGCGTTATGGGGAAGGTACTTTGCTGTTCCTGCTGGGCCCAGACCCGACCTGTCCGATGCTCGGACGCATTGTCCTCTGCGGGTGCGCCTTGCTGTGCGATCCGGTTTAGAGAGACCTTATATTTCAAGGAAGAGGAACAAGGCAAAATGGCTACACTGTGCATCGAGCATGTGCTAAAAAGGAGGGGGGTGATGTACAGTGCGGAGAAGGATGTCTTTGCTATCGCTACAGTTTGTTCAGTGAGGGGATGTGAGGGTTCGTCAAAATATGGCCGGGGCCGTCAATACAGTAAGGCAGGCGCGGCAGGGCCAGCACGGTGAGGGGTCATCAGGTGGTCTGGGACCTGGGTCAATGTTGATCGGGATCGGATTGAATCCCTTACAACACCCGGCTCTTCTTGCCTAACGGATGAACGGGACAGCTGACGGCCGCCTGGCAAGTGGCGCACCCGTCCTCCTTCGTGGGCGAGTGGAGAAACTCGATGCGCTCCGCGATGGCCGAGTAGATCGGCGTCGCCCCTTGGGGGGAGTAGAGCGTGTCGTACGCGGGCGGGCCGGCGGGAGACCGGGCCCGGCGCGCCGCGGCGCCCGCGTCGGCCAGGAGGTTCATGCAGGCCGGGTCGAGTGAATTTGAGCCTAGCGCGACCTCGTCCGCTGCCGCCGTGGCAGTGTATAGGGGGAGGGGGGGGAGGTGCCGGTGCTTGCGCTTTGGGCGTGCCTTGTCTTTCAGGACGGGCTGCGGTTAGGGCAATCCTGGGGAAGGACGTACAGAGGGGAAAGTGGCCATCATGGACATGACGGGCGGTAAGATGACAAACGGTAGGATGGCAAAAGACAGAGGGAGGTGATGAAGTGGCCGTGGGACGTGATGGTCGTAAAAGTGGCAGCGAGGTGGTGGCGTAAAGGAAAAAGAAATGCTGGAACAAAACAGGGCGAGCCAGCGCCAGCGAAGAAAGAAAACAGCCAAACGACCAAAAGGTGAGAAGCAGAGATGGACGATGAAGAAACGTGTCGAGGGGAGAAGAATGAATCGTCCGTGCCGTGTGCCATATGTATGTATGCGTTCCGACAGTACGCGAGAAACACGAGATCAAGGTCGTGCTGCCATCGTGCCTCGACTCTGCGCAATGTCCTCCATACTCGGTATGGAACCTCACAACGCACCGGTATCCCCGCCCCCGTTTCCTTGTGTGCGCTTCAGTGACCGCCGCCGTTGCTACGAGGCAGGAGGTAGAGCGCTGCTGTGGCGTAGATGCGGCGGCCACCCCTTTCCGGGTGCATCGCCGTGCTCTCCCAAGTTCGGGGGGCCCAGAAAAGTCTTTGCCGTGCCTGTCCTGTGACAGGTGTCCACTGCAGTACTGCAGCCAAGACTGGCAACAAGCCCACAAGGGCGACGTTACCACCACATTGCGAGCAAGTGCAAGCAGTGCGCAGTGCCGTAGTATCTGGAGCAGACCCTGGCCTCTTGCCTCCCTGGGAGTGGCGAAACAGGAAAAGCAGACCCCAAGTTCCAGAAGAGCACAGCCGACGAGTACCAACATGCCAGGTCTGTACTTGCTGGGAGCGGTGTGCCGTACCCAATGCCGAAATGCTGTCCGGTACAACCTGAGTGCCTGACCCCCTCGGCCCCAGACCTTTTTTCCTGGCATCAACTGCCCCTCCGGCACATGGTACTGTACATCCTGCGCTGCTTTGTTGGTTTACCTTTGACGCTCCAGCTCCAGCTCTCGCGCCCAAACGCAAGGGGCAAAACCGATGTGGTCGCAGAGAGCACCGCCGCCTCCCTGTGTCGTGTCCCAGTGACCGCTGTGATGTAACTGCCGCAGTGGACCCCACCCGGTCTCCCAGATCCCAGATGTGTTACATGCCCCAAACGGTATACATGACCTTGTGAATCTCGCGGCCTCGCGGTATGCGGTGGCTGCCTCGCGCGTGGGGTGATCTTCATGCCATGTGCCGCAACTCTGGTAGCCTTATCGAGCATCTCCGACGATGACCGCTGTACAGCCTCACATCGTCCATTGTGACTCGCGACTAGCCTCTGTCCGTAGTCGTCGTACTCGACGAAACGCAGGATGTGTTGTCCAAACGATCCCGGACAACCTCGCAGGGGTATGGAAATCAGGAATGCCTCCAGCCCCTTCCAAACGCTCAGCCGCCGAGTGTCCCTTACAATGTTACCACTAAATTGCATCGCACTCCGACGTCAGCGTCATTCTGCGCGACAGTCGTTTGGGGCCTATGCAGCTACTGTCGGTGCATCGGTGCATGGCTTTGGACTAGATAAAACCAAAGCCAGTTGGAAACTGGAAACTGTGGTCGGCGACTTCGGCACCTGGCACACAGCTCCAGGGACCCTCCCAGAAACTCAAACGAGCAGTGTACATCCTTGGAACCTTGGAACGCACACCGATACGCGCGACCGGGAATTTTCCACTGTCACTGTCATTGGCCGTACACGCCGAAGATGCTGCTTCTCCATGGATCCATGGATCCAAACCCACCTCTCGCATCTGGGAGGATTCAGGGGGGGGGGGGGGCGGGGGGCTTTTGGACGGAACCCAATCTGGATCCCAGACTGGAACGGTATCCCAAAACCTTGACACACTCAGAGTCTCGCCTGTCACTCCCCCTTCAGCGCCACCAGTCACCTTCGCGTTCCAGGGGTCGTGCCGACGGTATCCATGGATGGATCGGATGGATCCATAGACACACGCCCGACGCCAGGTCTATCATTTCTAGGACATTGGTGACGAACGGGGGCGGAGCAGCCCCACCGTACAGCAGAGCTGTGGCGCACCGGGCGCCAAGACATTGCTCGCGAGGAACGCTGCTTCCCAGAAGGTGGGTGGTATCGTCCGAGGGATCATCAGCTTTGTCGGTGCTGCTCGGCCCTGCTCGCGGAACTGTTCCCAGCGCAGGGGTGCGTGTGGCGCGCGCAATCGGCTCCCAGTCGCACCGCGCACGGTCCCGCTCAGACACAGATCCCATGATCAGACGATCGCAGATTACAGATCAGAGTTCGTCGCCATGGTAGCATCCGGAACTGGAGTCGCAAATGCCGGCAGCGCGCTCCACAGGCCACTGGCCACTAACTTCTATCGTTATTCTCAGCAGTGCCTTGGGCCTTGGGACCTTGGAGACGCGCCCCGTTCCGTCTTGTTCGTGTTGTCGCCACTGTTATGCACAGATACATATGTACAAGGAGTAAACACATTATGAGGGGTCCGCGCCTCGCGCAGATACAGTATGTACAGATTGGGCGCCGCCCTCTAGCTCGCGCCGCTGGCCGAGACGGATCTAATGTTGTAGCCCCATACGATGCCCTTGATTTCCGGGCGGGGGGAGGTGCTCCGCACGGGTGCGCTGACATGGCGGTGGCGGCCGGATTTGCGGAGGCCGTCGGCGCGCAGCTTCCATGCCAGGGCCATCTCGCCACCGAGGCAGCCGGGCAGGTTGCAGTTGCACGGGACAACGGCGTCGTACGCACGGTCGAGCTCGCCGCCGGGGCAGAAGGGGTCGGCGCACGCACAGCGCCTGTCGGCGAGGCCGTGCGGGAGCGTGGAGCGGATGAGGAGTGTGGGGGGCTTGGATGGCCGGCGCTTTGTGCGTTTTAAGCTCTGACCGTCGTCTTCTGCCGCCGACTCATACTCTGAATCCGAGTCGCCATCTTCGGATGGCTGATAGACTGAACCTTCGGAGGCAAGACTAGGTTTGGAGGAACTGGTCGAGGCGGTCAGGGAGGGGAGACTTGGCTGGTGCTCGAGAACTGGGACTGAGAAGGACGCTGGCGAGGGGAACACGCCACTCGAGCACTGGGCCGGGGATATTTGCGAAGGTGAGCGCGGTGGGGGACGGAGTGGGGTGGTGAACTGTGGTGTCTCGGATGAATTCAAGTCGACAAGCTTGTCGTCGGATGGAAAGACAAATGAGAGGCAGTTTCCGCTGCATTTGCACTTTTTCTTCTTCATGCGCAGCTGGTTCAGGTCGCCGATCATGGCCTCGAGCTCTGGGTCCTCGCCGTCCGTGTCGGGCAAGTACTCTGGGAGTGTCGAGGCCGTGCCGACCGACGAGTGTAGGCTCTTGGTGCTGTTCGATGCATCGGAGATGTTGGAGCCGTCAGAGCTGCCGCTGACAGTGCGGCGATGGGGAGATTCTGGGCGAGATGGGAGGGGAGGCTGGCCGTCGCACCCCGCCAGCGGTAGGGGGCTGGCGACGCGCCGGAGAACACTGCTCCAAGGAGGCTGAGGTGAGTCAGCGTCCACAAGGCCCCGTTGTTCCGACTCGCGAGTCGATCGCGTCGATGTTCTCGCCGTGCATCGCGCAATCGAGTCACGAGTCACGTACCATGGTGGGGGATGCGTCGTTGATGACTGAGATGTTGGACTTTTCTTAAAGCGCGCGTGTATCAATTGGGCAAGTGCGAAAAGAGGAAGAGGAAGTCTTGTTCAAGCTACAGTCCATGGTGGTTGACCCGTAAGGAGATGGCAGGTTGTAGGCTGTGCGCAGCAGTGACAATGAGAGGCGGTCTATTCACCGGTGCAGACGAGTGTGAGGGACATGACCAGCACGGGCAGGCGGCGATGAAAGTAACAGAGGTGTTGGATAAAGCCGGCAAGGTGGCGAGAAACGAGGTGAAAGAGAGTTTGCTCGTTGTGGCCGTTGTGGACAAAAGTACGGCCCGCGCGACCTGGCGACCAGCGTGTAGAGGACAGCAGCAACACCCAATATGGTAGAGGACCGTCACAGGCACACGTTCCAGAACGGGAAACAGGTACGCTGCGCAGAGGGAAAAAGAAGATCCCAGGGAGACGGCGGGGAACGACGATTTCCGAACAAGGTCGGTGGTTACTTTTATACGTTTTGTCGGTGGTGCCCTTGGGTATGTTTGAGAAGATGAGAGGAAGAGAGGGCGATGCGGTGCGTAGCAACGAGCAAGACTTCTTGAAGATGAGGTGAGGAATGGAAAATGGTAGCAGAGGGTGGTTTCTCCTCCAATTCCAGTCCCCCGGGCAACGGGCACCACGACAACTGGCGACACCCCCCAGTCCTCTCTTCTGCACATAGTACAAGCTTGCTCTGGCGAGGTACGGCAGCGAACGGCTGGCAATGGTTACTCCCGAAATGGCAAGATCCCGGGCACAGTTTGAGTGGAACACTGAAATCCCAGCATCGCCTAGGAACAAAATCCCCCCCCCCCCCCCCCGGGGCGCACGAGCACACAGATTACTGTGCATGCACAAGACACCAGGCAAGTAATTATGCAGGGTCAAAAGGGGGCCAGGTCATTGCCCACTGCGGGAGAGCAGAGGAGGGAAGAAGAGGGCAAGATGGCGTTTGGAAAGGGTCTCTCTTCCTGCTCCCGTAACCCCAGCTTCTAACCATGCCGTTATCAGCGTTTCTGGCCTCCAACTCCACATCCATCATCCGCTCGCGGCCCGAGGCCTAGGAGCACAGCACGGGCTTTCCCAATTTCCCACCTCGCAGATCGCAGAGACCAGTGGTGGCCAGAAGGCCAGAAGAGAACGTCCGTGCATGCGTCCGTGCATGCGACCGTGCATGCGACCAGTGCGCCAGTGTGAGTCCCCTCATTCTGGCCTCAAAAACTCATGTCGCGACAGCAAAAGTAACGGCGTAACGGTACTATAACGGTGTAACGGATCGCGCAATGTTCCTGCGCCCAGTGTCACTGGAGAAATCGTACGGTGCTTCTAGTCCCCGACTAATCTGCACTAAATGCTCTAGCACTTCCGCGGTATCTGGGTGTTGCGACGCCATCCCAAAAAAAACCTGATGCCAGCATGCGCTAGCATGCCAGCATGCAAGCAGCCGTTGCGCTGTAGCGCGCGCTGTAGCAGGCCGAAACGTCCTCCCCCGCGGCCCCTTTCCAAACCAGGCAAGAATCGCTGGGTCACCAAAGTCCCTTGGGATCCCTTGGATACTCTCCTCGGCCTCCCGTCTGAATCATCCAGATAAACCCTCGGTACAGCTTGCTCCTGCATGCTCCTTCATGCTCCTGTATCGTCGTACATCTCATCCTCGTACTCGTGCGAGTGCATCCCCGAGTTGCGGTTTGAGGCAAGTTGGCTGGCAGATGATCTCACAGCGCGCACTGCATTCCCACCCCGGATTACTGCTCCCTCAAGGAATCGGCAGAAGGCTGGTAATGAGGGACCGTGCAACTCTGCATGCCACATCGCCTCATCCATGTATCTCTCAATGCTCCGCCAAATCAACCCAAAACGAGGCACTGTTCCTCTGCCTCTCTGCCTCTGCTCCGTCCCTGGTGCCGTTGGCGTGTTCGTTTCTGGGTCGCCGGATCTGGCCCGCGGTCCCTGTGCTTGCTCATACATATCCCAAACGCATAAAACCAGGTTTCGCAGTGTGAATGGCCTGAATGATCGCGGCATCCACCTCGGTGACCTCGGTTACTGTATCCTGAAACAATTTCCTGGGCAGTGAATTGGCGGACTGGGAGGACGCAAGGGTGCCGAGACAAGGTCGCGGGAGTGAACCTTCCATGGCCCAGCAGTGGCCAGCGGCCGATGCGCGTGTTTCCCGCATGAAATTGGGCGGGGGGGTTGGGGGGTTGCGCGGATGCGAGATTCAGGAGCGCGAGATGGCTGTACTTTGCGACCCCATCGATCGCGAGGCATCGAGGCAGTCGTCCTGGCAGGACGCAAGCATTCGGGAACATGAGCCCTTCTACACAGGCACACTCCAGGATGATAAGACACTTGTGCAGACGACTTGCATGCCCCCCATGGCCTCCCAGCTTCCACTCTCTTGCGGCTGCACATTGCAGACAAGTGCGCCCAAGAAATGACGATTGTCGGAGCGCGGGAGGCCCAAACGCCAGGGACTGCTCCCTCAGCGAGGGCTGGTCGCATTCCAGCCTTCTCGTTCTTCTCGTAAACGTCCCAAATTAAGCTCCGTATGCACAATGTTCGATACAGTATTCTGCATCATGAACCCGGGCTGTACAGCGTTTGAGATGGGCGGAGACTGGAGAGCTGGCGAACTACAGAACATCCAGCATCTCCCAGGGAGCCGGGACAGGCTGGGACACGGTGGGACAGTCTACGCCCCCAGGTCTTGATCATCCTCCCTTTAATCACGTGATTTAAGTGCTGATAATCAACCCTTTAAAAATTACAGGTGTAAATGCGAGTTGCTTGGCTTGTTGTATTTCCGGAATTCCGATTCCGGATAAGTATCTTCCCACAAGCCGTGCCTGCTGATCTTGCCGACTCAGTGCACCGCTTGTCGCCATCGCCGCGCATCGAGGCACCACCAAACAACGGCAGACCAGTGCAGTGTCGATGCACAACCAACACGATCAACATACAAGGCTCAACAATCACAACGACTGCTATGCGCTGACGGAGTCGCGTCTACTACTTCGAGCCTCCAAGCAGCAGAGTCGTGCACGATCATGCAGTCAACGGCCAATAACACATGCCATGGCCATCAGCCATGTCGTGTGGCCAGCATCTTCCACACCGTCGCACACCATTGTGTCGTTTATGTGCGACCAAACGAGGGATGAGGCCATGAGGCACGCACATGCGATGTATGATGCACAGCCCATTCCCCGTCGATCTCGCGATTCATGGAGTGCCGGCACTGTGATTACGCCGGGACGGCTGACTTGCTGACGACGCGCGCGACGCGCCCACAACGGCGGTGCCTGCATCAGTGCATCCGTGATCGTGGAGACATGCAGCACCGCATTTCGAGTACTTACCCCTCCGACGCGGTGTTCTTCCTGAAAGCTTCCGAGCTCCCGAGAGATAAGCTTGGTCTACACAGCTATCCGATTCGGTACCTTTTATTAATGCTCCGCGCTCCGTTTCATCTGTCCGTGCACGCACATCGAACACGCTGCACGCACTGCATATGCTGCACACACTGCACAGGTGTGAGGCAACAGGTATATAGCTTGACACTCTTGATGGCATCTGCTCAATCCCCAACTCGACTCATCTGACACCAACTGAGACCAACACTCACCAACTGCTACCAGCTGTCACCATCTAACACTTTTATCCACCACCATGGCGCAGATCCAACCCCCGTCCATATTCGCCCAGCTTCCCTACCCCACCATTAGAAGCTCCGCATCCACTGGGCGGTCGTGGCCTGGTCCATCGCCCTCGGATGACGGGCCTCCCAAGGAGTGGATCATTGGCGTCGCTGTCGGCTGCAGTGTTTTTGCGGTCGGTATCATTATCTCTATCATTGCTTGTGTGAGTACCTGGCGGCTTTGGGAAGATGCCGGACAACGTGTCCCTTCTCCAATGCCTTGAAGTACCAGCGTACTGACTCTCCAGGTTGTTGCACGGAGACGCCGCCAGCAAAGGCGCGACCGCATGAACACAACTATGGCCTCTGCCATGGCAGCTGGCGCGCGCCCAATGGGACAGCCGTCAATGTACGTTCCCCCAACCACGTACGCTCCCCGCACGACGGTGACGGCCCCCCCTGCGACGGCGACCGCTACCGCAGTGGCGGAGCCGCCCCCGGCATACAATCCCGGCGCCGAGCCCTCGACCACGCACCTGGGCGGGTACAGCAGCCACCTCAACGACGACCCGTACAGCAGCACCCGCGACCTTCTCAACCACTCCGCGGCATCTACTTCCACTTCCGTGGATGCGAGCGGCAATGAGTCCCAGAAGCTGTTCGTCACGAATAGCGGCGCCGACACAAAAACATAAGACCCCACCGGGACGTTTTGTCTGTCAACGCGTCAACTCGCCACGCCCTGTAGTTTACAGCATATCCCCTTGCGTTCCAGTGATGTGGGATACCGGATTTGGCCGGGATGCTTAGAATCTCTCAGCACTGCACGCAATGGAGGTAGAGCGCCGAGTGCGAGCCCCCGGTACCTCACCCACCTGTCGCCAACTCTGTCGGCTTTTAGTTCGCCAGGCGACGACAGCCTATCGACAGCACGCCGGCCTACTTATAGCCAGCGTCATAGGTATGCCGGAACATCGGAACATCACAGCATACTCTCATATAGATCCACTGTAGCGCAAGTCATGTGAAAGCCGCCATGTGGTGGCCCGTAGCCAGACAATGGGCAGGTGTGGAGTAAAAATATCCTCGCAAGAGCCAGAGTTAGTTGTCCTAGTCGTTCGCTCGGTGTGCACATTTGTAGCCTAATTTGACCAGGTCCTCGTGTGACCGCGAACCTGTGTTACAGATTGTTTTCGGAGCGGTGTCCCCCTCAGGCGTTTCGCCCCCGCCTGCCTTCTTCAGGTCCCCGATGCCCCACTTCCTCTTCCCCTCTAAGCTCTTGACTCTGTTTGGCATGCAGGATAAGCTTTTGCTGCCGCTCGACACATGGGCTACGGGCACAGCAACAGTGCGCCAGCTCACCAGGCCTCGTGGGCCCTGTGCCTGTCCAGCCTGTCTAACCTGTCTTAGCAGCCGCCACAACTGTACCTGTTTGATCTGCTGCAGAGCGACGGGCCAGTGATCCCAGTGATCCAGCGAGCAGCCGGCAGTTCGTCCACGCCAAGGGGCGAGGGACGTATATAGAACTGGCAATGCACAGGTCGAAACTGGGTTGGAACCCACACTTTTGCGAACGTCCACACACACATACTTACGCGGCACCACCGCTCGCCACTCCATCGACCATGACCTCCATCGCGCATTCGGCACCAACAAGGCTGTGGCCGACCAGCACATTCAGGTCGCTGCCGTCCATTGACTCGAGCTGGGGGTCGAGCCGCCCAAGCAATGACCGGGGCGGGCCCCCCCAGACGTGGGTCATGGTTGTGGCCGTCATGGGCGGGCTGCTTGGCATCGGCCTAATTGTCATTCTGTTGAGCTATGTGAGTTGGGAGTGGGAGTAAAAGAAATGGGGAGATGGGAGATACGTCTGGGCTCTCCGTCCCGCGACTCAAGCGACGTTTCGCAGTATCAATCTTGCTGACATTCAGTGCGGAAAGGACCAGCGACGGACGGATCACAGGAGCTACGACCAGTACGGCTTCCCGACGCCGGGAGCAGCGCCGCCGCCATACTCGCGCTTTGACGAGGAGGCCGGCATCCTCCGCCCGCCGGTCTCGCACCCCCGCCACTACCGGATACACAGCGCCGCGCACGACATGCACATGCACAACCACCACCTCGCGACGCACCACTCTGCGCACCATACCGCGCACCATACCGCCATGTCACATTCGGGTGCCGGAGGCTGTTGAGCCGCGTGTAGGAGAGGCAATCGACTGTATCCATATCTTGTACCATGTCACTTATCTCGGGCTCTTTGTTCTTGGCGCTGCATAAGAGGACGCGACGGAGACGATGGATCTGGGAAATATGGCCGATTCAGGGATCCGGGGGGGCATACGCCATCCGGATCAATCGTGATCAGCAATGATCCATCCACACTAGACGAGAACTAGTAGATCGCCGCGGCTGATGAAAGCAGGTGCAATGGGATGGAAGAGCACGTTGGGGCTGAGAGGATGGAACGAGCTCGTCTAGTTGTCACAAACAGCACATCCCAAGTGCGCGGCGCATCAAACGTACTCAAACCCTCATCCCCAAGTCCGCAAATTTCTATTGGTGGAGTCTTCGTTTCCGACGCCGTCCGCCCAGGGACAGAGGGGCCGCGGGGCCGAGCTACGAACACGGCCAACTCGGTGACATCTCCCCGGCCCCACCGAGGACCCCACCAACCTAACTTTCTGTTGAGCTCCATGCGGGGGTCCCCTGCGCCGCCAAAATTCACCTCTGCCTGCGTAGTGTGTGGTGTGTTGTGCTAGTTGCGTGTTGCGTGAGGCGCGATACCGTTGTCCGTCACTCTGCCCGCCGCGCGCTTCCCGCGCCAAGACGCGAATTCTGGGGTGTGCGGTCGCGTAGATGGATGGATCACGTCACTGGCGTACGCGCGTACGCGCCACATACCTCTGATCCTGTTGATCAGATCCTCCCCAATAACCCTGATACCCTGACAATGGGTCCGCGCTGATCTGTGTGGACTCTGGATCCTCAGATTGCAGATTGTGTCTTTCCGCAACACATTCCCCAGCCAGAATCCGCATTCATCTAGAGGGCCGGAAGAGTTTCACTTCTGTTCCGGAGACCCGCCCACGACACCACCGCGACGACTGAATGACGGCCTCTCGGTTGGCACTGTCGGCTACGTGTTCAACATCACTGATAACGAGTGGGCGTTCACGACTCGACCGAAAGAGCAGATGTTTCACATCACATGAAACAGACCGCGTGCTGGAAACAGGAGGCGTTGCTTCTGCTGTTTTGTCGTTGTCTTCGGACCATCGCGCAGTCTCCGTTGTACGGGTTCAGATATTGTCTCCCGGATTGTCATCTGGACTTTATCAGATGTCGCACTCGTTGATGAATGGGAACGCTGGCTGTGCGTAGCTGCTCCACCTCAAACTTTGGATTCGAACAGGAATCAGGCATTACACCGCCGAAAGGAAGCTGTCATTATAGACCGATTGCAATCGGATTCGAATCGTGAGTCTCTGGCAAGAAACAGAAGGCGCCTCTCAACCATCCAGCTACATGTGCCGTAATGAATTGCAGCGGCCCGCCGTGTGGCTGCATCATCTGACCGGGAATCGAAGTAAGGTTGTTAAGGTTTGCGTCAGCAAGCGCTGTGTGGCTGCAGTGCAAGCATCGCCATTATTGGTGCAGTTGTGGGAGTTGCAGAGGTCATGTAGATGTAGCTGCAGCTGCAGCTGCAACTACACATCTCTGTATCGACGCGTGTGCGTGAGTCAATGATACTTGGATATATAGCCAAGGTGTGAGCTGGACCGGAGGGAGATGCAAGCGCCAACAGCCATGTCAGTCCTCGTCACCTATAAAGTCACCCACACCTATGTTATACCCACCACCGGCACCACAACACAGACGTACTCGTACTGGTCCTACCTCCCCACAGCTACAGCCACTTTCAGATACCAGGAAGACTCTAATGCCTGGCAGAAATCAACGGAAAAGATCGCGGGCGGGATTGTCGGGGGCCTTGTATTCCTGGGCCTCCTACTCTGTCTGGTATACTACGTGAGTCCGCAACGTCAATGTCCGCTGACACTCAGGTTAATAGGAAGAGCCGGCCGCGCAACACCGCTTCGCTGCCCCTCCATGCCGACCAGAATCGGAACCCGCTCCGGCCGCGGGACATTGACGTCGTCATGCGCGCGGCGGACCCGTCTACCATTCCCGGCGTTATCGCTGTGAACTACGCTGAGGGGAGCAATCCTTACGATTATGGCGGGAACGCGGTCGCGTCGAGTAGTCGGGCTGGGCCGTCGAGTGTCTCTGGGCCGTCTAATGCCGTCGCTGGGCCGTCGAATTACGCCGGCGCGTCGAGTGTAGCTGGGCCATCGAATCGCGCCGACGAAGACATCCCTACGATATATTGAGTTCAGTGAGGCCGTTATAGTGGAGGTTTGCTACAGTAAATGGACCGTCCGTAGACGCTAAGCCGGCTAGATGTATGTACAGTATGTTCAAAGAACTGACTCGAAGGGCTGTGTCACGGGCTCGATTGTTCGTCCGGTTGACGATCTGATGGTGCGGTCTTTTGCAGAGACGTTACTGCGTTGCCTTATGACGATTGTGACACCGCCCCCTCGTAAGCCCGTAGTTTCTGCGGCATCTTCTATCTTCTCGGCTCTTCTCAACAGTGTTTGTATCCGAGTAGCCAGTCTGCAAGGAAATGTGGTTCCGAGTCTGGAACCTGTGGATGTGAGCCATGAAGGCACGATCTTGGATACTCTTGGCAGGAGTAGTGTCGCAACTCTCGCCACAGTCGGCTCGCGGGGATACACAGCAGGCAGCGCTGTAGCAAATCCTGTGCACATGGATCGGGGCTAGCTGGGATCTGGCAAAATGGTGCCCATGCCATGACTTCCAGATGTCCTATTTAGCGGGCTGCCAGAGGGTACCCTTTATCCGGTCGCTGAGTTTAGAGTTTGGAGCTGTCCTGCTCTCTCCTTGTATCATCAGCGCCCTGCCCAGCAGTACCGCAGCTCCAGAGCTCTTAATCCTCAGGATCGAACGCGAAAAGTGTCCGAAGCCCGACGCGTTCGGAGTGAATGTGCGCACAGCATGGATCGCCTGACGTGATGCTGTGAAGTGAGAGTGATCTGCGAGCGGTAAAGTATGGTTAATGCCTGACGTGTTGGCGGGGGGTTGAGTGAAGTGGTGGATGGTATAAGATGCGATGGTTCTTCATCACTTCCAGAACACAATCTTCCCGATAGACATCTAGAGCTGCACCGACTTGGACACGCATAGACACACAGGTTTAACGCATAGACACCCTAGACCAGACACTCCCACCACACATCATCAACATGGCATCCCAAACCGTCATCATTATCATTCTCTCGGTGGTCATCTTCGTGATGGGCATCTGTAACATCACCTACTTTGTAAGTTTCCCGCTGGCCGTGCATGCTTCGTCTGCTCACATCCCAGCTCTTCAAGCGCTTCCCCATGAGCACCGCGGCTGCCCCGCCCACGCTTCGGGCCCCCGTCCTCCCCGTTCCGGCAACAGCCCCATCTTCTGTCCCCGCCACAAGCTCCGCATCGGTGGCCCCAGTTGCCCCTAGGCATGCAGTTGCCCCTAGGCCAGATGGCCTGCCGGCGTACGACGTCGAGGAGGCGAGCATTGGCCTGAACCCGCCGACTGGTGACCGCAAGGCATGATGCCACAACCACAACACCCGTGATTTGAGATACCTCCGGGAGGGACAGTTTGATACCCACGATTAGAGCACTAGATAGATACCCACAATCATATTCACCATTGACCCGCGTCAAATCCTCGACCCAGTGGACGGTTCGTGGCTTGGGCGGAGTCACAGTAGATGCCGAGTATTGTTTATAGCATATGCACGTATTGTAGACCGTGTCTCGGCCTTCGTGCCTTTTCGTACGCGATCCAGGGCTGTGCCGTTACTCTGCTCGGCAGTTGGAGCTCCACCAGCAAGGCTTAAACTTCGCCGAGATTTTCTCCCATGCAGTTCGTGGCCGTCTTGAGGGGTTTATAAAAAGACAGGGCCGTGTCTTGGACAATTTGATGTGTATCCCGCCATCCTCCATCACCGACGACAGTCACCACATACAGTACAATGAGCCCAATCTTACCACCCACACCGCACATCTTGTCCAAAAAACCACACGCCCCGGGCAACCCACACTCCCCGGACCGCCCAGACTTGCCAGACACCAACCCGCCCGTCATCACGTGGGGTCCGCTCTTCCTGTATATCTCCCTCATCTGTATTTTCGTGTACGCGAAACATGTGAGTGCTTGTAGAGAACGATCCTGTCGCGGATGCCCGTGACCCCTAAGGTGTAATACTGACGATCTCAGAAGTACGACGCCCGCAGAAAAAGCGATCGTCTCGCTGCGAGCCAACAACTGAGCTACGAGAGCGTCGGTCAGCGGACTGCCGGGCGGAAACCGACGCCGCATTCACCAGAGTGCCGGCCAACTGAACACTAGAAGCCTCGGCGACACGACAGTGCCCACTGGGTATGTACAATAGCGGAGGGATGATGATGTGTGCTGTACGGATTATGCATAGGCTTTTTCTCCGGCTAGTCGAGAAAATGGCGTCATGGGAACCGGGTGAAGGCCGTGAAGGCCGGTAGGATCACAAGAGGTGGTGAGGAATGCCGCTTCTTTCGGAGCAGCGCATCTTCTGTCGGCCTGTGGGCGTGTCGGCCTGTTGGACTACACGCTGACCAGCTCGGAGACTTTAGAGGTATCTGCGGTGCAGATTCCCAGATTAACTTTGTGGAGTGGCACAAAGCATGCCTGGTCAGTATGTAGATCGCCCCGGATGTGTTGCTTATCAACGGCTATTCATGGTTGCACGTTGGCTGATGCGACGTCATGGGTGTACGTACAGTACATGTACTGTACAAGGGTGTGTCAAGGAATATAAGACGCGAGTGGTGCAACTCTTCCTCCGCACATCCCAGCCCACCATTCGGCACAACACACTTCTAAACACACAAACATCAGCATGGGTTCCATTGTATTTACATGGCCTGTTATCCTCGGCATTGTCCTGGCAGTGTGCTTTGTTGTCGCCATGATCTCCTTATGGGTAAGTAGATTTGGGTCACGCAAGTAGCTCTACCAACCCGAATGCTGACAGCAGTAGATTAGTAGCGAGCAGAAGGAGAGTCGTTCCCGCCATCTGAACAAGAAGTGCAACTGCTCGACCGCACCTGAACAGCTACCACCGTACTCAAGTGTCGACGAGGCCACTATCGGACTGACGCCACCGCCGCCTGTCCACTCGTGGCACCATACGCACCACACCCACGACACATCACACGGCACCCACGACACTCACGGCCATTACATGTCAGGGTGTTCTAACGACACAGGTGACGGCTTTTCGGGCGGAGATGGTGGTGGTGGCTGCGGAGGAGGGGGTGGGGGCGGTGGGGGCGGTGGGGGCGGTGGGGGCGGCGGCGGTGGGGGTGGTGGGGTCTCGTCCAGTTGATCGGCAGATGGTTGTAGTCTTTCATGTATGTACAGTATGCACTTCCACTTCTGATTGTACACCACAAAACTAATTCATCAAGAGCGCCCCGCGCGACAAGCTACAGACCCAAAACACTTGCAAGCTGTAGAGACTTCTTCTTAATCACTCTGCTGCCACACTCGCAGCTCAAGCATTGTTCTGAGAGGCGTACGTGTCGCCGCCGCGCTTAAGGAAGCCGGCAATGCTCCAGCCGTCCCAGCGCTGGGTGGGCTCTCCGCACTTGTAGATAAAGTTGGGCACGCCGCGGGTAAGGCACTTGCCAAACTCCATGTTGCGGAAACTGTCGTGGGTCGCGCCGGGGACAGTCGACTGCCACCACATCTGCACCTTGCGCACCTGGTCACGGAGGCAGGGCATCCTGTGGTGAGTTCACTGCAGGGGGGAAAGAGTAACTCACGACATGACGGTGTAACCGTTGATGGCGGCCTCGAGGCACCACTCGATGTCGTTGTACCAGCCGATAGGCATCAGGACGGCGACCCTGCCGTCGTTGTAGCTGCCGCGCTTGGCGATGTTGTTCTCGGTGGGGTCGGTGTCGTAGGGGATGTCGAAGGGAACGGGCTCAAGGCGGCTGATAAGGTCCGCCATGTCGATCTTGAAGAAGGGCGAGCCGTCCGCGTCGCGGATGTCGTGCTGCACGGGAGTTTCGTAGCGCTTCTTGTGCTGATTCTCGGGATGGTAGCTGAAGTTGGTCATGGCGACGGTGTCAATGTAGTCGCCGTCAGCGAGGGTGGAAACCTTGTTGCCGTTGGCGGGGGTGGGGAAGGCGGCCGCAAAGCGGAAGCAGCCGGGGGTGGCGAGCACGGCGAGGATCTTGGTAAAGAGCATACTGGGCAGTAGCTTGCAGAAGAGAACGGTGTATAGAGGGGGCTTTGTGGAGTGAGGAGGGAGAGTGGTGGTGAAAGACGAGCTGTGGATGGCGGGAGAAGGGTTTCTTTTGTACCATGTCGGTGCCTCCTGACAGACACGAAGACCCAAGATTTCCGACTAGCTAGGTCAGAAGTGCGTCAGATACCTATTCAGAATGGCAGACGCTGGATGCTGGATGCTGGATGCTGGATACTGGATGCTGGATGCGAGATACCTTGTGCATGTTCGGGTGGTGGTGTGTGTGGGTGAATAACAGTGTTATTCACCGGGTGCGAGCGCGTTCATGTGTGCAGTGTGGCATTGCCACAATGGGCGGAAGACCGCCACGCGTCCTCAATCTTTCATTTCCGACGCGTCGTTCTCTACCCCGAGAACGTGTTCTGTAAGACTCTCCGCGCACACATCGAATGCACTTGTGTGATGGCGGATTTGGAATGTCATTGTTCTCCGAGATACATCACATTCACCATCGCACCCCGATTTGCACCGGTCTCGCATCCTAGCACATCGTGGCTGTTTGGTTGTTTGTCTGACGGTGGTGTGTGACTATTCAGTTTCATCGTAGTGGTGCAAGCTCGGCGGTGGTCAGTGTCTCTCATATCCCACATGTCTCATGGTGAACCACCGTGTCACAGGGTGCGGCCGCTGGTGTTCTGCGCATTGCTGGCCGACATCCCATGGGGACAATCCTTTTACCATTAGCTTCTCGCAGCTTTCTGGAAACGGCAGTGGTTCTGCTATCAGTGACAATGTGTGAGATGCGTGCTCTCGTGAGCGGCCGTAAAAGATATGTGCAAAGATGAGGGCAGGAGAGAGACTTGTGATGTCAAAAAGACGCTGATCCGCAACATGGTCCACGGATTGTGCAATGAGGTACTGTACCCGTCCGGCCGTTGTGTCCCATTGCGGCACTTGCCCACCTGCCCCAACTCTTCTGCCCCAACTTATGCCTTGGACCGGTCGAACGCAACACTCGCTCAGACCTGATCGACAGTCTGTTCCATTCCTTCCCCTCTCCGCGGGGCCGCGGATTTGCAGATCGGCCAATTGCGCAAACACGTCTTGCTTTTCCCATGTTTCTGCGCGTTCGGGTCGAGAAAGTCCTCTCATACCCTACCTCCAACCGCACAGTATGACCGCATTCCATCCGTCCATCCCATCCGCCTGGATAACAGGACTTCCCATCCGCTCGTCCCATCCGTCTGGATATCAAGAACAATCGCTCGCCCCAGACTTCTGGAAACATTAGAGGCACACGACATTATCTACTGCCCTGATTGGAACAGGCTCGGGGTTCATCGACAAATAAGAAAATGGGACAGTACACAGTCTCTCCGACTACCCTGAAGCAGTAATTTATCACTTGTTCTCTTCGACAGCGACGTTTGACATAGCAATTGTGTATTCAGACTAGTTGAATTGCAGCGACGTATCTCTGCCGTTGAAGTTGTCCAGCGCGCTTCCCCACATTCCTTCTGTACATCCAATCATTTCGTTACTCCGCTATAGATAGCAAACTACAATGTCAAACGTCATCGCCACGCAGTCGGCATCCAAGACTTCGCGGTAATCGACGGTCGTTTGCTATCTCGGCCACTCAACCCCACGGGCTACTTGGATTTCCCGGACACTTGGTGCAGTGATCTACGCCAATTTCGCACCCCAATACAGTACTGCTTTGATTCCCCAAATGATCCGGCAGTAAATCGGGTGCTTCATGACTGCTGTTGAACGCGCCACGCAAGTATTTAAGAAGCCTGACGATATGGAATTTTAGCTGCCCCAGGCAACCTCGACCACTCCAACATGCGGCTCCTCCTTGTCGCCCTTGCGCTGCCCCTCGCTCAGGCGGCCATCTTCAGACGCCGGTCCGACGCCGCCTGCCCAAAACCTGTCGAGATCACGATGAAGCCCGGCGGAACCAGCGTCACGGTGACGGGCACGTCAACAGGGGGTGTCGACAACTTCTTTGGCATCCCGTTCGCTGCGCCTGGTAAGCTGCCGTGCAAATACATATCCTGACGTCAGCAACGGGGGCACTTCGCTTCAAGGCTCCACAGCCCAAGGACTGGAGCGGCACTTCGGTCTTCAACGCGACCACCCCGGGTCCTGCATGCCTCCAGGCCCCGTCAACCATTGTGGGAAACTACGGCGTCAGCGACGACTGCCTCACACTCAACATTATTGCGCCGAAGGGCGTCGCTGGCTCGGATGCCAAATTGCCCGTCAT
This sequence comes from Apiotrichum sp. Y4204, assembly GCA_025531455.1. NCBI lineage: Eukaryota > Fungi > Basidiomycota > Tremellomycetes > Trichosporonales > Trichosporonaceae > Apiotrichum > Apiotrichum sp. Y4204. Next base: position 127,273 of record JAMYHL010000084.1, on the reverse strand, counting down.
GTTCTGGATGTGCGTGAGATAGAGAACACCACTAATGACAGCTATGGCGGTGGATTTGTGATGGGCACTGGCAACACGTTCCTGGACCCCAACTTTGTAGACTACGGCAAGAAAACTGTGAGCCGATCTGCAGCTCCGGCGTTGACATGCAGGACAGGCCGTTCGTTCTCGTTACCTTTAACTACCGCCTCGGTCCGCTGGGTGTCGGCTACGGAAAAGAGTATGAGGCGGCAGGCGCTGCCAACCTGGCGCTGAAGGACCAGGTGGCCGCGATGCAGTGGGTGAGGGACAACATTGCGTCGTTTGGTGGCGACCCGGCCAAGGTCACGATCTTTGGCCAGTCGGCTGGCGCCATGTCCGTTTCGGTCCACCTTCTCAACAAGACCCAGGACCTGTTCCGCGGCGCCATCATGCAGTCCGGTGGGCCGTCTACCCAAGGCATGGGGCGCACGGCACAGTACAACCAGTGGTATGCGGACGCGTTTGCGCGTCTTGTCGGGTGCGGGGGCAATAGGACTCTGGCGAGCGGCGAGGACGGCCAGTCGTGCAATGTTCCCGACTATGCACCCCTGTCCGGATCGGCCGGGAAGAGCGATGCTGCGGGTAAGGTGCCGAATCCGCTCGATTGCATAGCGAACGTATCAAACGAGGCAATTGTCAAGGCGATTTTAGTGCTCCAAAACCAACGCCCGGCCAGTATCCCCTTCTTCTGGGGACCAAACATCGACGGCGATGTCATCCCCGAGTCCCCGCAGGACATGCTCGCTAAAGGCGACTTTGCGCGTATTCCCTTCATCTCTGGCAATGTCAGAGACGAGTGCGTGTCTTACTGGTCGCGCCCCTACTGAGGCAGTGTGCTAACAAATCACCAGGGGAACAATGTTCGTCAGTCCCGCGGTCACTCCCACCACGTTCGGCGGCGGCGCGGGATACCTCCTCAACTGGTTCATGGGCGCGGACCGCCTTCAGCCGGATATCATTGCGAAAATAGAGGCCATGTATCCCCGAGACCCAGTGCAGGGAAGGTACGTGGCCACGAGAAATTCTGCGTTACCGAAGCTGACCTCGCAGTCCCTTCGGCACTGGCAACGAGACATTTGGCCTGGACCCGTCTTGGAAGCAGGGATGCGCGTCCCTCGGAGATGCGGCCTTCCAGTCGCGTCGCCGGTACTGGCTGCGACAGTACGGGAATCACGGCTTTGCCCAGTCGTGGTCGTACCTGTTCGAGGGGCCGGGTCCGCGCGGCTCCCCTCCCAGCCAGGGCATCCAACACAGCCAAGAGCTCCCGTACATGTTTGGTCTCGCCACGCGCGAAGATTACTCCCAGCAGAGCGTGGATCTCAGCGAGAAAATGATGGACTACTGGTGCGTGCCGTCTTCCAATAATCATCTGACACGCAGGATCAACTTTGCGTACTACCTTGACCCGAACGGTCAGCCTGGAGGCGCGAAGTCGAAACTCCCTCACTGGGACTCGTACGGCTTTCCCGGGGCGAAGAACTCGATGCAGTTCAGCCCCGGCAACACGACTCTCATCCAGGACGACTATCGCGCGAAGGAGATGGCGCTCTTTGATGAGCCGGACATTGTCGCCGCCTTCCACTACTGAGAAGCCAGATGTGGTACAGTCGGAATCCCAGGTATCAGAAAAGAAAATCCAAAGAAGAAGGCAAAACAAAAGAACGTTAGTGAAGCCCACCAAGAACGCGAAGGACCTGGCGGTGGTGAATGGTTGGAAGATCTGCTACACGAATCACTCATTGGTAGCTGCGACACTTCCGCAATCGTTCCACTCGTCGCGTGTCAGTATCCAGGAAAGAAAGGATTGTAGCTAAGCTGAAGGCGGCACTCTGTCAAAAAAAATCCCGAGTTATCCTGTAGCCCCAAGTGAATGTGATGAATGTGAATGGAAACAATGTATTGGGAGGCAAACGCGTAGACGGATCGCCACAAGAAAGTTCAAACACTTACAGAAATACCAACGGCAGCCACAACAGGCGTTGCACATATTGTATATCGGAATTCCTAGCATTGATTACCTCGATTACCTCTCAGAAGCCATGCAGGGGCGGCGAGCCGTGGGGCGAGTCGGTGAGAGCCGGTGTGGGGCCAAAGTCGCCGAGTGCAGCGTCCATGGACCACCACTCGGCGTCCTGCGCGTCCTCGTTGATGTCCGGCAGTGCGAGGGCCGGGACGGCCTCGAGTGCGGGCGTACGCACGCGCCACTCTTCGAGTGTGGTGAAGGTAATTCTCTCCGCCAGCTGCAGCTCACGCGGGCACCAGTCGTACTCGCGGATCTGGGCGAACATGCGTGTGCGCACTTCCTCAATCAGCGCAGCACCCTGAAGAGACGAATCGAGTCCGAGGTATCCTGGCGGAAAGCGCTCGACGCCCACAAGCTCAATCGTCGCCTTGTCCTTCAGGCGATGCAGGACAGAATTTATACCCGGGAGGAATGTGGCGATGAAGCCAAGCGGCTGAATGGTGCCGTCGTTTACTGGCCGGACCGGACATCCCTCGACAGGCGCGACGCTCTGCGCCGTGAGCACGATGACGACTTGGGGCGTGGGGGAGGGTGGCGCTCCGAATGAGATTGACGGGGCTGCCATGCCGAGATACGGATGGGACGGGTCATACGAGATGTGCAGGACATAGCGTTTACAGTCCTCCGGTGCTCTGACAAAAGCATACGGAACGTGACCCGTGCGGTGGCAAATGGAGGACGTGATGTTGAGGTAGTCGACGACGGTCGCGGCCTTGATCCAAGTGGGCAGCGGGAGTCGGCGACGGAGCACCTCGACATTGAGGAGAAGTTGCGGAAGCTGGTCCACAGCCGGATGGTCGCGGAACGGATAGTAGTCAACCACGCGCACATGGTCCAGCTGGCGATACCTGCTTGCGAGCCTTGCGCCTAGGTTCTCACGTGCGCCGAGACTTCTCTCAAGGGTTATCTCTGCGCGCGGGATGAGATCGTCTTCGGCCCAGTTTGAGTACCATGGGAGAAATGGCAGTCTGCGGAAGAGGGGAAATTCGGGCTCGCGCATCTCGACAGCTTGCTCGTGCGGCACCGAAGTCTCTGGACTGGGGTTCTCTGAGTTCGGGTGTTGAGACACCCTCGACGTCGTGGGCATCATGACGGGCGAGATGGCGACATGCTGGAAGATCAGGCGGTCGACCTTGTCCCGGAACTCGCGCGCCGTTGCGCGAAACGCAATCTTGACGGATAAATCTGCATAAGTGACGACCAAGTCGGCGATGTGCGGAAACGAGTTGTGGTCAAGCGGATTGAGCATGGGAATAAAGAGGGGAGGGGAATGAGTTCTAGAGAGAGAGAGAGAGGTGTCGATCGGGGCTGATTGTTGAGTCGCGGAGATTCCTTCCTGGGGAATGCGCGCTGATCAGGCGCTGATCAAAAGCTGATCCTCCAGGGCGCGCCTGATCCCCGAAACTCTGGTGCCCCACAGGATTTCTCCTGACGTCAGGCGCGCATGGGTTCCGGAACGGAACAGGAATGCCAGGATGCAGGCAGGAGGCATTGATGCATCCTGCAGGACGTTTGAGGACCTTTGACCGTACGTTGAAAAGGTTGAAGCAACGTGGGGGAGCGAGAGAGTCAAGTAACAGGAGCTTGTGATGGCTGCCTGCCCGACAAGAAACATATAACGAATGAAGATTCATGATAATATAGATTCGTTGATACGTTCAGAGTATAGACGTTTCTCAATTACTATATAGGAAGTGTTCATTGAGCACTGCAGTGTCCATGAGCAAGGAACAGTGCCCAGATTGAATTGTCCATGGGTCTTCCGGTGCACGCGTAGCGCCTTGCGGCTTCGCGGCTTACTCGCGGAAGATGCGGCTGCGGCGCGCGTTCGAGACGGTAGACCAGACCTGGTTGTTGTTGCCGGTCGCCTGTGGGGTTGTCAGCGAGGTGGTGCAGAGAGGAGACTCACGCATTGCCAGATCTGCACCTGGTTGCCGTTGGTCTTCGAGCCGTTGGGAAGGTCGAGGCAGAAGCCTGCTGTCAGTAAACGGAGGTGATGCATGGTCGGCTAGGATTCCCGTAAGGGCGCACCTTGGTTCTGGAGTCAGCTCTGTCCTGCATAAGTACTCACGGTAAGAGCGACACGGTCGTCGCCGGTCCAGTACCAGTTCTGCTGAGGAACGTTGTCGTAGCCTGCCTGTCAGCGTCGGAGGTACGAGGTTAGCTTACACTGCCAGATCTTCATGCCGACACCGTTGGCGGGGTCTGTTGTTAGTAGGGACTTAGGCAGAGCCACACCACATGAGATTGGACGATCACGATAGACGGCATCCGTCACCTGATTATGTCCCCATCCACAATGTACTCACTAAGGCCGGCGTCAAGGCAGAAGTTGGTGCCAGCAACTTGGACGTGTCCAGCGCCCTTCTTGAGGACCCACTTCTGGGCGCCCGTGCCGTTGCAGTCGTAGCTGTTGTCAGTGCGATCCCCAGGTAAAACTTTGAAAAAGCTCACATCTGAACGGGGGTGCCGTTGGCAAAGTTGGCGCCGCGGACGTCGAGGCACTTGGTGGCGTCACCGTTGGGGTGGAGCGCGATGCCGGCGGGCGGGGGCGGGGGGCTCGAGGTGGTGGGGGGCGCCGAGGACGAGGACGAGGGCTGGCAGGGGTTCTGGGCGGCGGCGAGGGTCGCGAGGACGAGAGCGAGGGTGGTAGCGAGCATGTTTGGTTGCTGTAGTTGGAGATTAGTTGAGGGCCAGGAGATTAGCTATGAAAGGTCGGTCGGGTTCAATGTTCGTTTGGAGCTGGGTGGTTGAACAAGGTACCCGCCACTCGAGCCTTTATACCTTTTGACCACCTCGGGCACTCCTTTGCATTCCACCGAGGAGCGACGCATTCTGAGAACTCCGCGCTCGGATCGCGGGTGCCAAAATAACATGACAATCGTTGATGTTCCCGCTGCCTGCTGCGCGGTTGCACAATGATGGCCCCCAGTCGGTGAAGTTGTCGGTGAAGTGTTACGGGCCGACGCAGACGCCAGCCCACAATGGACAGGGCGGGGGACATGCTCGTGATCCGTGACACAGGGCAGAAACCCCGTCGACTCGTGTGGAGCACAACAGAGCAAAGACCCCAGGAGCCAGGGAATCAGAGATACAGTTGGCCAACTCGCGCGGCTAGAAGCAGCCACAAACGTACAAACAGGTCCCACAACAGCAGATGCAAGGTTTGCCCGAGAGCTTCCGCTGTTCTTGCTTCTTCGATCGGCGTCAGCTGCCCAGCGGGTCTTCCGAAGCCAGTCAGACGGATCAAAAGTAGACACAAGTAGTCAGCAGACAGATATTCTTGGCGCGCGGAGCGGAATGGGAATGCGGGGTGGAGGTGCGGAGGAGGAGGAGGAGGAGGGGGGATGAGGGGAATGACAAGCAAAAATGAACAAGCAAAAATGGCTGATGACTCACTGTCAGACACCAGAGGACCCTCGAGGCGGTGTGGCTTTGCCGGAGTGCCTGCCGGAGTGCCTGCCAGCGGCCAGCGGCCACCGGCGTCGTTCCCGACCTCGGCTCTGTGATCGCTACTGGACTGAATAGAATGACAATCGCAGGAGAGAGTATGACGGCGCGCTATGCATGCCGTGAGCTTGCTGCCCTGTGGCACCGCGGAGAATGGAATGCAAAGAACAGCCGAAGAATCGGCAGCCGCGGCAGGAAACCCGCCGAGAGGCCAAGCGGCGTGCGGACGAGGTGTGCGGCGCCCAGAAACGGCAGTCGTCGCCAGCTGTGAGCGCTGTGAACTTGCTGGTGAGACATTCGCAGGGCACAAAGAGGGCGCCAGCCAGCGCATACTACTATGCATGCTATGCGCGCGGCCCGTCGCCCACGCTGGCCATGCTGCATGCTGCGCACAGTCATTCAGTCACACGTGCAATGAACTGCCGGAGGCCGTGTGGCCGTGTTGGGCCTCAGTCGTGTGGTGCATGGTCAATCGTGAGCCCGGCTCTTTGTTGTCATCATGTTGTTCATTTGTTCACCCGCTGCCAAGGTTGGTTTGCCCCGTACCTGGGTCCCCCAGCACTGGAGACCTGGATCTCAGATCCACCAGAGCAAGACAGAGTGTTGTGCTACTTTGTACGTACATGTCTGCAAGTTCCGACGGGTGGCATGCATGCATGACATGCCTTGTACGTACCCGCTGCGCCACCTCGCTGCTCGCGGCATGTGATCGTGAGACTGGATCCCACTCTGCGGCAGCCCCACTGTCACTTGCGGTTTGCAGCTTGAGGCTTGCGGCCTTCGGGGTGGGACCCGACGAACCCACAAACCTGTCGGGTCCGTACGTCCGCATCAAATTCTACTCGATCCAGACATCGATCTGTGTCTTACATCTTGCAGCTTACTTCTCCGAGCTCCACTTTGCCCACTCTCACGAGCTCACGATCGCGCAGTGGAGTGCCCGTTACGTGACGCTTGGCCGCCGCTCGCGACGCTCGGCAACTCGGCCCATTCGCGGCAGGCGAATCCCGCGCCCGAAGATCGGGTGATAGAGCATGAGAGCGGTTTGGAGCGAGGGCATCCCACTACACCACCATCCCCGACGCTGCACAGCAATGACCACGATGACGACCCAAATAGACCACCTGATGTTCCCACACATCATCGATAGCGTTCTGTATCACTGCAAGCACGAGGCTCTGTTTACGTTGCGCCGCGTGTCGCGCGAGTGGCGCGATAGGGCGGACGCGAGGCTGTATGAACACGTCGTCATTACCCGCGGCGACGAACCAAACATCACCATCACGCTTACCGCGCCTAACCACCGTCTCCCAGGCAATCCGCGTTTCTTCCGTAACACCCCGCACGATCAAGCCATTGGAGACGCACACCGGCGCATGGCACGGTACACGCGCTACGTCGACATCCGCGGTGGGCTTACCGGCACCGGAGTGGCCGTCCTGGACGTCTTCGTGTTCCCCGACCTTGAGATCGTGCGGCTGGTGCCGTATCGTGGCGAGTACTTTCCCCAAGTCCCCTTCCCAGCTGCCAAGGTCATCATCTTCGGACCTCTGGGGATGGATGTGCCGCAAATTGGAGACATCCGCGGCATCGACTACTTTGACCGCGCGGAGCACGTCGTGTTCACCGTACCCACGGCAACCGTGGTCGAGACGCCCAGCGACAACCCGACCGCGCCGTCGACCATCACCCGCATTGTTAATATCACCCGACCGATGAGGCTTACTTTTGCCGGTGTTTGTTCAGATGGCACCGTCAAACACGTCACAGATCGCGTCGAGCCCCGGCCCGATCATCGCCACCTTCTCTCAGTCGACTTTGAAACAATGTCGCATTTCGTGGCTCCGTTCAATGATCGGATGGAGTTCCCACCCTCTGGTGAGTACTCTACAGTGTTCACCACGAGGAGGGGCGTGTACTGACGCACATCTGTGCCCTGCCGCGCACCGGATCATTTCCTCGGGACTCATGACAATGCTCTTATCCTCCCAGACCCTAGCTTCTAGGCCCTCGGGCCGACTAACCGTTGAACAGTTTGGCTGACGACATTTGATGGAGGTAGAGAGAGTAAACGAGAGGCCAACCAACATCGGAAGTCTCTGTACCTCGTTTCTCAGAGCGCCAGCGTAACTGTAGAGCGTCGGGCGGACTGGACCAGCAGTAGGCGACATGTCGTCTGCTGCCTGTTAGGGCCTTCGCCGTCGCCGAAGTCACTGTCCCCAGTGGCCCTCGTGCTAGTCGTCGTCGAACTCTAAGCCTGGCATGACTGTCTGCCATGGGTGACCGAAGGTATTGCGGGCGGGAGTTGGCTGTAGAACGGTGGCATCCGCTTTGTGGACGCCCTGGAATGTAAACCCAGTGGACGCAGTAACCTCTCCGATCTCCGAGGAATGCGTGACTGATCTCATCGGACAGGCCGACGGCGAGGGCGTCCACTATGCCCCGGAACTACGCAGTTCCAGCGAGGAGGCTGGCCGGGGGGTGCTGCACACCCGTGAGAGAGTCCTGCGCAGGGCACGGCACTTGTCGGTTATTTTGGTGTGTTTGTCTGTATCCTTTGTTATTCGAGGGGCCGGTTGGTGACAACATGCACATGTGGTAGAATGGATTGTACGTAACTGGTGCAGCTGGTAGGCGGCACCTCGTCAGGGATGGGAGCAAGCGCGGTCGCGATATGTTGGTTCCAAATGACAACTCGAGATCCATCCTGCTAGTGCTACTGCGTTTACTGTTACTTGCTACTGCTAACTCTGTACAATCACAACCACAACCCAGACAAAACGTAAGACCTGTCAACTGCCTTCAACCCTCAATCACCCGGCCATCTGAATCCCACCGACTAGCACTCGTAGCGGAAGAAGCGGTTCTGCATGTCGGTGAGGTCAGTCTCGCCCGCGAGCCAGTTCTGGTGGTCGCGCTCTTCGGTGGTGAGGCCCGACTCGGCATACTCGGTGGCACGCTTGCGGTTCTGGCGCACGTAGTGGAGCCACCAGAAGGCCGTGTTGACCATGTTGGCGACCATGGCGCACGCGCACACGGTCAGGCCCTTGTGGTACCGCGGCGCATCCGAGGGGCGCATGACCTGCGAGCCGACAATGTTACCGATGCAGTAGACGAGCAGCGAGGTGGCGCCAAAGAAGGACTTTTTCGTGCGGCCCGCCACGTTGATCGAGATCATGGGCCACGCAACAACAAAGGTCGCGATCGAGAAGGACTGCGAGAGCGAGTACACGCCCCACAGGGCCCACTTGCCGACGTCCGCAAAGCCCACGAAGAAGAGGACAAAGACGAGGTCCGCCTCGAAGAGGAGACCGATCGGGAAACGCAGCTTTGGGAAGTACCGGATGAGGATGCCGCTGATGATGCACAGCACGAAGCAGATGCCCTGCATCGGAAGCTGGTAGAGGACCGTCTCGAGGTTGTTGAAGCCGAGGCCCTGGAAGATGAGGTTCTGGAAGGTGGAGAGAGCGCTGCGCGTTAGTCGATTTCCCGTGGTTCCCATTCCACGTGTGCCTCCACACTCACCCGTTGGGGATGTTCTGGAAGAGACCGAACAGCAGAGCGTGCCAGTACTGGGGGTCGCGGAAGCACTCGCGGACCTGCTCCCACTTCCACGAGTGGCTCTCACCGCCGCCGGTCGCGTTCTCGACGATACGGGCCTTGGCCATCTGCTTTTCGCGCTTGCTGAGCCACCAGACCTCGTCAGGGGTCCCGCCAAAGATGAGGAAGATGATACCCATGCCGACGGTGACACCGCCGAGGAAGAGGTTGATCACGCGCCACGCGGCAAGGCCGCCCTTCTTCTGCTGGTTGAGCGCAATGTAGTAGATGCCGACACCGAACACCATGCCAAAGAAGCTGTCTGCAGAATTAGTATGCGCCGCGCCTAAACCTGAATGTAGTTCTTCCACTTACTCATCGAGTAGTAGCATGCCTGGCGGAGACCCTGCTCGCGGCGGAGGTACCACGAGGCGGTGAAGATGGCGAAACCAGGGGTGACGACAGATTCAAACCAGCCGAGGAGGACGCGGACGACGGCAAGCTCGGCGTAGTTGTGGCATGCGCCGAGGAACATGACCATCGCACCCCACAACACGACACACACCCCGAGCGCGCGGCCAAGCGGGAAGCGCTGCAGGGTCCAGCTCATTGGGTACTGTGCAATTGCATATGCCATGTCTGTAAGTGTCAGTGGCGGTGCCACCACTTAGAACAAGAGTGCTCACAGAAGAAGGTGGACAAGTTTGCAAACTGTGCTTTGTTGATACCCGTGTCCGGCCCGAGCCCGAAGACGATGCCTGATGACAGACTCGTCTTGTCGCTGTACTGCAAGCCGTAGATGATCATGAGCATGGGCTGAAGTCAGTAAACGTCGCATTGTGTGACAGGAATAAAACAAATAAATAAAAGAGAAAAACAGGGAAAAGAAAGGGTAAAAAAATCATCCGCCAAGACCACGAAGGCGTCCGACGTGTCGTGGTGGCGTAGAGGCATGTGGACACGGCATAAAACATTCCGCATGCAGTTACTCACCATGAGGACAAGGTCGACCTTGCGCATCAGCTTCTTGTACTCCTCCGGGGTAAACTCCTCGTGGGCGGCGATGATGGCCTCGCCCTCGGCGATCTCGTCGTCGGGCACCTCCATCTCGGCGACAGAATACGGCAATTTGCTGTGGGATGCGCGGGACATGCGGCGATGCAGTCCCTCGTCGTGTGTCGTGTCCTTTGCGTCGACGCCCATCGACGCCTTCTCGTCTGTGAAGTGGGACATGTTGAAAAGTGCTAGTTGGTCGAAACGAATCCTGGGGACTGGCGAACAAAGGTTGGCTTTTGAAGTAAATATGTTTCTGAACCCTGCATGTCGGGGCAGATACATCCGACCAGATCTGATCAACCGTATCTGGTGGGCAGCCCTTCGAACGTCGCTACGTGCTGCGCTGCACCACGGCTAATCTCTGGTGGGCATTACGTAGATAAGAATAGAGTCTGGGGTGCGGCCGGGGCCGTTGGGGCCCGTTGGGGCCACGCTCGCCAGTCGCGATCGTGGCGGCGACACGGCAGGCCATGGTGATGGGAAGGGAGGTCTGAGGATTGCTGGTAAACATTAGCGTCGGAACGTCATGCCCTCCAGACACACGAGAGAGTACGAGCACGAGCCAAACCTCGAGCCGCAACTCTACCTCGAATAGTGACGCACCAACAGTACACTCTGGAGAATGTCCGCCTCGGCAAATATGCCTGAGATACAGGCTGTACGCGGCGCTTGCCGCAGAGTTTCCCCGTCTCGTGGCGTGGTAACCGAGGCGCCGAGGCAGCACTGGCGGAGGGGGGCGCCGAGTGGCAGCGAGTCGCAATTAAGCGCATATACCAGGTGGCAGCGGCGCATATCCAACTGCCGCTATTAGCGCCTTTTCGTCTCGGCCAGCTGTCCACATGGCCCATGCCAAGCTGGCTATAACTGGCGACTGCCGTCTTGTGATCGATGGATCGGTGGGCCTTGCCGCCAGCAACGTGGCGGATTCGATAAGATACAGACAGCTCACACGGCCTTGGTTCACCCACCCCCACCAGGCCTTACACAGCAGCCATAGCGGATAGGCGGGTATACGTGGCTGCTGTACGCGCCGCCGCGCCGCGCGCGTCCATCGTCCGGACCGCCAGAGATCCGCGTCGGCGATGGAGATGATATATCCTCACGCGGTGCGCGGCGTGCTCATGGCCGAAGTGCATGGATATGTGTCCCGTGCTCGTTGTTGACGACAGCGAGCAAGCCGTCATCGATGGCATTCGGCATTTGGCGGCCAGGGGAGCAGTAACCCCGGGACGGCGGGGCTCCACAGTTGGTAGACCCGTGGTCAACGGCTGTCGTAGCTCATGATCTCTTTCTCGGCATGCGGGCTGTCATCGGAGGAACTCGAGTGGGCAGCAGTCGGCTACACAGCTACGGCTGGGACTAATGATCTCATGGCTAGTGGTTTTGGGGCGGCATGTGCCCCGGAAGGAACTCCTGGAACCAGGGTGCGACCGTGATAAGCACCCTTCTATACTTTGTGCTGTGCTCCTCTGGAATCTGGAACAGGGCCCCGAGATGGAGACGCGTACAGCAGAGCTCATGTAATATCCTGGCGACGGCAGCAGCGAGCCGCAGCCAAGCGGGCGGAGTGCCAAGGTCAACGAGGACGGGACAACGGAGGGCCGTTAGGTTATGTGGCGCCTGCGTGCCAAGATCGCCGACCCTAGCCCTGGCTTTGCAGAAGCTGCGATAGAAGGTGGATAAACAAAGCCCAATGCATTGCAATGTTGGTGTCTATATCTCTATTATTGTTGTATGCTGCTACAGTAACTATGCTATTCGGGTATTCTATCTTGCACGTCTGCTCATTCTTTACTCCTTGACGGCACGACTCGAGCGCTCGCGGATGGGTCCGCCCTTCCAGAAGAAGATGAACGGGATGGGGACGAGAACGCAGGCGATGAGCGCAAACAGGAGACCAGCGTACTGGAAGCCCATGTTGTGGAAGCACTGCGTAATCCAGAGGGGGACGGTGGCGCCAATAGTCGAACGCATGAGGGTCTTGGCGGCGACAGCCGAGGCGGCGTAGTTCGAGTACGAGTCGACAATGTAGCTGTTTGCACTGATGTAGATCATGATCATGGCAAAGCCGAAGACGACACCAGCAGCGGCGGGGCCGACCCAAATAAGGCCGTCGTAGCTCGTGAAAGCAAAGATGAAGAGGGCGATCGGGAGGCAGAGCGAGCCGAGCATCATGGGGTAGAGACGGGCTTCAGGCTTGCGGCCGTGCTTGGCGCAGTGGCGGGCGTAGAGCTTTTCCTGGACAGGCATGATGCACATGGCGATAAGCATGCCGATGATGATGGAGACGAACGAGACACCAGTCATGCCCGGTCCCCAGCCGCGGATCTCCTCGAACGCGATGGGGAACGCGAAGAAGAGAGCATAAAGTAGGGCGTAGATGAACGAGAGGTAGAACGACATGAAGAGGATAATCGGCTCGAGGAACATGAGGATGAACGGGCGGGTAAGTGCGACCTTCATCTTCTCGCCGAGGGGGACGCGGTTCACATCGTGCTTGGACACGTGCACGTCGGTCTTGTGCTCCTTGTTCAGCTTCTGGGCCTTGTGGCGGAGGATGACGGGCTCAAAGGTCTCGGCGGTGAAGCAGGTGAAGACAAAGACGACTCCGACAAAGATGAAGAGGGTCCAGTAGATCCAGCGCCACTGGTGGGTCTTCTCGGCAATCCAACCACCAAAGAGGGGTCCCAGGCAGGGGCCGAGGAAGATGGTGGCGCTAAAGACCGACATTGGGATACCGCGGTCCTCGACGCTCCAGACATCGGCAATGGAGCCGCCGACGTTGGTCATCGGTGCCGAGGCGGCAATGCCTGCAATCATGCGGCCGGCAAGCATGGTGGCGAGGTTCTTGGCGAGGCATGACGGGAGGGTAAACCAGAAGAAGAAGAACATGGAGACGAGGTAGATGGGCTTGCGACCGACAATCTCAGAGACTAGTTGTCAGCATTGTTGTCACCAGACTAATTGAGGTCACTCACGAGGCGCAAGAAGCAGTGGTCCGATACCAAAGCCGAGAACAAAGAGGGAAATGGAGAGGAAAATCGGAATGAGACCGACGTGCAGGTCCCTTGCCTGGCCCTTGAGGTCTCCTGTCGGCATCGACGAGCCGAGCGCGACAGCAAGACAGAGGAATGAACACGAGAGGGTGGCATACCTAGAAGTTAGCCACTGATCGCCGATCGTCGTGTGGCAGCGCCACCAACCATATAGATACTCACCACTTCTTGGCCTTGCCCCACTCGCGCGGGTCCTCGCCCGATCCCGGCTCAAACTCGACGATGATGCGGCCACCGGCCTTCTCAACGTCCTTGTCCGGGTGCTCCTCGACAGCGGTGTCCGCGTCGCTCTCGTTGCGGGCGATGGTGTTCGGCTGCTCGAGCTCTTCGTCGCGGAGGACCCTCTCCTGCTTGTCGGTGAAAATTGGTGGGCGGGCGATTTCAGCTTCGACTGGCTCAATCATTGTGTCTAGTGTTGTGTGTCTAGGTATGTGTGTCTATGGGTTGGGTGTGTGTGTGTGTGTGGTAACTTTTGGTGTGGTGGTGTGCTCTGGTGTGGTAGTGGTATCGAGGCTCGGAGTGATGTTGATGGGGTTTCTCATCGCCAAAGTCATGCATTTAAGTACTAGTTGCCATTGTTTCGCATTTTTCGACATCGAGCAGACCACGGACGATGTCCGCGAGCTCGCCGCGCCCCTCGGCGGGATCCGTGGTGATGATGGGAACGATGAGCACATCAGAGTCAGCGAGCAACGAGAAAAATTTGGTGTGGGACCGCGGTATGAGTGGCGACGGGCCGAGGCACGGTGCTCTTTGCTAGTGATGGCTCTCTTCGCGTCATCTCCGGCCGCGTCGTCCAGCGGACCCCGCGGACTTGAAGAGAGCAAGAGACCAAGAGTTGTCCCGTGATTCACACAAGAATTACCTCTTTGGGAAATAATTGTTTGCAAAGTCGCGCGGAGAACGCGAGTAATGCACGTGGTGGGTGCTTGACGTCATCGAAAAGAGGGTGCTGCTCCGGACAACTTATTTCCAGAGGCCGGGCCCCACGGCCGAGGACGCACCGGAAGCTCGGTCGTGAGGAGGATGCAGCCCCGCGCGGGGCCTCGCGTGGCATGTCCGCGCAGCACGGCGGCGCTCCACCACGCAAAACGTGCTCCGACCACTCTGCGTACTCTGCTGGGATGCTGCATGTGACAGACCCGAGGCATCGGAGCGACTTCATATCATCGCAATGACATGCACCCCAGATCAAGCAGACGGAAGATCCCTTCGCGCCAATCACAGATGAGCCTGCTTCCATACTTGCAGTTAATGTTAATCCCGGCAAGCTTATTTCGTAGCCATCCCCGCGGCTGGCGGCGGACACGCAGAAGAGCCTGAATCAGGCCAGCGCCGGGATCTCTTTCCAGACAAACCATAGCGGTGAAGGATCTGGACTCATTATCCATAGATCCCACAGTCTCGCCGATTGGTGTTCTCAATGTTCTAGCTCAGATATTCCTGTTTCCCACTCTCTTGGCGCACGTAACTCTGTCCTCTCCGCCTGCCCCGCATCTATGCAGACTAATCCACCTACAACCGTGCCTTGTCCTCGCTGCGGATACGCACCACGGCCTTGCCCCACACCTTGCGCGTTTCGAGGTCCACGAGGCCGCGGGGCAGGTCCTGGAGGCCGTCGTACACCGTCTCGTAGATGAGGGGCACGAGCTTGCCGCTCGAGACCATGTTGAAGCACGCGGCGATCGTGCGCGCATATCGTGCCGGATCGCGGACTGCCGTTAGACAAAGCTACTGGACGCACTCACCAGATGTTTCGCCGCCGCGTACACCGACGATGGACACGTTCTTCAAGAGCACGAGATTGGCCGGCACTTTCTCAATCGTGCCCCCCGCAAAGCCCACGACGAGCAGACGCGCATTCCACGCCACGCACTTGAGCGACGGGACGAGCAGCCCCACGGGGTCGTACACCACGTCCGCGCCGTGCTGGCCCGTGATCCGCATCACCTCCTGCTGCCATCCCGGGACGGTGTAGTCCAGCACATAGTCTGCACCTGCACGCTTGGCGACCTCGCGCTTCTCTGGCGAGCCCGCCGTCCCGATCACTTTGCACCCGAGGCCTGTGGTTAAATACACTCGCCTTGGTACTCACCCTTCGCGATCTGCACCGCAGCGACGCCGACCCCGCCAGCCGCAGCGTGGATTAGCACCCACTCGCCCGCCTTGGCCTGCGCGCGCCCCACCAGCGCCTCATAGCTCGTGGGATACGCCCTGCCGTCAACCATCAGCACCCCACTTGCACGTACACGTAGAAACTTGCCCCCTGCTCAAACGACATTTGCCGCGGGAGCGGGATGAGATTCTTGTACGTCACGGCCACCTGTTCCGCGTACGCGCCGAGTCCCCGCCCGATCACCCTGTCTGGAGGTTAGTGTTGGTGTGGAAAATGACCCACCGCCAGGCTTAAAGGGGCATCCTGAGGGGATAGGCGAGTTGGACGCGATGCGTCCCGAGAACTCGACGCCGAGGACGAATGGAAGCGGTGGCTTGTCTGATAGTCAGCTAATAGATCTTCTGCACTCCAGCCCGTAGAAAACGCACGCTGGTACAAGTTCTGAGCCTGGAGGACACTGTCGTCAGCATTCTCCCTTCACCACTCCCTCACTCGAAGAAGTTGAGGCCGGCCGCATACACGTCGACGAGCACCTGGTCGCCCGTGGGCACCGGCGAGGGTATCTCGGAGCTGGCGTCAGCGGGTCGTCTCAACTACTGCGGAGATTTCGCCCTTCTACCTACACGGCGTGCTCCTTCGGGTGCGCGTGGTACTTGATCTGGAAGGCCTTCATGTCTACGATGAGGAGGATCAGGAAGCACTTGGGGATTATATGTTGTGGTGGTTAGGATCTGTTGCGACCCGGTTATAACCGGCCAGCTCCGACGTCATTTGTGGAGATGGGTGGAGATGATAATGGAGCGGAATGCCATGCATCAAAATCCCAACTCAACAACCAAGTCCAAGGTATCATTTCTACAAATGCACTTCGCTACACTCTACGCATTACGATCTACACTCTACGCAACTGTCCACAACTTGTGGCTGATGCGCCAGCGCGCAGGGATGAGGAGGATGGCCGACAGCGCGAGCATGCTGCCCCCAAACGCAATGGCCTTTTTGAAGTTTGCAAACTTTTCTTCGTCCGTGCCCGTGCCGACAATCAGGCCAAAGAGCGGGGCGGCACAGACGGAGAGGACCGCCTCGATGACTGCCGTCAGATACAGATACGAAACACCACAAACAAACACTCACCCATTGACTGGCCCAGCAGCGTGCCTACCAGCTGCTGATCCGAGATGACGGTCATGATCATCGGGGCCTGCAGCGACACGGGACATCCGCTGAGGAACCCGTAAATGATGCAGAGCACGATGAGCGCGGCCGCCGTGTCCATCGCCATCCAGCAGAACATGAGCAGCGCCATTCCAAAACAAGCCAGAATCGCCATGTTGAACACCCCGAAGCGGTCGGCGGCAAGTCCGCCGACGATGCGCCCCACGCCCGAGGCGGCATTGTTGATCATCAAGAGGTATGGCGCAAACGACCCGAGGCCGACCAGGCTGCCGTACGACCCGATGAACATGAGGAAGGAGAAGAAGCCAAAAGCGTTGGCCTGGAGTGAGCGCTAGATCTCCAAATGACTCTCCCACTCACAGGAAACGAGAACGCCACTGTTGTATACGACAGGTTCCGGAACTCGTGCAGGTGGAAGAACGGCCCGCGGGGTTTAGGCGGCAGGCGTGTCTTGATGAGGAGTGTCGCCACAGCCCCGAGGGCGCCGAGCGTGAAGGCCAGTACGCGCATGGTCCATCCCCACCCGACTACGGGTTAGCAGCGTACCGCGACCCTCAACCTACTTTTCTGCGGCAGATGCGCAATGTACAGCGGCCAGATAATCGCGCCGATAGACGAGCCCGTCACTAGAGGTCAGAAACCATTGGTAGATCAGTACACACTGAGAATCCCACTGCCGTCAGCTGCGCTCAACGAGGCCACTCACAAAGCAAGGCCGCGGCGGCGGTAGAACCAGTGACCCACTGCGCTGAGGGGCACGAGGAAGACGAGGTCCATGCCGAACGCGATCGGGCCGGCGTGGCAGAGAAAGATCTGGTAGTACTCGGTCGCGAGGGAGAGCATGCAGAAGCCGAACATGAGCAGCACCGTGCCCGCGATCAGCAGCGGGCGCGGGCCGTACCGGTCAAACAGGGGTCCTGTGAAGAAACAAATCGAGAAACAGACGGCGGTCTGCGTCGAACCAATCCACGCAATCTGGGAAGACGAGTACGCCGACAGCAAATTCTCCTCGTACCAGCTCTGGAAGGCGCCAATGCTCGCGCCGAGGCCGAACCCGCCCATCGCGGCACACATCCCGCCTACGACGACGAGCCAAGCCTGGTGTTATGACTCTACACTTGCGCCACTTTGACGCACCTCTCGCCCGCCGTCCGGGTACTCGCGGATGCTCTCCTCATACTGTTCCTGGTCTTTGGCCTCGGGCTCTCCAGGCACATTGATCACCGCGAGCGGCTCGGCAAACCCGCGGACTGGGTGGTGCGTCTCGAGCGCGACCTTTGTCGTCGTTTCAGACACCGTGTCGTCAGAGGGGCTCATCAGTCAGTAGAGAGAGTGGGCGTGGGCGGAGCCGGCGAACCGGCCAGAGCGTGCGTTTGTGTGCGTTATATGAGCGTGTCTGCGTCGTGAAGGTGGCGGGACATGGTACACCGAGGGTTTATATAGTTGCCGAAGTGGCAGCGCATGGTGTCGGCTCTGGCCGGATGTGGGCACCACATGTCCATCTCCGCTCCACAGTCCATGAACCCCACTCCCGCTCTTCCCGCAGCACATAGTGGGGACGTGAAACAGGCTTTCCTGGCGGCGTGAGAACGCACGTTACGCGGGTTTACGACTCCATCTCCGCTTCCAATCTTGCAACGTTCACCTTGGCAAATGAAGGCCCAGTACAATTCTGGGATGTACGGATGTTTGATCAAGGGCGTCGAGTTGTTGAGAAGGTCGGAAGTCCCAACGGCATACCATCTGCAACGCAGCTCACTACCAGGCCGTCAACGGAGCGGTCTGAGCCTTATTTTGACCCCCTTTGAATTCGTGACACGGTGAAGTGCGACGCGCGAAGAGATGACTGTGCCTCTCAGTCCAAATCAATGCTATCGCGTATAGTACTGTATGTGTAGTATGAACAACAATTATGGTACAATAATGCCCTTCTTGGGCTCGTGGGGCGACGTGCTAAGGAGCGTCGCCATGAAATGCCGGTCAATAAGAGTGAGGAGACAGAACAGTGTCATCTCCACCACCTGGCGTCCGTTCTTGTCGGCATGCAAGCCGACTGGAGTGTTCTGCGGCCCGTTGCAGACCTTATTCATAAAGAATGCGCGCCTGTGTGCAGGGAGGTCAATGTCGCTCCAAGTCGACGGGAAGTCCATTATAACGATGGTGCTGGGTGTCAGTGTCGACATTTACTGGCTGTCTTCCAGAAGCCTCTTCAAGGGCAAGGTGCTTTTCAGTACCGATGCGCGCTCGGGTATCGGATAGAAAACCAATACATTGGGGCGTCGCGTCGTACGGCTCGCGTACGCGCGGCGCAAAGTGTGGGGTACTCACGCGCCGAATTTTGCCGCTATCACCATCGCCTCTTCCATCATCGCCTGCGGATTCCTCTTGACAATCAGCACCCAGCCGGTGAGAAACTTGGGCTGTCTGATAATCGCCGGAAAGTTCCATGGCATCAACCTCGAGAAAGCGACGAGGTAGTGCAGGACCCGGTTATAAGTGGAAATGTTGGGTAACCGTGCAAGTTCCAAGTGAAGGATGGCGCGCGCGGGAATTTTGCCGTGAACCCACTCGATCCGGACAGCATCGACCGCCTTGATCGGATAGAGAGACGCGACGTCACTTGGCATTGGAAGGCCCAGCTGCGAGGACGGGACGGACAGAACGGGGCAATTCGGCCTAACGACCTGCAAGGGCCCGATCATGTTCAACCGCAGGGAATGGGCCTTGTGGAGCCGAGCTTTGCGCTCTCCCGGTTTGAGCTTGGGATCTGACATCCAACCCGACCGTCTAAGCATCTCGATACTTTTCGCACGAGAATTCCTGACATTCTGCGATGACGAGGTCGCCGCCGCGGTTGCAACCGGTGCGGATGCCGGTGGCACATGTCCTCTTGGCGGCTGGACGCGGGACGGCGTTGACGGTCCCGGGGGCTGTCCTCCAGGTTCGAACGGCTGGTCCTCGTCATCCGAACCGTCCGCGTCGTCCGCGTAACTGCCGAGTGGCCGGCGTTCAGACCGCCGCAGAGCAGCGACACGCCGCGACCGCCTGAGACCCGACGGCGAGTCGACGTCTGGATCGTCCTCGTCGTCGTCGCTGTCGACCGTGAGGAGGTTCACGCTGTCCCATCCCTCGGGCGGCGGCCCACTCGCGACAAATGTGCCCGTCAACACCGAGCGAGTTTTGCGAACCTCGTCGGTGGTCGACAGGAAAGTGCCCGCGGCGACGAACTCGACCTCTTCCTCGTCGTCCGAGGCTGCGCGCCGCCGCTTGCGAGGGTTCGCCTGCGAGGAGCTCGCCAGCGCGTTCGACGTGGCGCTCACCGAGGTGCTTCCCGAGGCGCTGGCAGGAGTCGTTCTAGCTGGAACAAACGAGATGAACTCGATGTCTGAATCCGAGTCCGCTTCCGAGTCTGAGTCTGAGTCCTGTTCCATGTTCTCATCATCGTCGACGACGGCGGAACCTTCCTTCGCCGAGCCATTCGCGACAGCGCCATTCGAAGCAACCTCGTTCGTACTTGCTCCATTCGGAGCTGCGTCATCCGGAGCGGTTCCATTTGCGGCAAGGCCATTTGCGGTGGGGACGGACGGCTCTGCTGGCGTTCTCGGTTCTGTGTTCACTGGGGCCGATGCGGATCCCCCTGATGCCAGGGTTGGTGCCGATGGTGCCTCTGCTCTTGCTGGCGCCGGCGGTCTAGCCGGAGGAGTGGCATGTGATCTGGCTGGTGATGTAAACGGTGCAGCGGCCTGTGGTGTGGCCTGCGGTACGGTTGGTGGGGGCGCAGCCGGTATGGCGGGTGATGCTGCCCCGGCGGCTTGGGTTACCGGTGCTGATGGCGCTGGTGTCGCAGTAGCTGGTGCCGTCGCCCCTGGTGATCCTGGTGGTGATGCCGGCGGGGACTCTGTCGGCGTGGGTTCATTGGGCATCGTGATGGCCAGGAGCGCCTCTGCCTCCGAAGCGGTAGGCGAGGCAGATTCTGTCGCGGGTATATGCGAGGGGCCGGCGTGCAGGTCGGTTGATATTGCTGAAAGTTCGGATGAGCCGTTGGCGGACGCCCCGTTGGTTGATACGCCATCGGCGGTGAGAGCTTTGATTGTGTTGACAGATATGCTGTTGTCCGCGTCCTTCTCCCTCCCATTCTCAGGCGACTTGCGCCGCGCACGTTTTCGTGCCCTCTCCGGATCCGCAAAGGCATCTCCGAGCAGGGTGCGCAGCTCAAAGAAGTACGGGTATTTTATCATGAACGAGCCTGCGGTCAGCGCGAGGTTTGGTGAAACTTCTGCGCGGGGGGGGGGGGGGGGGTGGGTGGGGGGGCAGTGAAGCGCGATGCAGCGGCAGGGCGCAGCTCGCACCAGCCCTCCACCTCGACTCGACTCACCACGTATGCTCGTCGGCACGTCCTCAACACTATTCCAGTCTGCGCGCGCGCCGGCACGATGATACGAATTGCATCCCTCTGTGTCTGGTCGTATTTCCCGTGCGATACTAAAGGTTAGCTCCCACCACTAGTCCGTGCGCACCGCGAGAGAAATCGCGTGACGGGATTCGGTGTGTCTTCCCTCCACTCCTGGACAGCCACCCGCTCCATCCACTCCGTCCCAGCCAGCACGGTGAGCGCAAGGTCGCGCGCCTCATCCCATCTCAGGGCGGTGCCGGACAGAAGACGCCGCGCGCCGTCCTCTCCGAGGGCAGCGACGCACGCGCGCATCTGCGCGTCGGTCCAGTGGTGCCGGACAGACATGGTGCATTGCGCGCTGGCGAGAGGGAGAGTGCAGCGAGATTGGATTGCGCGGTTGTGAGAAATGATGGGAATGACAATGACAGAGAGATGTTTCCAGGGCGACAAAAACGAGAGCGAGCGCGGGATTCACAAGAGCCACTTGGGTCTTTCCGGAACAGTTGATCAGCACCTGGGGGGGGTTTGGCGGAAGAGCACATAGTCATTACGTAAACTGAAAACCCCCCCACCCGTGGACCATCTCAGCCGGTAACCGGGATCCCCGTACCTCTCAACTGCCACGCCGATCTGTTGATCCCCGTCCTGTTGATCAACGACAATCGTTGATCGGGACAACGGACAATCCCTGCAGAGCACTCACGTGAGCCATAGCGAAAACAAGCCTTCGAGGCGGGGTCTGGACGCTTGACAAAGGTCTGAGCGAATGCATCACGATGCAACTGTTCATCAAGAATGCGAGGAGATTGGAGTGGTAGAGGTGTCGGTGCGCGGTGAAAGAGGGAGTCGCTCGAGTCGCTGTGAATGACGGGCACAAGAGTAAGCATGAAACTCCCACTTTGGGCCCCACACAAGATTCGCGATGCTTCCACTTTTCAGGCCACTGGGAACAACTCAAACGCACACGACCGAGCGTTTCAAAGAGGATCTCATGAAGCATGGATTCAATCGCTCAACGAGCGCGAAGGGCAGGACGCGGAGGACAGCTCCGTTGTTCCATATCCTTGTCCGCCCAGGGCTAGGGAACCGAGCACGCCGCCCGCTGTCCGGTAGTTGCTCGGCCGCGATGCCAGGGGGGACCGCCGTCCCGTGTCACATCCGCCTTTTGGTCACAATCCCAAGTCAGTCCACAAATACACTATCACAAACATCCTCTATCACCGTCGCGATCCACCAGTGCCTGTTTTGGGTCGCGAGAGGATATAACCCGGCACTGTGCACGGGTACGCGCCGTCGGCGCCCTCAACCCGATTCCTACATATGCGCTTGGCACTCGTACTGGCAATCTCGATACCGACGGCGATGGGTGCGGCGGGGTACATCAACCCGCAGGACGTGGGCGGGAGCATGCTGACCGTGAGTGAAAAGAGTGAAGGAAGAGTCAGAGGGGATTCCATACTGATACGTTCCAGAGCTGGCCCGAGACGGAGGGCAACCACGAGCCGCTGAACGTCATCCTCTCGGCGGAGAGCGACCCGATCGTGCTCAAGGACTCTCCTCTGCGCGGCGGCTTCCGGGCGTACATGCAGTACGTACAGAGCGATAACGCCACTGATATCCAGCACGGCGAACATGGCGCGTGAGTTTCTCGGCCTGCACAGCGGTGCGCGGCAGTTGGCGAACCTTGATGGGAGCTCGTACGTGCGCGAAGTGCGCGTGCTGCGCTTCGACTACGGCAAGCCAGTGATTGGGACTGGGCTCGAGTCGCTCAGAGGCGGTAATCACGCGCGGTACTGGGTACAGCCGGGTAGCGGGGCGTACTTTCTCGCGGTGAGCGCAGAGAAGGACCTGAAGGGCAACCATGAGATTATCGAGAATGGGTATAATCGCGGAAGGGACATGCTTGTCTCTGCTCTAGTGGGAAAGAAGATTGAAACCGCCAAGGTCAAGGCTGGAGACCGGTTCGAGGGCACGTCGCGGTATCTCGGGTGGAAGTACCATACCTCTGTTGAATACGTCGCTGGCCTTCTGAACGAGACGAGCGGTGAGTGCGGAGGATGAACTGCGCTGACATCCAGAGGGCATTAATCACGCGCAGAACGTTGGCGGCGGCGGGCCCGCGATTGACGGTCTCGTCGCCGTGCTCACAGTCACTATTCGAAAGCGGGGGCTGCTCAAGAGGAGTAAACCCCCAGAGGCGTAGAGGTGGAAGGATCAGTTGTAGCTCTAGATCTTAGATTGTACGTATACAAGATGTAACGACTGCATCGACCCAGAGAACCCATGACATACCATTCTAATCTATCACACTACCTTACACCGGCGCAACCCCCAGCGTCGTCCCACCACAAACATACAGCACTTGCCCAGTAACGAACCCATTGAGCGGGTCAAGGAAGAAGAGCGCTGCGCGCGCAACGTCCTCGGGCGTGCCGAGACGTCCCGCAACAGTACTCTCTATAATCTTCTTCGTCGCTGGTGCGTCCGGCGGATTACTCTTCATAAATAGCTCGGTCGCAATCGGCCCCGGCGCAACGGCATTCACCGTGATTCCGTCCCGTCCGAGCTCCATCGCAAGCGTGCGCGCCATCCCAATCATGCCCGCCTTCGTCGCCGAGTACACCACGCGGTTGGGCTTGCCGAGTGCCGCGCGCGATGCCATCATCACGATTCGTCCGCATCCTGCCGCGCGCATGGCCGGAAGCACCGCCTGGATGAGGATGAGGGATGCCGAGAGGTGGAGGTTTGCGGCGAACTCGAGGTCGTCGACTGTCGCCGTGTCCGCTGTTCCTGGACGCGTCGCGCCGGCATTGTTCACCAGTCCGACAATGTCGTAGGACTCGGTAACCCGCGCGGCGACGGTGCGCACCTCCTCCGCCTTGCTCAGATCGGCCGTGTACGATACGAAGTTTGGCCGGGGCTCCGCGGCCACGAGGTCGACGTTCACCACTGTGTGCCCCTGTGCAAGGAGAGCCGCCGCAATCGCCGCGCCGATGCCGTTGCTCGCGCCCGTGACGAGGTATGCTTGCGGCTTGGACATTGTCAAGTGGGAGATGTGTGAATGTGATTGTGCGTCGCTGCCGGGGGATATATGGAAGCTGGCGCGTTGTCGACGCCTCGGCGATGACCGTCGCGCGGTGGGGTTTGTGGACAAAGTCTCATTCCACAACCACACGTTTTGAGAGGAATGAATCGAGAGGAATGAATTGGTGGACATGAGAGACCGAGTGGCATGGATGCCGCCGGGGCGTTACAACGCGGGCATCAAGACGGAAGCCTCCCGTTCACTAGGCTGGTGGCTGAATGCATGATCCATCCACCGCCACCACCAATGTCCACCGGCACTGCGAGTCCAAGTCCGTGTCCGACACTTCTCCGCGTCTCCGCTATCCGACTCCGACGTGCTACGCGCCTCTGCGGATCCGAGCTCTGCGTCTCATACCGCGGATCAACGGAGACCCTGATCATGCTGATCACCTCGATCACGACTAGAACATGCGCCCTAGGGGCCTTCCTCCGCAGCTGATCGTGATCGCCGAACCCCGGATCCGAGACGGACGATGGTCCCGTGGGGATCGCCAGCGGATCCAGTCAGCAATCCGCAAAAACACCGTCAGCGACGCGTCAGCTTTTACACCCCCGTGAACGTGTGAACGCTTTGTATATCATTGCTCCCTTTTGTCTTGTCATCGATATCATCCTTCCTCTTCCTCATCGTTTTCATCACCATCGTCCTCATCGTCGTTCTCACCATCACACCCATCGTGCTTGTTCCTCCTATCATGTTTATCGCGCTCCCTGTTGGTCAGCATAAATCACTCACCCTCCCAATCTCCCCCAACCCCACAACATAAGCCTCGACCACAGAAAGGAGCATGCGATGTGGGGCCCTCGGCACTCCTCATGGCTGAGTATTTATGATCCTGCTTATCACAACCTGTGGGCGAGCTACGCGCTCTCCATGCTCCACACGGACCTTCCGCTCCAATGACTGGAAACCTCTCCAGTATTGTTTCCGGCGGGTATCGCTCATCAGCCACTACCGACGGTCCAGCCCTCCTCCCTGGCCCACCAGCCAGTCCCGTCCGAGACAGGACTTGTGCAGCACACAGCTAGGGAGCCGATGAGGCGCATGGCAAGGGACAGGTACAGCGCCATATGGTCCACTCGGTGGCAACATGGCGACCAACAATTGGGATCTGGAACTACAATCTCTAGCTCCACAAATCCACTGATATCCGAGTCGTACTGACAGCGGCGTCTTCTCCCACCCCGAGGCCGAGCCGGCTACGCCGTATGCGGCGTTCACTCGCTTCCGAGGCTCCGTGATCGGGCAGGAAACGGTCTGGTGGAATCCGGAGAAGCGCCGACCCACAGGGCACACACTAGCGCTAGCCCGTGCTTAATTTAAGAACATCTCCTCGGCTCATCCACCGCTCCGCACGGCTCCGCACGGCTCCGCACCCACCGACCGCTTGCGTCCTGACCCCGTACTGTCCTTCTTTTCAGCCTTTGTTCTCATTCCCCGCCACACCGTGCGTGCACATGTTACCCTCTCATCCTCTGACTTCTGGGGCGATTGGAATCTGTTTGTCGTAACAGTGTCGCAAGGGGATGGGGAGATTGGCCAGCTCCAAGGATGGTGAGGCAGGCACGAAACACCGCGTCAGGCACTGACCATGCTCCCAAAAAGCAGCGTGACCCAGTACGTGACGTCAAAATGCCCGTTCCGAATGCACAAACCGAGAACAAGATCCAAATCAGTCTCACCGGCTCGGCACTCGCAGCATCATGCACAGACTGCGCCGCCAGCGCACAAGCTATTAGCTTCCCATCGGTTGGTGGAGCATCGAAGCAAACTTGCCCTATGCACCACATGGACTTGAACCAGTCACCTGGTGCCTGACCCTATCCCGGCGGGCGACCCGCCGGCACGTCTGATAATAATGATCACCTGTTGCGCCACATGGCTGACACTTCCGGGGGATTCAGTTTGGTTTTGCGACCAAAGGTGCTGCTGGCTTGCGTACTCCCTGATTGTGCATGCTGCGTCTGATACTGCTAGATCCAAAATAGCTAAGAATAGCGCCCCGCGAGCTCACGACGCCTTGGCCCCTCGAGATTACCTTCTGTCACAGCCCCAGTGTGCGTTCGCGGCCCATGCGGTCGAGTTGATGTCTCCACATGGTTCACTTCCGTCTTCTAAGCGCTCATTCGCCCACAACCCGGCGCAAGCATCCGGCAGGATGCCTTCGTTGTTGCGATCCCACCCTGGTATCCAGATGTGCTGGATAACGACCAAGCCGGTCGAAACGAGCCAATTCGGATGAACAGGAATATGGGCACTCGTCATGACCGGCTGTGCTCCACACGCGGCTCTTACGCGCTCTTGTCTGGGGAAGTTGCTCTACGGCAATCCCTAGCAGCCCCATGGGGCCGTAGATGTCGATCAGCTAAGCTCGCCGTCCCGCGATATGAAGGTGAGCCGAGGCGCGCCGAACGGCGCGGGGCCGTGATGGGCAGGGAATGACAGATACGACGATACGAGTGGCGCGCGTGTGCCAATGCCGTGCCGTGTGCCAATCCAGAGAACCATATGCCAATCAACGGGAAAGCGGGTGTGGCCACAATCAGTCTCAAAGTCGCCGCCGCGCGGGCCGTGCTTCAGTGTACTAGATCAGTGGCGCACTGGACCCCGTGGCTCCTGGAATGTCTACGGGCTGCGACTCGATTCCCAAAGTCCAAAGATAGTCCTATCTTTTCCTCGGCACTAACTCTGACCAAGTGAGCCAACTGTCGGTTGATAGGATGAAGGATGGTTTATAGTCTGGACCTGATCCCAGCTTTTTGGCTTCCTTCCCCATTCGCAATCGCGGTTCACACTCTCTACACTCTTTCACACTCGGTCCTCGACGCGACCCGTCCATCATGGGCGTTGACAACTTTGGACTCAACGAGAAGGGCGGCAACGCCGCCCACAATCGGTTCAACAACTCCAACGCCGAAATCAACGAGTACCACTCGGACCCCACCAGCATCTCATACAACGAGAAGCACCACAGCGACCACCTCAAGTTTGACGAAAAGGATGACAACCTCGCCCGCGTCGAGGTCCTCCCTCCTGATGAGGAGCGGCATGTCACCCAGTGAGTAGTCGGAGCATTGTTGATGAAGATGTTGTTCTGACATTCAGCGACCTGGAGCTCACCGGCGTCGAGCTCGAGGAGCTTGAGCACAAGATGAACGCCATGAGTCTTTCGCGCGCCCGTACCGTGAGTGCCACATTTGGAACCCAGTCCCTGACGCCAGATTGTCAGCCAGCTGTACGACATTCACGAGCACGACCACAACTTCCCGCGTCCTACCCTCGACCGCATGCAGGAGTTCCTCAACTCGCCCGAGATCGACAACAACCCCGAGAAGTACCCCGAGCTCATCCACGAGATGAAGATGGAGGCCATCCTCGCCACTGAGAACTCGCCCTACCTCGAGGTTCGCGCCAACGTTGACCCCACCGACGATCCGGACATGCCGTCCCTCACCTTCCGTGTTTTGGTCATCGGAACCCTCTTCTGTGCTGCTGGCAGCTTTATCGACACTCTTTTCTCTTACCGCTACCCCGCCATCACCATCGGTGCCAACGTTGCTCAGCTGCTGGCCTGTGAGTACACCTTTCCCAAAATATAATCCCGAATGCCAAAATATCGGAACCCGTCTGCTGACATCCAGACCCCTTCGGCCGTTTGATGATGCGTCTTCCGAGGAAGCAGTTCAACACCTTTGGATTCAGGTGGACGATGAACCCTGGCCCCTTCAACAAGAAGGAGCACATGTTGATCACCATCATGGCCAGTGAGTGGCACTTGCCTGAATGTGGCACCTCCGCCACAACACAGTCGCTAACCTCCACCAGACGTCTCGTTCACCGCCCCCTACACCAACTACATTGTCCCCGTCCAGGCTCTGCCCCAGTACTTCAACCAGCCGTTTGCGCGCAAGTACGGGTACCAGATCATCAACACTCTGGGTACAAACTTTGTCGGTAAGTGGTTGCGAAACGCCACAAGTGCATAACTCACTTTGCAGGCTACGGTCTCGCTGGTCTTACCCGCAAGTTCCTTGTCCACCCCAGTATCGCTGTTTGGCCCTCGTCTCTGGCCACGATCGGTCTGAACAAGGCGTTCCACTCCACTGTCAACGAGCCTGTTCAGGGCCCCTTCGGCAAAGTTTTCCGCGCATCGCGTGAGAAGTTCTTCCTCCTCTCCTTCCTGGCCATGTTTGTGTGAGTATTACGATTGTGTGTGCATTGAGGATCACTGCTCACGACAGCTACTTCTGGCTTCCTGGCTACCTCTTCTCTGCGCTCTCCACATTCTCGTGGATGTCGTGGATTGCTCCCAGCAACATTCACCTCAACGCTGTTACCGGCATGACTGGTGGTGTCGGTCTCAACCCTTGGCCAACATTCGACTGGAACAACCTGACGGTGTGGCTCTACCCGCTCACCATCCCGACCTTCTCCATCATGAACATGTTCATCGGTATCCTTCTTGGTGCGATCATGACTCTCATTGTTTGGTACAAGAACGCTTGGAACACTGGATACATGCCCATCAACTCGAACAAGAGCTTCGACAACAAGGGCAAGACGTTCCAGGTCGCGAAGATTCTCGACGCCAACTCGAACCTCGACATGAAGAAGTACCAGGAGTACTCGCAGCCGTGGATGTCCGCCGGCTACATTGTGTCTTTCATGTGGTACTTTGCTCTCTACGGTGCCACTGCCGCGTATGTCGCCATCTTCCACCGCCACGAGATCAAGGTTGGATTCAAGAGCTTGATGCGCAGCATCCGCAAGGCTCTGAAGCGGAAAAAGGCCGGCGACGAGGACGAGCAGGAGACCGACGACCTCTCGGAGGACATTCACTTCCGTCTTATGAAGAGGTACAAGGAGGTTCCCGAGTGGCAGTACCTTCTCGTCCTTCTCATCTCCATGGTCTTCGGTATGATCGGTGTCGGAGTCTACCCCACCCACACCACCCCTGCTGTCCTTATCTTCGGTCTCATCATGCCTCTTATCGTGCTCCTTCCCTGTGGGCTCATCCAGGCCGTGACCGGCATACCTGTTCCTCTAAACGTATTGAGCGAGTTTATCGGTGGTGCCATGGTTGCCGGTAACGCCAACGCGCTCATGTACTTCAAGACCTACGGCTACATTGCAGTGTACCAGGCGCTCTCGTTCTCCAACGACCTGAAGCTTGCCCACTACCTCAAGATCCCGCCTCGCCACTCCTTCTACATGCAGCTGTGGGCTACGCTCATCTACTGCTTCGTGTCGAGCTCCGTCTTCAACTTTGCCATGAGCTTCAAGAACGTCTGCACTGCCGAGGCCGACTTCAAGTTCTCGTGCCCCGGTCAGCGTACCTTCTTCACCTCTGCCATCTTCTGGGGTACTCTCAGCCCCACTCGCCTGTTCGGCCCTGGCCGCCGCTACAACTGGATGCTCGCCGGTTTCCCCGTCGGCATCGCCCTTGTTGTTGTCTACTGGGCTCTCCGCAAGCGTTTCCCCAAGTCTGAGAAGCTCCGCCAGCTCCACCCTGTCATGATCTGCGCCGGTCCCGCCACCTGGGGCTCGCCTTACAACATGGCCTACTACATCGGCAACGTGTACCTTGTCCTCATCTCGTTCCAGTGGCTCCGTAAGCGCTACACCGCCTTCTGGGCCAAGTACAACTATGTCGTCGCCGCCTCGTTCCCTGCCGGTATCGCCATTGCGTCGATCGTCATCTTCTTCTGTCTCCAGGTCCCCAACGGCGGCTACAACGTCGAATGGTGGGGCAACAACATTGTCAACGAGGGCTGTGAGGGCGCCGGCGGCTGCGCGCGTCTCGAGATTCCCGAGGTTGGCTACTTTGGCGACGCCCCCGGATCCGGCCTCTTCACCTAAGCGGCTACCGTGGTCGTTGACAGGAGTGGGAGTGCGAGGGACGGGGTGGGTGAGGTTTTCGAGAATAGATTTTGGTATTGAAAACAACATACTTCCCCGTTAATTTTCTCTAGTCGAGTGGATTGTAGTCTGGTAGTTCATGGTCATCGACATTGATGCACAGTATCTCTCATCTCCAATGCTCACGGAACAGATCTACAGAGTGCTCACCAAAAGTATTCAGTTTTCCGTTTGTCACGGGCTCTGAGGACTCCAACCTGGACGGACACACAGTAACCTTGTGGGTTGAGCGAAAAGCTAGGAATAGCACGGGCAGTTAGTTTGGGTCAGACTAGGAACCGCCAGTCGCAAGCGGCTCCACTGTGAGAGGGCCTGGTTCCTATGCTAACCATTGTTGTCTCTCCATGGACTCGTGAACCAGTCAACCTCCGAAACCGTGCTTTGCGACAGTGCATGGCTGGGCAGGGTGTTTGGACAGACTATACCCAAACTAGTGTATGTCAGATCTGCAGATAGAGGAAGATTAGGCAAGGACCGCCGATTGTGAGCCGAAAGTGAGACCAGCGTGAGCAGGCACAATGTTTGTCACCTGATCGCAACATCAGTCGATGCGTTCGGACCTGCTCATCGCTCATGAGTTGTTAAAAATGGCATCGGCACCACATGTGGTCAAAGCGGCTTTTGTCGCCTGGATACCTGGTGGTTAATGGTCCGAGAAGTCCTCGGACAGTCACTCTTCACCTTTGACCGTTGTGGGGCGGTTGACCTGTGGGAAAGTATAAAACACGCGCAGAACAAGGTGTAAAAGCGCTCATGAACAACTCATAATGTTTCTCTTCTACTTTATTCTTGCTTCCATGGGTTGTATTTTCCAATTCGGCCTAGCGGCCTACAACGGCTGGGTCGGCGTCGAGAACGAGTCCTCGGTCGACATTGTCAACTTTCACATCCGCAATGAACAAACTGGCGAGGTAGTCCGCAAGTATGTTCGCAACTTTCCGCCCCAGCGCTACGGCCAGCTCCTCCAGATCGAGTTCGGGTCGTCCATTCAGGGTATCGGCGGCCACACATACCTTGCCAACACTCAAGGCCATATTGTCAACGAGCTCAATCCTGCGTACATCGCCGCCATGGAGCTGGAATACGTCGATACTGCCGATGAGTACACCGAGCGCCTTGCCGACCCTGCTATGAACGTCGACATGCCACTCCCGGACGAGCAACAGTGTCTCGAGTGGCTGAGCCGCCATAAGGCCCGGAACGAGCAGCGTGCACACCGACGTGCCATGGGCTTGGAGGTGAGACAGGGTCGCGACGACTGCCAGCGCGCGTGGTGTATCGACGCGCGTAGATGTTCCCAGTTCAGCTCGGATGACTTTGATTGTTACTCTTGCTCTGGTCGCTATTGCCGTGGCAGAGCCATACGCCCTTATTTGCCGAACCACTATCCGGTCTCATGGGTAGCCTGAGGTGCTTTAGTTGAATACGCTCTGGCTCGACCGCTGACATTGGCAGTAATCCGAAAGACCAGCGTGATCGCGCAGCCAGGAGGGGATGGCTTTTCTCAGTAGTGCTAGTCAATAACTTGTAGTGGCCGCTTGTGCGTGCCTGCAGTACAAAGTGAATGAATGCTCTGTCGTCGTGCTCCGGTAGAGATCATAAGAGTCAGCAGTCAAGAGGGGTCCTGGTGTATGCGTGTGTTTGTGTCGTGTTACAGCAGAAACTGGGTCATCCCGAGAAGTCTCGGAACACCGTAGGCGGGAGTGCATCAGAGTTCTCATGAGTCGGCGCGCGCAATAACCAATCACAGAAGGGGCACACGCTCGGGGGATGCCGGGGAGCCCCATTGTCAGACATGTCCGTTTACAACATCCCCCGCCGGGCCCCGCGCCAAGAGGGCCCGCATTCCGAGGGGATCACAGCAATCCTCGTCGACGCAGCTTGCTGCTCCGAGGCGTCCAAGATAAACCGAATCGCGCCCCCATTGCATCGTCCTGGCCGCCGGTTACGAGTCGGACAACCCAGGGGTGCACGTGACGCGGAGAACGCCGGAGAAGACATCGCCAGTCATGCACCTACTCCCACTGTAGTTTGCAGTACTGTAACTTGTTTTGCGCGTAGATGCCGAGACCCGAAGCCCGCGGGTGGTCGACCCCCAACGCCAATGCCCGTCTCCGACCACCGGTAATCGAGGAGAGCGGGTGGCAACGAACGAAGCGAGCTGCCATTATCAGAGCCCACCTCGTGTGAAACGACGTCAGCATGTCAGTAGCGAGGGTAGCCCGATGGCCGTGGATGGATGTCTGTGAGGCGAGAATATAAGTATACCCGCGCAATCCCCATCGCTTTTCCCAGCGTACTACTGTACTTTGTCTATCCACACAAGATGCCAGACGGAAAGGTGCCAGAACCCATCGTCGAGTCGCCGTTCGCGGCCGCGAGCAGCATCAACACTGCGCTCAACCCGTCCGTCCTCATCGTCGGCGCGGGCATTGGCGGCATCACGCTCGCGCTCGACCTCGATGAGCGCGGATTGACCAACTGGATCGTGAGTGTATGCTGCTGTGTCCTCTGACAGTAGATCGTCGACCGCGAGGACGACGTCGGCGGGACGTGGTACGTCAACCGCTACCCGTGAGTGCTGTGTTAGAGAAGCCGCTGACAACCCAGAGGATGCCGCTGCGAGTGAGTACGGCCTGCTTACCTCCCCTCACGCCAGCGTCCCCGCCGTCGCATACAGCCACTCGCGCTTCCAGAACTCGCAATGGACCGAGACTCACCCGGACCACAAGGAGATCCAGCGCTGTGAGTAGTATATCACTGACACATCTAACCGCAGACTGGGCCAACATAGTCAAGACGCAAGGCCTGACGAACCGCCTCAAGCTGCAGCACTCGTACGTGCGGGCTGAATGGGACGCCGCGCGCAACGAGTACCACGTGACGTTGCGGGACCTCGTCAACGATCAGGACATCGTGCTCGACTGCCAGGTGCTCGTGTGCGCGACGGGCGCGTTCGCCGAGCCCAACCGCATCCCCCTAGACGGCGAGGACAGCTTCTCGGGACGCGTAATCCACGCAGCGCGCTGGCCCCGCGACCTCCCCTTTGAGGACCTGCGCGGCAAGGACGTCGTCGTCGTCGGTAACGGCTGCAGCGGGTGAGTCGAGAGATAAAGGGTGTGCTCACTTCAGCGTCCAAATCGTCGGCACGCTCGGGCTCGACCCCGAGATCCGCCTTGTGTCCCTCGCCCGCGCGCAGCAGTGGTACATGCCGAGCTCGACGGGCGGTGTGGCGGCGGCACGCAACTCGGCGCCCAACTCTGAGAACCTGCGCGCTCTGCGCGCACGCTTCCCGTTCCTCCAGCGCTGGCAGCGTCTCATCATGCTCGCCATCGCGGACAGTCGTTTCTACTGGCAGTACGAGAAGGAGGGCAAGCGCGCGCGCAAGCGTCTTGAGCGGGTGGGTACGAGGCTAATACCGTAGCTCACTCTCCAGGACATTGGCTCGTGGATGGTAGCACGCGCACCAGAGCACATGAAGGACAAGGTGGTCCCCCAGTTCCCGTTCATGGCGAAGCGGTACATCTTCGAGGACGGCTACTTTGCGGCCATCAACCAGCCACAGAACAAGGCCATCTACGGGCGCATCGCGGGACTCACCCCCGAGGGCGTCAAGACCGACGACGGAAGCGTCATCCCTGCAGATGTCGTCGTCCTCTCCACCGGCTATGCCGCGGACGTGAGTTGGTAAAGCACAAAGAGGCTGACAGGAAGCACATCGACATGCAGGTCGCGGGCGAGTCGGACTCGACGGAGAACTATGATGGCAAGGCGGACCTGACGTACTATCACGGCGTGAGTAATCCACCCCATCACTTAACTGACATCTCCAGATGACACTGGCCGGCATGCCAAACTACTACACGATGAGCGGGAACAACACGCTCGTCAACCACAGCAGCGTGACCCTCGTGCTCGAGATCCAGGCTGCGTACATTACGCGCATGATTGAGGCGATGCGCGACAACGCCATCCCTAAGCTCGAGGTCAAGCGTAGTGCTGCCGAGAAGTACGACGCGTGGATCGAGAAGGAGCTCAAGCGCACCACCTGGCCTCGCGTGCACAACTACTGGCGCAAGGACGGCACCGGCCGCATCTTTGTGAGTTTGAACACGCTGCTTGTTCTGATTCCAGACACACTACCCGGGCTCCATCTTCCGCATGTGGTGGAACAGCGCATGGCCCGTCTGGGCAGACTACAAGGGCGCCGAGCGTCTCGCCGTGCGCCAGCGCATCAAGACGATCGCATTCACCGTCCTTGTCCTCCTCGGCGGCGCGTGGGGCGGCAAGCGCGCGTGGGACAGACGCGTCTTCCAGCGCCTCGGCGGCAGCGCGGTGCACCTCCTCAATGTCGTCGCCGACGCCGGCGTGGCTGCCAAAGACCGTGTCCTCGCCCTTGTCCCGAAGTGAACAAACAGTCATGCGTCAGAAGTTGGGTGTGTTGTAGTCTCTTGGCCTGTGAATGCAATTGTATGGACACGATGGAGCATCTCTCTGCAAGCCCCGATTCTGCAGTAATGTACAATCACATCCGTTCATTACAATCCCGAAGCGACAACTACACTTCCTTCACCTTCACCTTCGCCCCGACGCGACGAGGCTGGCATTCTTCTTGCTGAGCCGCATGTTCTCCATCTCGAGAAGGAACTTTTCCGACTCGAGCACGCGCCGCTCGTCTTCGACCTCGCGCGTGAGGTCCTCGTACGTGTCGAGCATGCTCTCCGCCGCGGCGAGACGGCCGCGGAGCACCACGATTGTCTCCTCCAGGTGTGTGCGGTTCGCCTTGAGCAGCTCCGCCTCGGCGTGCGCGGCTGTGAGATTGCGGCGCAGCTCGACGGCCTCATCGGTCGTACGCTTCGCGTCGCGCACGCTCTGGATGTTCGACGGCGTGCAGAAGCACGGGAAACGGTCGCTGTCCCCGGCAGTGAGGTACGCGAGCTCGGCGGGGCTCGAGAGGCGAGGGGACAGCGGAGCCGGGGACGTCGCGCGGGCGACATTCGGCGCGCACGCACTGTTGCTCGTGCTGGCGCTCACACTGGCGCTGGTACCGTTACCGGGACTGCCGCTGCTGGAGGTCGAGCCAGATGCGTTGTCTGGGACAATCAGGCGGATGAGACTGGTGATCGACGCGCGTTTGCGCTGCTGTGACGGCGAGCGGACGAGGCCTGCCCACGGGTCACGGGCCTCTGTCGGGTTCGGAAGATCCGGCGAGGGGTCGGGCGTCTTGAGCGGAGTCTCGGGCGGAGACGGCGTCGTGACGCGCGGGGAGAGGAGGCTTGCGCTGCTTGCGTTGCTTGTGTTGTGCGAGTCTGCCGACATGTCCTCACCTGAACCCGACGACGATGGATCCTTGAGCATTTCGGTCGCCTCGGTCGGATCCGCACCCGCTTCCTCACCCTCAACGTTCGTCGCCTCAAGAATCACCTGCAGCGCACCGGAGCGGTCCTCATCCGACCCAGACGCCTGCGACGAGTTGCTCCGCGCACGCCGGAGGGAACGGTACGAGCGCAGGCTGGAGCTCGAAACCGAGTTGCGCCGCGCGCCCCAGGCAAAGTTGCCCCACGTCGCGAGGAGGTCGCCTGTCGCGTCCTCGGGGACGTCCGGTCCAGTGGAGGAGCAAGGTGAGCCCGGCCACATGCGGTCTCGCTCGCGCTCACGCTCGCGTTCACGTTCGCGGTCGCTGCCGTCCAGGGACGGGCGCGACGCGCTCCTCCGGAGCTTGAGTGGCGCGGTACGAGGGTAGCTGAGATCGCGCTCGGCGATCCCCGCAGCGTCCGGCACGCCATCCAGGGAGTCCTGGTGCGTGTGCGCCGTGTAGAAGCTACGTCCCGAGCCGTGCGAGCTGCGCGAGCTGTGGAAGCGGCCCGACCTGGCTGAATCGGGCGCGCGGTCCATCGCTTTCCCGTTCTCCTGCGCAGTTTTAGGAGCGTTGGCGCCGTTGGCGCGGCTGTCAGGGTTGCGGCGCCCAGGACCGCCTTTGTCATCACCTTCGCCACCATCACCACCGTTGCGGCTTTGGCGATCGGGTCCGGCGCCAGGGCCCGGGCTGTTCCCCGGACTTCCGGAGCTCGGGCTTGGACTCGGACTGGGGGACGCGCTGCCGACGATGCGCTTGTGGGTGCGCAAAAAGTCAACAGGGACGTACGGCAGCGCAATGACAAACTGCGTGCCCGCCGCCTGGAGGATGCGGCACTCGGTGTCGAGGAACTGGATGTGCGCGATGGTTGCGAGCACGGCTCGCAGCTGCGTGCTCGCCTGCCCGAGACGCGCAGTCACCGGAACGCGGCTGGGCGAGACTCCTCGCCCCTCCCCATCCTCTCGAACCTGATCGTACGTCGGCACTACTGGGTCCTCGCGCAACTGGTCAACTCGCCCCGTGGCCATTGCCAGCAGCGCCACGAGACAGCCGATGCTACAGGTACGGCAGGTACATGGTCCAATGATGAGGTTGCGCCCGCGCGCAGCGGTGACGGCGGACATGAGGGCGGAGCTCGCCGCGAAGATGCGGTTAGGATTTGCAGCGGGTGGCAGTTCTGGGAGGACGACGGACGGGAGCGTGGCGGTACGCATGGATGGGCTGGGCGTCGGCGTTGCGGTGGCGGTCGTGCTCCCATCTGCGGATTCTGTTGCCTCACTTGCAAGACTCGAGGAGCTGGGCGAGCGTGGGTAGTCTCGTGTCGGGGTCCTCGGGATGCGGAGGATGGGTTTGGGTTGCGAGTACTGCGAGGACAGCGAGGGCGAGGGAGAGGGGGAGAGTGCGCGTTCGACCATGCTGTCCAACGCATCGGCGACGGACCACAACGGCCGCCCGGGGCCGGTGGCGCTGACGGGCGGTGGGGAGATGGGCCGCCGCGGAGGGCGCGTGGGCGCGAGCGTCGGCGTCGGTGTGGGAGAGGGGCAGGGTGATGGAATGGCCGAGGTCATCGCGGAGACCTGTTGTGAGCCGTCAGTCCGGCACTCGGCATGGCTCACCTCTGCTGCGCGATCGGGGCCGGGGTAAAGGAATGGGAGGGAGTAGCGATGGTGATGTGTTCTGTCCTGGTCTCTGTCGGGTATCGATGTCTGTCTCTGCGTCTGCGTCTTTGATGGGTCCCCGATCTCTGGTCTCTGATCTCTGATCTCTGGTCTCTGTTCTTGTTTCGGGTGCGTGTAGAAAGATGGTTCTGTGAAGAAGTGATTCAAGAACGAGAACGAGAATGACTACAACGAGGACGAGACCAAGTCTTGATGCCAGAATCGCTCCTCTATTTCCTGTCCTCGCTCGACCTCGTCGTACCCTCCCTCTTTCGTCGTGCTCGAGGTGCAGGGGCCAGGTCATGTCCTGATACCAGCGTCCGCACTGGGCTGCGCAAGCCCCCACCTCACACCCTCGCGTGCACGCGAGACATGACAGCATACGCAGCGAGCATGCAGTACATACCGTGTGCCCCTCGCGCTGGCCTCAGGCTCCATACCCTGTCCGATGTTCAAGCTCCAGAGCAGCCAACCTTCTGACGCGACGGCGCGTGCCGGGGGTGCAGTACGGTATACTGTAGCAGCGAGGCGTCGGCGGCGTGGAGGGTGCATGGGGTGTAATCTCGTACGCTTCCTGATCATTATGTGCGCTTCCGGAGCGATAGGCACAGAGCAGAGCCGGCATGCCGTCATGGGCAAAGGTTGAAGCGCGACTTGCCCGAAACAGCGTGGGCATCCCATGTTGCATATGTTGGACGGCTCCTGCGCAATCCTGCGAGCGGTTTCACCAGCTGACCACCTGCGTGCGCCTCAAGGATCAAGGCAAGCCGCAATCCTCAGGCCTCAAGGATCCTAAGCCTAACCTCCAGGGTGCAGTGAGGATTCGAGAACCTCTGGACCTCGCGCTGCTCAAGTGTACTGGGGTCCAGGCCGGCCCCCCCGCACTGATCTCTGTCAGCCGGCGGCACTGTCCTGCGAGCTGCGGCCCCGCCGCCACAGGGCATCGAGGTAAAGTGATCCTGCGGCTTGTGGATGTGACCTGCGGGGTGAAGCAGTTGGAGGGCCCAGGATAAAAAAATGACATACGACATGCGACATGGCGCCCAAGAGGGGCCCACTTGGGTACTTGCGACTACCGCCTGACGCCATCGACACCGGGGTGATCCGGCTGTCATGGTCATGGATACAGCTGGGGGTCATCGTGGACGCAGAGTGCTGTCACCCACAACACATCAGGTGACCACTGCGACTAATGTACGCGTCGAGCTCGCCGGATACTGGGAGCCGACCGAACATGTTCACAGATCTAAATTCTGGGTTTGTGACCCACATGGGCAGTTGCGCTCCAGCTCGCGAGACCAGAAGCCGTCTCGGTGCTCTGCGCAATGATCTCAAAAGGGCAAACGTGGGGCCCATGCCGTGCATATTTCATTAACTCGAGTTTTTTAGGCTCCTGGCACACGCAGCACCTTCCGGATATGTCGTTAACTGTTCATTTTCCACTCACTCGCTCCGACTCGGTCCCACTGCCCCTCAGGTTCAAACATGAGGGGACTAGGGTAAAGAGCTCACCTCGGCCGGCGTAGTAAACTCTAATGCTGTATACGGCTTTCGGAGGTATTTCACGGCTACCCGGCTACAACTCCCAGCTTCACTTCCGCAGAAGTCGGTCCGGTTAGAACGGAAAGTGGGCGCTCTCAGTCATGTGGCCCCTGCACTCTACACCGTACCTGCGCCAGAAACTAACGTTTGGCGCGGAGTAACTGGTGGCGACCTGTTCCTGCGGCGGCTCCAGACTGAGTCGGGCGCGCACAAGTCCGTAATGTCCGTCTCGGATGGTAGATGGCTCGTTTGGATGCTGGATGCTGTTATGCTGATTCTCTCTTGAATGCTGAAAGGCATATTTTATGTCCGGACCGCCTTCCGGAATAGGAAGCCCTCCTGAACCTCTGGCAGTCCTGGAACATAGATGGCCTTGCCTGTTGGACACTGCAGACGTTCGTGACAGTGGCGCCGCCACAGGTCAGGCCACCAGCCTCGAGCACAGGATTACAGCCTCGCACTCGTCTATTGATTACATTCCAAGACATTACTCTAATAACCTTCAGGCGCAGAAGGGTGTCGCCAGCTGGGACACGTTGACGGCCTTAGCCGCTCTGGCGATACAGCCCATCAGTCAGGCGAGAGGTCCTGACGACTGATAATATGTCCTGCCCATTCCTCTTGGCACTGCCTCGAGTCGCAAGTCTAGAAATGGAATGTTGGCACATCTCAGACAGCACTGGAAACGTTTCCTGGAAGCCTCGTCCGTTCCATTAGTCTTTGCCCTCAACCGCAGACCATCTCAACCGATAGGTTGGCGTGCCGCCGTGACCACAACCTACCCTTATCTACGTCCTATCGGTGTTGATTTTTTTTCTCCCTCGCACTCTTTCTTTCCTGACCCCCTCTCTGCCATCCCGACACCTTCCGACGTGACAACATGCATGCTCCGTGCTATGCGCTACTAGTGCCAACCAAGATCAGGACCAAGACCCACGAGACAACCTGTCTGCTACCGTATCCCCCGATATTAACTACCCTTCTTACAAGCCTACACCCCTTACACCTACAGCGCCTTACAGCTGCCAACGCCAGCCGGGGTGCTTCCAGTCGAGTGCCTGGATCTCCTCCTGAGTCATGCCAGCCAGCTTGGCGTCTACATCTACCTTTTCGCGCCGCTTGTTGTCCATCTTGAGGTAAGCGAACAGGCCGATACTCGTGAGCAGAATAATGCAATTGCCCGCGAGGTTGAGACCGTTGCCGATGCTGCGCGTAAGTGGATGAAGCTGGGTAGTTGGTTCTGTAACTCACTGGAAGTCGGGCTTGTCGAACGGCAGGTACGACCACGTGCTGATGAGACCGCCGATGTTCTGGAGTTAGCAGCGCCTTAACAGTGGTATTCGATCAACTCACCCCCAACATGACGTTGAAGCCGATACCGGTAGAGCGCCCACTGTCAGACAGGATGTTGGCGGAGACCTGAGCGTTGGACATGGCGCCGAAGGGGAATGCTCCGCTGACAGCGAGGAAGACGGCGCCGTAGCGCACATGCGGACTGCGTGAGGCGAGGAACATCGAGTAGCCCGCGATGGTGAGGCAAGAGCTTCCGATGAAGATCGGTAGACGCTTGTCCGTCTTCCACGACACAAACGGCAGGATCAGGTTGATCACAAAGCCTACCATGTACGGTGGGACGGTGTACAACTGCTGTCGGATGACTGTCGCCTTGGGGTAGATTGCGGCAATGATGGTGGGAAGGAACACCTGTGAGGTCAGTTGTACCATTCCTTGTTTTTACTCTTCTTTTCATATCGGATGCTTACCGCAATTCCCTGCACCGTGAGGTTGACAAAGATGAAGATCCAGGCAACGGCAATGGTATTGGGGTTGAGGACACCCGCCATGGCCTTGCGGTTGCTCCACTTGTCGGTGACCTCGGTGGTACCGACGTTCTGGGCCTTGATGCGCGCAACGGCAAGATCGCGCTGCTCCTGGGTGAGCCACTTGGCTTTCTGCGGGTGGTCGCAGAGGGTGAAGAAGGCCACGAGGGCAATGACCATTGTGATCAGGCCCTCGAGGAAGAAGAGCTGCTCCCATCCCTTAATCGCGCCCATGCCCTTGATCTTGAGGATGCCCGACGCGAGCAGGCCGCCGAACGCGCCGGCCAGCGGAGCGGTACACATGTACAGCGCCAGGCGGAACGCAAGCTCGTCCTTGCGGTACCAACGAGACACTGGAGGTGTTAGTGTCGGTGTCACCACAAAAAAAGTTGAATCTCACGAGCAAATGCAATTCCAGGAAGCACGCCAGCTTCGAAGACACCGAGAAGGAAACGCACGGCGACAGCGGCACCGAAAGACTTGACGAACGCCATGACCATTGACATGAGCTGAGTGTCAGCCACAGCAACATGCTGCGATCGATATCGGGACCCCGTGCTGCGGGGTGCGGGGCCCACATCACATGTGCAGTAGACCCTCTCACATGCATGCCACACATGCAAGACGATATCTCAACCACATCAACACTTGTTAGTTTACTCACTCCGAATCCAAAGGAAATTGCGGGCAGCCAGATGGCCGGTCCTACAATCTTGCAGGCCACGTTGGAGGGGATTTCAAAGACAATGTACGAGACGTAAAAGGACGTGAGCAGGATGTTGTACTGGTATCCGTGCATGCCGAGGGTCTTCTCCATACCCGCGATTTTGGCGTTGCCAATGTTGGCGCGCTGGAAGTCAGATTGTGTCGGACGTCTTCATCCTACATACATCGATGAAGCACCAGAGGTAGAGCATGGCGTAGGTGGGGACGATCCTGAAGTCGATTTTGCGCACGAGTTTCTTCTCCGCGACGCGGTCGAACTCGACGAGCGCGTGGCCTGTTGTGAGTCATTATGCTAGCAAAAAGCCGACGCACCATGGCTGTCGGTCACGACGTGACCGCGCTCCGCGACGGCGTGGAGGGTCTGGACATCTTCAACGTGGTGCGTCGCCACATTCTTCTCGGACACAGAGTCGTCCTTAAGGGAGGAGGTCGTCATGATGGGGACAGGACAAACAGTTGGAAGGGGAGAAGAAAAAAGCGCGCTCCCCAAGCCATGAGTTATAAGTATCTCGCGGCTGGCGACCAAGGCGGCCAAAAGCTTGTGTCCCGTGGTTGCTGCATCCGCACACAGATATCCTGTCTCCGGGTCGCCAGGTACGCGACACGACGTCTGCCAAGCGAATGTGATCAGAACAGCTAGAACAGGGAGAAAGGCAAGCGACCGGCATGTGCCACCTCCACTCCCCCAAGCCACGCTCCCCCCCAGACTCCAACGGCCTGGAATCGGGGCATCCGGGGAGCCGCCCTGGACCTGACAGCTGAACTCGGTCTCTCGGTCTCTCCCAGGCGACACGCTACCGAGCTGCACCAGAGCCGCAGTACGCAGCCCGCAACAGGATCCGGGGCCATGTCTCCGGACACACATTCGTTCCGCCTCCACATGGCCACTGCAAGCCATGGCCCAAAGCCACATCTCTCTCAGACACACGCCTCGATCCGGTGCCGCGGCAATGCCGTCGCCGATCAAGGTAGACAGCAACATGCCTCCAGACAGCCAGCGACAAACCCCGGGCTGCGCGCTACTACCCTGCCCATTCCCGCTCGTGATTGCGGCGCTGTTTTACTCAGTGTCACCACGCCGCAGGCCAACCCCGTCGATTACACAGCACACATCGCTGACTCGTACCGCGGTCTCGGTGGGTGTGACAGGAAACGGCGCGGGGCCGCCGGTGGTGCCGATGCCGCCACCGCCACCGGCCCAGCTGTCACCCTGTGCTGGCCCTTTGGGCCCCCACGTACCCCGCTCCACCCCGCGCGTCCCATCCGCAACGCAAACTCCGCATACCGTATCGGGGTGACAGCTGTTCATTTCGTCGACTCGTATTCGGCACTCGGCGTCCTGCTGTCCGATTGCCGAGGGTTGTTTCCGAGACCAGAGTTTTTGCGAAATGCGAGGATGCATGACGATGGAAAGGAGCTGCGGGTTTGTCTTGACCTCGTCGGGATTGCGACAACAAGCTCAGCTGATCTGGTCACATGCTTGAGCTTACTCGGCGATAGCAAAGTCGCGTCTCATTGGCCAAGGACCAGAGTCCCGCACTGTAGCCATCCATTCTGCCTGTTCATCCGGATGTCCCAGTTCCCAGCTTGACATCCAGACGGCATTTCGCTCGTGTCGTGTCCGAGCTGACAAACAAGTCGCAGAGGACAGAGTTGTTGATGACCATCAAGTACTCGGGATAGCTGTCACACCGCATGCGCCGATCAATGCCACTTTGCCTCAATCCCTGCATATACACCCAATGTTACGTCTACAGAAACGGTACTGTACAGAAGTGGGGGGCCGTTACGCGTTGCAGTCGTAGTACTCGCCGAGCTTGAAGAGCTTCTTGGCATTCTCCCTCCCGATGGCGAGGTAGTTCTCCTCGCCGCCGACCGCCTTGGTGATGGCCTCGCGCTCGCCGTCGTACCATCCACAGCCCACGTCGATGTGCTCGTACGGAGAGTCGACGGAGAACAGGATACGGTCGGCGCCGACGTGCTCGGCACAGAACTTGAGCGTCTCGGTCGAAAAGTTGCCCGACGTGGTAAGCCAGATGTTGTTCTTGAAGTAGTGCATGAGGCGGTGCTTGGCGAACGTGTCGCCGCGCGAGAGAGCCAGCGGCTTGGAGCAGTGCTCGAACCAGTGGTCGATGCGCCAGAAGTCACCGGGGATGTGCTCGCCGAGGTGGCCGAGGATGACCTTGAGCTTGGGGAAGCGGTCAAAGACGCCGTTGACGATCATGCCGAGGAGATGGAGCGAGACGCCGTTGGCAAACGACACGGGCGGGCCGATGAGGTACTTGCGGCCCTCGTACTGCTGGCGGAAGTAGGAGCCGACGGGCGGCTCGGGGTGGAGGTAGAAGGGGACGTCGAGGTCGACGCAGGTCTGCCAGAAGATGTCCCACTCGGGCTGGTCGTAGAAGATGTACGTCTCGCCCTCGGGGCCGGCGTGCTGCACGTCGTTGACGAGCGCGCCGAGGAACCCGTACTTTGTCACGCAGCGGCGGAGCTCCTCAGACGCCTGCTTGGGGTCGTGCATGCTCAGCGCGGCGAATGCGCCCATGCGGTCGCTGTGGGGGGCAATCTCCTTGGCAATAAAGTCGTTCACCTCAGTCGCGTACGCCTCGCACTCGGCGCGGTCGGTCCATCCCTGCGGGCCGGGAGAGTACACCGAGTAGATGGTGTAGCCGATGCCGTGCTTGTTCGAGAGCTCGAGGCGGTTGCCACACGGGTTGAGGACCTCCTCAAAGTAGCGCTCGCGGTTGGCCGGGGCAATGTACAGCTCGGCCTTCTCCTTGGTCTGTGCCGCAAAGCGGGGCAGCTCGAACGCCTCCTCGAGAGAAACCTTTCCGCGCATAGTGATAGATGGGTAGGGGGGTGGGTAGGGTGGTGAAAGTCGTGGCTGGTGGCCTTGTGGTTGTGGTTGCTGTGGGACTGGTCCCAGCATCTTATACGTCTGGGCACCTGGCACCGTAGGGGTCAGTACCCCCATGGGGACGTCCGACAGTGGGCAAGCGTGCGAGCGCAACCCGGCAAGCACCGTCGCGGTCAGCGGCGCTGGCTGCGGCAAGGAGCTACACCATGCGGCTGGCACAGACACACTGGTCGCCGAGGTCAGAAGCCGATATCGGCGCGGCGGCCCCGCGGCGGCCCCGCCGCGCTGTATCAGCTGATACCCCGTCATATCGATACCCGAGGCAGTCGCCCACTCGGAATGTCACCCGGGTGTAATGTAAGGCTCGGATCTTGGGTGCGCGCAATGTGC
Organism: Apiotrichum sp. Y4204; assembly: GCA_025531455.1. Lineage (NCBI taxonomy): Eukaryota > Fungi > Basidiomycota > Tremellomycetes > Trichosporonales > Trichosporonaceae > Apiotrichum > Apiotrichum sp. Y4204. The sequence goes on along the minus strand of JAMYHL010000084.1, from coordinate 83,086 downwards.
ATGTGTTCTGGTGCATGCGCGCATGGCGCACTACATGGCGTCTCGGCCGGATGCGATACTCGCTAATGTGTTGTTGGAAGTGTGATAACACCGCGCACGTAATTGCAGGGCAGAGGGGCTGTTCGCAGCAGTAGTTGGCTCTGAGCAGTTGCCGCAAACTACAGCGGGCAGCAGTAGCGGGGAACAACGGTCTTGCGCACAGGACACGGATGGCTGAAGGTCGTTCTGGCCTATGTGTACCACATGGACACACGGGGAGTGGCCTGCTAGCCTGCTGGTTCTGAAAATGTAACTGCACTCCACGTCTGATAAGCGCTACTACAGATCTAGACGCTGCAGACATCTGCCTAGCAAAAGTTATGATCATGACCCACAACGCGTCACGCGAGACGACGCGGCGGTGCTTTCCGCGATAAGATTGCGATCCGCGCGAAAGTCACCAGAGATAAGATCTATCAAGAGCGGCTTTGGCTCTCCGGCCCCCTCAGGCTTTTGCACTGCTGGTACAGAACACTGCTGCATGCACAACTACCGAAACATGAACCCAAGCAAACTACTGATACTACTACACTACACTAGTGGCCGTTCTCCGAGTACAGGTGGCGGTACGTCTTTGCGTCGCGGGTGATGTGGGCGTGCATGTCGTACTCGTTGAGCTCGTTGACGGTGAGCTTGCCCTCCTTTGCGGCGAGCGACGCCTCGGGGGCGGTAAGTGACGTGAAGCCGATGCGCTCGTTGAGGTTCTCGGTCGCCCGAGCGCTGGCGGCCTGCACGCGAGTCGCGCGCGGCTTGCGAATGTGCTCGTACAGGCCCAGGCCGGCGTCAATGTTGTTGGTAAAGTCAAAGTCCTTGGAGAAGATGATACCGAGGGCGGCGGCGTCCTCGATGGCGGTGACGGCGCCCTGCGACTGGTGCGGCATCATCGGGTGTGCGGCATCGCCGAGCAGGCACACGCGGCCTTTGGTCCAGTACGGGTACGGCTGGTGGACATAGAGGCGCCACGGCATGCGGTCGACCGAGTGCTCGATGAGCGCAGTGCACTTGGGGTCGAGGCGAGAGTACAGGCCGGCCATAATGTCCGAGACGGGGACCTCGGCGAACTGGAAGCCCTCCTGGGTGTGGTTGGTGAGCTCGGTGGGCATAAAGCAGTAGAACGAGACAATGTCGCCGTCCGAGCAGGGCGACATGACAATCTTGTAGTAGCGCGACAGCTCGCCCTTGGGATATCCGCCCCAGAACTGGATGGCCGGGTCGGTCGCGTCCGGCATGAGACCAAACTTTTCAATGTCCGACTTTTTGACGTTGCAGCGGTAGCATGTCTGGGAAGCGGAACGCATCTGGGGAACGACGCCAATCTCGCGGCGGAGCACTGAACGAATACCGTCGGCGCCGACGATGAGGTCCGCAGTGATAGTCACGCCGTTCTCAAACTCGACGGTGCCCGCATTGTAGTCGACCTTTTTGGCGATGTGGTCGACGACCACACTAGCCGGCTCGCCCTCGCCCTCCTCCGCGGTCGCGACGTCGAGGAGCATCGCGTGCATGTCCTGCCGGTGGAACATGTAGTAGGGCACTCCCCACTCCTGCTCGTAGTTGTCCAGGTCGTACTGGTTGAGAATCTTGCCCGTGTCCCAGTCGCGCATGGTGAGCTTCATGAGGTTGACGGGCTTGCCCTTTGAGACGTCGATGCCCCACTCCTTGAGCCACTGGCCGCCGTTGGCGGCACACGAGATGGAGGCACCGACCTCGACCTTGAAGTCGCGGCGCTCGTAGATCGAGACCTTGTGGCCTGCGCGGCGCAGAGCGACCGCGGCTGCCATGCCGCCGAGACCGCCGCCAATAACTGCAAGTTAGCAAATGTTGTGCGGGTGGCACACTGTGCCGCGCTACTCACTGGCAACGTTGAGCTTCTTGAAGGGTTGCCGCGCGCCGGGGCTGGAAGCAGTGGCAGTCATGTTGGTAATGGTGATTAAATGCTGTTGTCGTGAAGAGATGTCGTAGCGGGTGGCGTGTAGCCTTGCCTGTGGATGCGAGGAGACTGGAGAACTGATATCAGCTGGTGATGGTAAGAAGGCTGCGCGCCAAGTATCTTATATGTAACTTGACATATCACACGCGCCAAGGACAACTCATGAGGTCCGTCGCCGCGATCTGCAGCATGCAGCAAAGCTCCAACCAAGCCCGCGGCCTGCGCTGCATGCCCCAGAGCCCAGAACATGTGAGCTGTAAAGACAATCACAAAAAGTCAGCTGCGTCCTGTGGGTGGCGGAGTGACCAGAACCGAGGGGACGCGATTGCCGCCGTGGCAACCCCGCGGAATTGCCGCGCGCCCAGGCCCGTCATCCATATCTCGGCGTCCAGTTTGTATGGCTCCCAGCGGGGTCACCGCGTCACCGATTACGCTGCCCTACGCCGCCGCGGCTTTTCCAGCTCAGCTCCGCGTGGCATGTTGCTGCTGGGGCGGCATGGTGCAAGGCGGCTGGTGCAAGGCGGCTCCCCGGCAGATAACAACATCAGAGGCGAGGTTGCTGGTCAAAGGTTGCTGGTCAACTGAAACAGTCACCTGGTGTTCGGACGGATCACACGGGCAATGGCCGCGGGGTTGACCATGCATCCACGCCTAGGAAGCACAATGCTACATCACTCATGCATGCGCACGACTAGTACCAAGATAACGCTGACAGTAATCCGGCCACATGGGATGCAAACAATGAAGAACGCTTCTCGCTTCATACACAGGAATACAAACAGGCAGATCTACACTACTACTGGCCCTGCCACGGGGTCGCGTCGGCCTGTGTCCAGAGCGTATCAAACATGTCAAACGAAAAGGCCGGCCACGCCGCGGCCTCGGACGCAATGTTGTCCGCGCCGGCCGTCGTGCTGGGCGTGGTTTCCACCGTGCCAAGGTCCACGAGCGGTGTGAGGTGGTCGAACACGCGCGGGATTGCCGGGTGCGGCGCCGTCTCGACCGCAACGTCCAGTGCCTGTGGCATCTTGCCTGCCTCGGGGGGTCGTGAGAATGTCGTCGATTCCTGGGGTCAGCAGGACATAGTCTTGAGAGATCTTACCAGGATGCTTCGGATTGTCGATTTCAGCAACTCGTTCTGCCGAGCAGCGTCGTGGGGGCCGCTCTCACCACCACCCGCTCCCATCTTGGCCCGTTTTGCGAGGTGCGCCTCGCGGAAGGTGCTCTCGACCTCTGGGGGTTAGAACAACTGACAGGAAGGTACGCACCGAGGAGACGTTCAATGACGAAGACACTATTCCGCGCGGCGTGGCTCGTAGCGCTCTGTTCACTGCGTGGTCAGCAAGAGCATCCAGTCAAATCGACGCACCGGAACGTCTGCAAGATCGTCTCCACTGCCCGGCGTTTCTCATCCGTGGGGTCGAACAGAAGATCGATACACACTGGGATTGCCTGTGGTCAGCAAGGACATGCGGCAGACCATACCGCTGAGAAGGCGTAGAACAGCACAATCCAAAAGGTGAGTAGCACGGGCACGCGGCGCTTAGCGAGTTCGAGAAGGCTGAGGATCAGGTTTGACGAGCGCAGGCAACGGTCTCGTGACCGCGCGTACTGCCTGTCGTGGTAGCCTCGCAGCAGGAAGGGACGATGGAGGCGCACGAGGCGGGTATTTGCCGTGATGTTCAGGAATATAGAGTCGCGGAGCAGCTGGGTTGTCAGCATGGTACTCTGACTCAGGGTGAGGCGTACGCTGCTATCTGTGTCAGGCGGGAGATCGGCCGGGTCCTCAAAGTGCTTCGGAAGGCTGTTGGCGAGCTCTATAATGGAGTCATCCATTCTGGGAACGTTAGCGGCCGTCACATGCTACTTGCGTACGAGAGAATGAAGGAGTATGAGAGGGGCTGGTGGGACGTCGACATGTGGTCTGTTATCTCGCGGTAGAGGGTAACAAACTTGAGGCGGAAGATGTGCATGCTTATCGGCTGGCTGTCAACGCGGGCATTACAAGGTGACTCACAGTGTATACCGATAGCGGGTGGGGGACAGCCTTGGGGTTATCGAGTTGGTCGTCGTCGAGGTTGGACGGGAGCGCCGTCGTGTTCTGTGACGGGTGGATGGAGTCTGCGGTTAGTCACGCCGAGTACCACTCTCCTTCCACTCACAAGACGCGCCGTGCGCAATCGCATGCGACCAGTCGAGCGCGACAAAGGTCCACCACACGCGCCGTGCGAGCTCGCGCTTGAGGCGACTGTTCCACAGCGGCGCCCATTCTTGATCTGGGCCCTCGGCTTCGAGGCGGTTGAGGCCGAGGTTCTGCGCAATCTTGATGGCCGTCCCGCACAGCGCCCATGTGCCGTCCGCGCCGTCCTCCAGACCAAATCCGTAGATTGTCATCAGTGAGATGGCCTGCAACGCCTCAAATGAGTGTCGCGTCAGGAAGCGCGAGCACCACAGCACACCCTCCGCGACGTGGTACAACCTGTCCGCCAGGCCGAGGGCATTCGTCATTCCCGGCAACGAGTTGACCACCGTGCGCAGACCGAGGCAAATGACCATAATATACGTGCACACAAACTCGGCTGTCGCGTCGCGCGTGTCATTGTAGAGCAGGCGCGCCTGGCGCATAAACGTCGGTTGATGGAGACACTGAGTGTCAGCAATGATCCACATCCAGCACCTACTCTCTGGAACCACTCGACGTTGTCAAAGTACGCCTGGACGAGGAGCTCGCACGTCGGCTGGTCGGGGAGAAGTGCGAGCGCCTTGGCAACATAGTCTGTCTCTGGGGGAATGAGAAAGGAGAGGGGGTGGTCGTCGGCGACGAAGCGGTGGCTGCGCGTGCCCATCGCGCCGGGGAGGTGGAGGGGCCCTGTCTCGGGCGAGTCGCCGAGGTTGCGCAGCGAGTTGATGCGGTGGCTCATCTGAAAGTCCTCGAGCGCAAACACCATCTCGTCGTCCGCGACGTGCTTGCGCGACCGCCCGATGAGCGGCGGCGACTCGCTGCTCTCCCCCTTGTGGTCCAGCGCCTTGCGCTTTCCACTGCTCGGCCCCGCGCCGTCAGGAAGGATCCGCCCCTCCAATGCCTCGACCTTGCTCTGCAGCTCCTCGACATGGCGCACCAGCATCTTAAAGTCGCGCGACAGCACGTACGCACTGCGGCGTCAGTATCATTACGCGCGTAGTGCACTCACTCGGGCTCGTCAATAACGTCATCCATCTTGCTCACTGCCGGCGTGCAGCTCTTTCCGTCGCGACGCAGGGCGCATGGCCCGCCTACGAGATGAGTCTTCTGAAGGGATGCGATGCGCGTCGTCACGTACATGGAATCCTGCGATCGCCTGTGGTATGTCAGTCTGTGATGCAATTCCATTGAACGCCGATGCGACCCACATTTGATCTTGCGCTTCTTGCACGGGAGGCAGTTGCGCATCTGGCGCGCGCCAAAGTGGCTGCCGAGCTGGTCGAGGTCCATGGCCGGCGCCGCGGTGTGCATGCAGTGGGTGGATACAAGAGGGTGGGATACAGTGCAGTGATGCAAGTGAGATGGATGGGTGTGGGTTGTTGCAGGATCGAGGGTCAATGTAGCGGCGCGACTAACTGGCCCTTGGCATGGGGAAAGTACGGGGCCACACACTTGGACTTCGAGTGTGCCGTGTGCTCTCGTTGTCTCACATCCAAGTGCCGAGTTGTGCTCCGGCCATTACACTTTAATGTTGTTGCTTCTTGCTTCTTGGGACAGTCGCACATGGCCGCTGGGGCGTTTGCGGGACGCTGGCAATGACACACCATGCATGCCCATCTCCGGCAACTGATCACTGTTCCAACTTGTCGGCCTCGGATGTCCTGTCTGGTCTCGCTGGCCTTTGTCGCGTGCAATTGCCCCCCGGCCGGCAATCAACATCGGCACCTCCGACCCCACGGACTTACGTATACAGTAAGCGCGCGGAATGCATGGCATGGCAGGTGGCAAGGTGTTAAGGTGGAGAGCATGGAGAGAACCGCGGTCATGCCGTCCTGTATATCCACCGGCGAGGCACGCGATTCTGCCGGATGTCTCTCCCGGCGGTATGGCAGGCAGTACAGGGATGAAGGGCCCACAGGGCCACAGGGCCACAGGGAAACAAGGCCACGGCGGCAACCATGTGGCCGCGGCATGGCCCATGTGGTTACGGACCGAGGTGGTTTGAAACCTACGCAGGAGCAGACTGTGATCTGGATCTTGAACCTTGGGAGTGTCGAATGCAGGCCTGGCGATCAGCATGCTGAGCCAGCGACGGCAAGGTTCAGCGTCTTCGTCGCGAGTGCCCTTCGGAGACCTGCGGCGCGGGCGTCTTCATGGCTCAGCATGCCGACCGTCAGGCGTGTGGCAAGTGTGGCCTTACTTACGTCTTTGAGAAGTAAGGGCCCGGTTGCCGCCATTGTGTAGCCATTGTGTAGCTAGTTGAGTCTGGCTTGCCAGCTGATATGCACTACGTTGGCATCCTTGTGAGATCAGACGCGAGTTGATGGTGTACAGACCGAGGCCTCCCAGTTCCAGCTGGAGTTTCTCCCTGTTCACATAGGCTGTCTGGCTGTCGATTTTGTGTATTGGACTGTAGCTGATAGCTAACCATCCACTCCAACCAGACAAACAGGGCTCCTTTCAAGCGCCCCTCTGCATCTGACGCATTCGACCGGGCAGTGTTGCCGCCAAGATTGAGATTTGGCTTCGTGCCACCTTAATCCAGGCCCAGTCTGAACCCCCCTTCTGTCGTTTCTGTCACGTGATTACCCTGCTGTCATGAAGTCAACCGCCGGTCGGCAGTGTCTGACAGCCTGGAGCTCTCAATCGCCATTCTGCAGTTCTCACTCTGCAGTTCTCACTGACAGCTTGGAACTCTCAACGCCAGTCAACGCAAGGAAGTAGTTCTCAACGCCCGCCGGGAGTGATCGCCCGCCGGGAGTGTTCGCCCGCCAGGAGTGTTCGCCCGCCGGGAATGATCTCCCGCCAGGAGTGTTCGCCCGCCGGGAATGATCGCCCGCCGGGAGTGAGCGCCCGCCAGGAGTGAGCGCCCGCCAGGCGCCATCGCCCGCCAAGGAGATTCTAGCCGGGAACAGTGATCTCCACAGGGTGGTCTTTTTATCGCTAGAATATGGAACAATCGTCACATCACACGCGGTGCTTTTCTGCATGCATAACCGACCAAGTGGGAACGCGCAGCACTGGCGAAAGTGGTTCAAATATCAGGTGCTTCCTTCTCGAAGAAACAAGTGAGGTCATGAGGTCGCACCTGCCGCACGCCTGGCAATCTGCGTGCTGGGCGATCTGGGCCGACGAAAAACAGCGGCACCGCAGGTCTCGGGGGATCAGAGGGGCCGAGGGGCTGTTGCGGCGCGCGGCGCGCGGCGGAGCGCTTCGCCTTGGCATCCGCTGTACGCGCTGCGCTGCATGCGCTGTGACCTGTATGTGACTACTGCTTTGGGACGCTTCTGGTCTTCTGGACGCCTAAACTTGCATTGACCGCCGCCAATCGGGGCGCAACAACAGTCACTGATCGCTGGCGCGTGGCTAGCAGGAAACGATCATGCCTCGAGGCCCGAGGCTCTCAAGCTGGATACTCGAGGGCTGGGGCGATTCTCCCTTGGCCTACGGCGGCGGATCACCACAGGCCTTTGTCGATCTGTCCCCCGTCACGCTGCTGTCCATTTAAAGCTACAACACCGCTCGGGATGACGCTCACGATCGTACGCGCTGACGAGTCGCAAGTCATGGCGACAGTCATCTGATGAAAACGTCCGATGTTTGTTTACTGGAACCCAAGGTGACTACCATTCAGAAGGTGTTGCAAGGCGCGTTTGAGCTCTCGGTGTCCCTTTGGCAATCAGCGTGAACAGGTCGTTGACTGCAACGTGCAACCGGCGAGTTGACCACCTTGCGGCCATCCATGGCTTTGCACGAGTTATTCCTGTCATGACGTCGCGGCCAACGTTGAATTATGGGAGCTGTAGCAAGGAGATCAGGAGAGATTTCGATTACATTTGGCACTTCCCTTGTCGATCTTGTCAATCGTGCCCATGCGTTCACCTTCCTTTCTCGACTAGTCGCAACTGTCCTGAAGAAAGAAAGAAGAAAGGGCCTGCTGATCTGCTGACTCTGTCGCCTCGTCTTGCCATGCTTGCCAGCTCGCCAGTTCGCCAGCTCGCCCTCTCGCAGACCAAGCAGAGCGCACACGCACACAAGAGAGTCTGGTTTCACAATTCGCCAGAGCCTCGGGGGGCAGATTCGGCGAATGGAGGATCCCGTCTGGCCGTTTGCTCTTTCCGATCACTGTTGGTCAGTCAGGCCGCTTTTACTGAGCGAGGAGCTGCTAAATATGCCGATCCGCAGGGTAAGATGCTCATCGCCGCGCGTCGACACTTAGCGTGGGAGCAAGAAACGCGTCTGTGGTCAGAAGCAAGGCGAATGAGCAGAGGATAACAAGGAAAGAGGGAAGGCAGAACGCTTGGAGGCCCAAACGCAGACCTCTTTCCGCGTCAACCACGATCAACGACTCTGTTGAGAGCAAGAGGATGAACATGTCAGAGTTTCCCCAGACTGTCAGAGTATCAGCTTCTCCCCATTCTCACCCCTCCTCAACTTCCACATCCCGTCCCGCATTCTTTACTCGTTCAGATAACCAACACCGCTGTCAAGAAAAGCACCGCTCTCAAGAGAACCGCTCTCAAGAGAAACACCGCTGTCAAGAAAGAGACACGACCGTGAGCACAAGAGGGGGTCCTGACTGAAGTGGAAGGTGGCCAAGCACAACAATGTCTTCCCCACGACCCCGACCGGATTCGTCCTTCTCCCCAGAGGAGAACGAGATCCGTCTGGCAGTGGCGGCACACGAAAGGGGGCTGGAACTTGTCGACGTTCCAGGCGACGGCGCGTGCTTCTTCCACGCGTTGGCTCTGACGACGCCTTGGGACGCAGTCCAGCTACGCAGCGCAAGTGTCGACATCCTCAAGCGCCTCATGGAACGCGGATATGTTTCAGTGCGACAGCAGGTTCTCCGTGATATGCACGGCGGTTCGGAGGAAGACGCCGACGCGGAGTACTCGCATTGGGTTGAGAGTTTTCTCGACGCTCACACCCCCGTCGAGGACGCAGTCATTCTCGCCGCCTCTGTGGCTATCCGTCGGCCACTCGCCATTCTCTCTCCGGGTGGCACCTTCACCAATATCTCTCCCGCCGAGTGGCTCGCAGAGCTGGACGAACCCGGACTTCCAGAAGACGCCGAACTTCTGGAGATCGCGCTCAACCCACCGCTGGACGGCGACTCTGGGCAGGGCTTTACGGGGCACTATCTGGGGCTTTCCCGGCACCCCATCGATGAACCCCCTCCCCCACGAGTAACCGACCCGGCGTTGATCCGTGCGATGATCCCGCAACTCCAAGCGGAGGGCGATTTCAAACAATCCCGCCTCGAAGACAGTCTGCGTCGTTTAGAGCAATTGCAACAACAGCATGCCCATGCTGCATCTTCTGGCTCGGCGGAGCTGTCGTCCTTGTCCACCGCATTGGCGGACGCCCAAGAAACTGTGGCCCGGTACGAACTCGCCCGCGGCACATTTGGCGACCACCTGCAAGACTACGTCGAGTGGGCTTCCGCGTTGGAGGACGCAAGAGAAGATGGTGACGGGGAAGAGTGGATCGAGAAAGAGGAAGATGAGGAGGAGGAGGAGAGCGACGAGGACGAGGAGAACGTCGACGACGACGACAGGACGCAAGACGACGACGAGCACGAATTGGATGGTGACGCCACACCAGCTGTCATCTACGATGAGCTATTGACGCGTCTCGTGTCTTCTGTGATGAGTTTCAACAGCACCGTCGATTCCAGACTCGACAATCTCGTCAAACGCGATCGCGAGCTGGGAAAGAGGAGGAATCTCAAGCTCGATCTCGCAGAACCCTCAGATCTTCAAACTTCTCGCTGGTCAGGCACCGCCGACATCTTCAGCGTTCTTGGCTGTCGACCGACTCCATCCGCCGTGCGCCGTCGCATTGACTCGTGGGCACACGGGCGGGGAGAGAATCTTCTGGGCCTGGAAACCTTGACCTCCCGCGCACCGCAGCATTTTCAGAGGCTGTGGAACCTCCAGGACTACCTGTCCGCTGCCTCGCCCTCCCCAGACCTGATCTGGCAGCTCGATGGCGACTATCCGATCCCTGTGCATTCCCCTTCCAATGTTCGAGTCGTTCCCTGGGGCATCAACGCCATGAAGGGAGGTGGACTAGACTCCACCATCGTGTTGATTCTGCTCGCGCTTCACGCGCACAATGCCGGAATGGGGAGCGCCGTTACGGACGTTCTCTCAGGTGTGCTCGCGGCTCTTGCCCCACTCTGGGTGTGCACGGCCTGTTACAGCAGGCGCTATTATCAGATGAAGAAGAAGGGCAAGAAGGATGAGGCCTGATAAGGGTTGGGCCGGTTGGGTCTGGGCAACCATGTGCAAACAAAACATGGATCCGATTACGTATATTCTATGACAGGGACATTAAGGGGAAACGTAAATAAGAATAGGACGGGCCAGAGACGGGAAGACGGTGCGATCGATTCAGGCCGCCGTCCCAGATCACGAAAGAGCCTCAGACAATACAGTAAATTACACCACATGGAAGTCGTGAGGTACTGTATGAGCACAAGGTGATATGGGTATTAGCCATTAGAACCTTCCGATTACAATTTCCACCAGTATGGACAGGCCTCATGAAAGCCTTGAAGCGGTTACGTAATGACAATCCTCGCTGCTCAATGCCAGTTCCTCTGCGCCTCGGACAAGTGTGCCAAAGGAGTGCATACCTAGACTAAACTAGCTACACAAGAGCGAGCGCAACGGGATGCGCTTACTTCTCGAAGACGTAAGTGAGGCCGCACTTGCCGCAGGCCTGGCGGTCGGCGTGCTGGGCCATGAAGACACCGGCACCGCAGGTCTCGGAGGGGCACTCGCGGCGGAGGCGCTGGACCTTGCCGTCGGCAGTCACCTGTTTGTAAGCATCTCGAAAAGCCGCAGATTTCTACCTTGTAGTACTTAAGCGACTGGAGCTTAATCTTCTTGTGCTTGTGCTTGATCTGTTGTTGTTAGAAGAGAACATAAACGAGAAGGATGGGTGGATGGATGGATGGGAGGTGGTGCCACGAAAAAGTGCCACATTGAAAAATGATCGCCACCGTGTGGCAGCGATCTGCGGCCCACCTCTGCATCTCCTGCACAAGATACGCACCTTCTTGGGGGTGGTGTAGACCTTCTTTTTGCGCTTCTTGGCCATACCACCACGGAGGCGGAGGACGAGGTGGAGGGTCGACTCCTTCTGGATGTTGTAGTCCGAAAGGGTGCGGCCATCCTCGAGCTGCTTGCCGGCGAAGATGAGGCGCTGCTGGTCGGGGGGGATGCCCTCCTTGTCCTGGATCTTGGCCTTGACGTTGTCGATGGTGTCGGACGACTCCACCTCGAGGGTGATAGTCTTGCCCGTGAGGGTCTTGACCTGGTGGTGTTAGTACTCCTGTGTTTTTCCGCCGTCGTCGCCGCGATACGCACGAAGATCTGCATTTTTGCTGCGAGTCAGTGAATGTGTTCTTGTCAATGTTCAAGACGGAGTACTCACCGGCTAACTGACCAAAAAGCTGTGGTGTCCTTGCTAGCTTGGGGAAAAGAAGAAGTGAGATGACAAACGAACTTTGCGGTGGTGGGGAGCGAGGGGCGGGGAGCGACGGTGGGACGGTGCGACTGCCAGCGACGGTGGAGAGTGGAGCGACGGGGAGGAGCACCAGCGCACCAAAAAGCTTTTCACAGTTTCTCTGACAGGCATGTTGATAAAAAAGGGTCCGCATAAATGATAATTCACCACGCAATTTTGTAACATTTTCACCCTCGGTGGGGTTTGTGGGGGAATACTTTGAGGAACGCTGCTCTGCATGCTCTGCATACAGAACATGTCGATCAGCGCCGATCAACGGATCAACATCCCCTTCAAAGGTCCGAAGCTCCCGATCTACGCTGATCCTTCCCCTCGCGTCTTGGAATGTAGATCCTGACTAGATGGGTAGATCACCTTCTTGATCTGCAGCACTAGTGGTGGGTTCTTTCTTCCCTCCTTTGGATAGCATCGATCAACTAGGGAATGGGTGGATCGGTGGATCCGCGGATCATTGCAGAGGGCGCAGAGGCGCAAAGACTCAAGGGTGTAGTCCATCCATGTAGAGTTCTCGAACCACCATCACATGCCCGCCGTGGACGACGTTTTGTACTTGACGTGCTTTGGACCATGTCCTCTCTCCGCATGACTCTACACCGCGGTTGAAAAGGAACATCGACGGGATTATACGACGTCCAGCCGGGAATTTAAGAGCGTGCTGCGAGTTGCATAACCCTTCCTCTTATCGTGATCAAAGCTGTCGCACTATCGCGTACTATCGAGAGCGTTCCTCTGTCACGCGACAATCATGCATGAAAGCACTGCTCTCTGCTGATCGCGCTGATCACACTGGCTTCCACTGTTCCTTCGATCGCAAGTCGCCGCTACCATGCCGCCAATTCCGCCAAGACTGTCTGCATGGCCTCCACTCACATCCGCTCGTACGCCGTACGGAGCAGGAGCGGCCCCGACGTCCGTTGCTGGTCCGTTCTCCCTGGGTGAGGTACAGTAGCTGGAATACAGCACAGCCTGGAGGGAAATGGACGGGGCCCAGACCAGTTGGAAGCTGGGGAGCTGGGGCCGAAAAATTACAATTTTGCCTCCGTTTGCCACCATAGAGCTTGTCTGCCATTCGCGACGAGCCACCACCAGTAGATGAGCGGACGAGCTCAGCCACGCCCTGCCAGAGCGGAGCGAGAGGGAAGAGGAGAGGAATTCTTCTGGGTCGCTCTTGGCCGCCGTCACACTCCTCTGAGATTGTGCACTAATACATCTCATTCCTCTTCGCCTTTCTCTCCTCCCTCCTTCCTCCTCGAATCTCCCTACTCCCCTCCCTCTTCCTCTTCCTCCTTTCATCCTCTTCATCCTCTCTCTCCCTCCCGCTCTCTCTCCCCCTCTCCTCTCTCCATCCCCGTCCTCTCTCCTTCTCTCGACCTCCCCTCCACCTCTCCCCTCCACCTCCCCTTGGCGACCTCCCCTCGGTCTCCTCCGCCCCGTCCCCCTCGACTTCTCCGTCTTCTCCCACTCCGATCCCGCCCACTTCGGACTCCTCCTCGCCGTCCTCGCGATCTGCACTCCCTTTGGTCAGCAGGACATTTCCCCTCCGTTTCTCGCCCTTCGTAGTCTCCCCCCCTCAAAACTAGAAAATTAAAAGCAGACCGCAAAATGTCTGACAACGGTGGGTGGACGCGCGGAGACGCGTCGCGTGCCGCGGAAATTTCTGATATCAGAGGTTACTTCTCCCCAGGGTGAGCAGGATGTTTCCATGCTCTCTCCCGGCGACATTCCCGAGGAGCTCTCTCTCCGCGCTCTCGTTTCCACCAAGGAGGCGGGTATCATCATTGGCAAGGGCGGCGCGACCATTGCCTCGATTCGCCAGCTGGCCAACTGCAAGGCCGGTGTCTCCAAGGTGGTTGCCGGCGTTCAGGACCGCATTCTGAGCGTTAGCGGTGAGCCCGAGGCCATCGCGGCGGCCTACTCGGAGATTGCGCGTCTTCTCCTCGAGACGCCTCTCTCCGACTCGTCCCTTCCCCCGCCTCCCGTCGTGGCGTTCACGTCCATCCGCCTCCTCATCTCGCACAACCTTATGGGCACCGTTATCGGACGCGCCGGCGTGAAGATTAAGCAGATCCAGGACATGTCTGGTGCGCGCATGGTCGCGTCCAAGGAGATGCTCCCGCAGTCGACCGAGCGCGTCGTCGAGGTCCAGGGTGCTCAGGAGGCCATCAAGACTGCCGTCTTTGAGATTGCAAAGTGCCTTCTCGAGGACTGGGAGCGCAGCGTTGGTAACATCCAGTACCACCCCGGTGCTGGTGGTGACGCCGGTGTCCTTGCTGGTGGCCTCGGCGCTGCCACCGTCACCGGCCCCACCGGTGGCATCCGCCGTACCTCGATCAGCGGCGGCTCCTTTGGCGCTGGCTCGTTTGGTGCCAACGAGCGCCGCGTCTCGCGCAGCTCGATCGGTGGAACCCCTGCTCCTCCGGAGCGTCGCCAGACCTCCGAGGCTCCCCCCTCGCCTGCCAACGACCCCAACCTCCGTACTCAGAACATTTCCATTCCTAGCGACATGGTCGGCTGCATCATGTGAGTAACTCGTGAGGAAAGGGGCTAATAACAGCGGCCGCGGTGGCTCCAAAATCACGGAAATCCGCCGCCTCTCCGGGTCCCGCATTTCCATCGCCAAGGTCCCGCACGACGACACTGGCGAGCGCATGTTCACCATTGTCGGCACTGCCGAGTCGACGGAGCGTGCTCTCATGCTTCTGTACGCCCAGCTCGAGTCGGAGAAGGAGCGCCGTGTCAATCAAACTATTGAGGCTAGCGACGCCTAAAGTCGCCTTGTAACTTACTGTGGATATCGAATCCAATGACGCCCACTCAGCCCCACCTTTTCTACCCACTGTGATTCTGATCTCTTCTCCCCTAGCGGATGAACTAAACGGGGGTTCATAGTGGATGTATGGTAGCCAGAAAGCATCTTTGATTTGTGAAAATGAGTTGGTTGAGACGCGGCCCTCACGGTGTCCACTGGTCGCGTGCGTATGTGCCTTGCACCTTGCATAACGTCAATGGCTGGGACCTGTTCTGCACGATCGTGCTTGCATGCACGAGTGGTCTACGGCGACGAGTACCTTTGCATGCATGCGGAAGATCAACATTGGATGGACCACGGGTAGTACATTACGTCAAACCCTTGTCAAGGTTGTATGTAGGCTGGTCCCGTTGCCACTCACCCACTGTGGGAGGAGCGCCACAACCCCGGCATTACACCTCCTTCACCCTGAGCGTGCACGAGTGGCGGCTCTGGGAGACCACCACCCAGCAGCACTCCATTCTTTCGGACACGCTGGTCGCCATTACCACTGCTTTTGTCATCGTCGCGTTCATTCCATCTAGAAAACAACTCTTAAAAAACCCAACACCTCACCACTCACCACTCCCCACTACCACTCAAACACTCGCGCTCCCCTTTTGCTCCCCATTGCATGTCCCACACGCCCACTTCCTCGACCCCCGGTAATGCCAGCGGTGCTGCTGCCAAGCCGACCCTAAGTGGTGTCCGCATCAGGCAGCGCAAGGGTCAGGCAAAGGCAACGGCAAAGTTTGAGCCCGAAGGTGAGTAACCACTGTGCAAGCAGCTCTGACATCCAGCCTTCCGTGACGCTCTCTTCCTCCATCTCGCCCTCGTTCCCACTCCGCCTACCACCGATGCCCTCGTAACCAAGCTCGTTCAGGCGGGCACCACCCTCGAGCTCCTCAAGTACTCGGAGCAGCTCTTTGAGCTCCTCCTCCTCGGCGGTCTCCTCCAGCCCGGTGGCTCGTACGTCGACGACAAGCGCTCTCCCTTCTACCTCCTCCAGGACACCAAGGATGGCCAGCTCGGCGACTGGAACCCCGTCAAGGGCATTATCGAGGTGATCCAGCGCGTCTCGCAGCGCTACCGCTACCTCCAGCGGCCCCTCGAGGACAGCTTCCTCCCCGAGATTCTCGGATACCTCAACAAGTGGGAGGTCGAGTCGCGCAACAAGATTGCCGAGGCTGTCGCTCTTCTCGTCCTCGAGATGCAGATTGCGCCCAAGTGTCTCACCTCGCTCACCAAGGACCACGTCGTCAAGGATGACGTCGCGCTCGGCTTCCTCACCCAGTTCTTCCGCGTCTACCTCCAGCGCCAGAGCATCGACCACCTTGCCGCGACGATGCGCCGCTCGGGTCTCCGCGACCTCCTCCTCGTCTTCCCCGTCGCGAAGCGTGACAAGGAGCACCTTGACGCGCACTTTAAGAAGGAGAACCTCCCCCAGATCGTCGACTGGTATGCCAAGGTTGCCCTTTCGGAGATCCGTGAGGACACAAAGAGCACCATCGCGCGCATGGTGAATGACGAGGACTCGAACGCTCAGGTGGGTGGAAGAGAGTATTTCAGTGCTGATATCAGATCCTCGAGTACCTCAAGACCCAGCAGTCGGAGAACTCTGTTCCCGAGGCTGACTTTTGCGAGTGGATCTGGCTCGGCTGGATGGCTGGATTCGACTTTTCCGGCCGTGCCGACCAGCTCGACGGCAATGTTGTCGCGTACGTCTCGCGTCTTGCCCCCACCCTTGAGCCCTTCACCTCGTCGGCCAAGGCGCAGGTCGGCCTTATCAACGCGATGCAGGTCTACTGCTACCAGGACACGCGCATTCTCAAGGTCTTCCCCCAGCTCCTCAAGGTCCTCTACAACGAGGACTGCATCACCGACCAGGCCATCATCTACTGGCACCAGAAGGGCATCAAGCCCAACGGCAAGCAGCACTTCCTCAAGGTCACCGAGCCCCTGGTTCGTTTCCTCGAGGAGCAGAGCTCGGACGAGGAGGAGTAAAAACCTTGCCGCCGTCTCAATCCCATACAGCCTTTTCGGCACCTTGACAGCGCATGGCGTCGTGATGGCCGACGCCGCATGTGTATGCATTCATGTCGTGTGAGCACCTGTATTGTGGCTTGTAGCGGATGGTGTTTTTGGTGTCATTGACTTTGTGTCAGAGATGTCCGTGCAGCAGACTGACGACGCGTCTTCCGTTTGTCAAAGCTGATGATTATCACGCCGAGCATTCATCGACTGTTGACTCTTCCCAGCTTTGGCCGCAAAGATAGAAATCCGTTCGTCTGCGCGGAAACGGCCTACCGACATGGCGACAGCACGCCTCGCGATGACATTCAGCTCACCGACCTGACGCACCAGCGCCCTTCCCATGGGATTAAAGCTTTATGGTGACTATCTCGACGCACCGGTGCACCCGTTCGCCACCAAACACGTTTTCCAGCCCACTCGCCACCGACACACACACACACTGCACAAACACACCTCACCTCAATGGCACCACCGTTCATCTGCACTGGCCCGGACACGACATTTCTCATCCACCTCATCATCATCACAACTCACACTTCTCATTCTTTCACTCACTCCATCAAGCCTGACGAGCCCAAGTCCAACCTCACCTTCCCTTTCCAAGACAAACCAGTAACGCTACACCGCGCTCCGATCCCATCCCTCCAAAGCACAACACACACAATGGCGTGGGACGAGCGCGCCTTCCAAGTACGTACCGCCAGAATAGCATTCCCACACTCTTCCCCCGCGACTAAGACCAGATGTACATCGAGACGTCCCGCCGCGTGCGCCGCTGCGCCCGCTTGTACCCTCCCGAACTGCGTCCGCGCGCGGGCCTCTCCCTCGCCGAGACGCTGTGGCCGGGGCCTGAGGGGGAGGAAGGTTCTCCGTCGTTTAGCGCAAAACCCGACTCCAGCTCGCCACAGGTGATCGTCTCGCTTCCCGGGGCGGACTACATCGGCCCGAGTACAGCGCAAGGATCGAGCTCTGTGGACGTGGGCGCAGCCGTCATCCCGGGTGCTCCAGATGCCCCTCAGACCACTTCTTCCTCCACGGTCTCCTCGACGCCAGACACAAGCGTCTCTTCTTCCAACACCCCGGTCACTAGCTCACTTGCTCCTACCAGCGCTATTGCGAGCACTTCAGCCTCCCCGCTCCCCGTCGACGTGCTGGCAGCACTCAACGAACACTTTGACCCCGCAACCCTCGCCGCCTGCCTGGACGGCATTGTCGCCGAGCTCCGGCAGCTCGCAGGCGCGGCCTTTCTGACGCAAGTGTACCAGCACCACTTTCTCACTGCGCGAGATCCCGCGACGCGCAAGGCGGCCCGCGAGGGCATCGAGTGTACGGTCGCGACTATCCAGCGCCTCATAGCCTTCCCGTTTATCAATTTCGCGGTCCTCGGTTTGGCTGAACACGTGTTGGCGACTCCTGGTGCCGGCGAGAATGCCACGACTGGTGCTGCGGCCCCCGTTGAGGAGCAAGTACCTGACGGTACTATCCCGAGCACCACGGCCAATAATGCGAATGTTGGATCAGATTAAGATTGTGGGTACCAGAGATCTGAAGGGAAGAGGAACTTACGGCTGTCATCCGAGGGAGAAGACAGAAGATGTTACATCACGAGGGCACTCACGACACGACAGACGACGTAGCAACACGACGAACATTACTTGCCAGAGCAAACAACGACAGCGATGATAGACGAGCCATCGCATTCTCAGCCACAGTCCATTCCACGCCACCCCACGCCATCAGTACGATCCATAACAGTCAGTCTGAGAGGTACCACTGTAGTTTCTTAGATGTAAAGCACTCAGTCGACCGGCGGTGCTCCGCCCAGCCAACAAATGCCACCGTCGTTAGAAATACAGAATACAACCATACCAACGCCGTCACGGAGTTGCGCGGGGCCGGCGTTGGATGGTCCTGCATGGTGGTGGCGTCTACCGCCTCGTAGCTCATCTACTCACTTGCATTTCTTTACAAGTCTACTATCGACACAACAACTCTTACTACTATTGACACAACAACTCACTACCATTGACACAACAACTCTTACTACCATTGACACAACAACCGGGCGGTAACTATGGATAAATTCGAGCCCTCTCAAGCTACAATACTTCTTACAACATCCCGACCAGCTCATAAGTTGACAGTACCTACAGTACAGCCTCGCCACAACATTGCGACCAGCTTATACAACAAACCATTCAGTCTGCTAATAACCAGTCCAATCCCAGTCCGCGATCGTCAAGTCATCGCCAATGCTCAGCGAACAGCAGCACGATAAATCGCCACATGGCCGTAGCGTCAAGTCTGGGACGGGAGCGAAGTCGCGAATAGCTCTGGCACTAATCAACACGACCGTATCCAGTTCTGCGCTCCTCGCGAATTCCACACCCATATCGAGCTCAGGCAGTGAGTAAGCATAGTCGGTGGGCTGGTTCCCGGCAGGAGAGTCGTGGGGAGGATAGTCGCTGTGGTGTGGGTCGTCATCGACCTCGACATCGGGAAATGTGTGATCGTGATGGATAACAGACGTTGAATGTCTTTGGGCAAAAGCGTATTTCAAGGCGAACCAGATTCGCTGGACGGGGCGCAACGCCACCTGGATAGAGATGCTTGTTGTTGAATCTCGACTTGTCTGAGAAATATAAAGGGGGAGTCCATCTGCGAGCACTTGTTTCCTTCGGCGCATTCGCCATCGGGAGCGGGGTGGAGACCGGACCTCGTCCAGGGGCTCATTGTAGACCGGTGGCGGTGCAGCGAGGAGGAGCCGGTCAGCCGATGTGGAGTGGTACGTCGGGAGGAAGTCTGATTCCCATTCTGGGCCGTTCTCGTCCAGCTGGGGACCACTCTCGAAGCCTGCCTCATCGTCGCGTCCGATGATCACCACCATCGGTGTCTCATCGATGACTGGACGGCTCGAATCGGTGCTTCGTGGTTGATCGGTGCTTCGTGGTTGATCGGGAGTACGAACACTAGTGGCTAATGACACTGTCGAGCGGAGCGCAGAGACCAGGTTCAGGTTGCAGGTACGAGGAACTTGGCGCCTGTGAGGGTCGAGGTGGCGGGGAATCGCTATACAAGGAAGCATGTGGGATATGTGCAGTATTCAGGAGGGTGAGTGAATCCGTGACCTCGGTGACTTCTGTATAAGTAGGTCTGTGAGTCTGTGAGTTCATTACTGGGTACTCTCCACCGCATCTGGCACTCTCACAACAGTCGGAGGGCGCAGAGACACGATAATGCTGAAATCTGAGCGTGTGGTATGTTCCGGACGGAGTGCGACTTCGATACGAGCCGAGATAGTCAGATGACGAGCAAACGTGTGTGAGCATGCGTGTCAAGGTCGTGTGATAAGCCTTCGCGGGTATTGAAAGACGGGGGACCCGGTGCTCCGGCGAGGAGCTGTCATTCCGAGACCTGGTGTGTGTGTACCTCGAGCAAGACGTTTGACGTCGATACGCTCGGGTTCTTGAGCGGTATCCGTCTTGTTATCTAGATCCCCGGATCCGGGGGTCGGCTCGCTCGGCAACTGGGTGGCAAAAGGTTGAATGCCGTACATCTCACAACAGCTGCTGATACAGATACCTGAGCTCTCCAATGGCCAATGCTCGAGTGGAGCGGATATGATGGACGACCTGGTATTGTTCTCTCGACTCTCCACAAGCGCCAAGAGTATCATATACACGTGACCCTCAGTACGACCGGACACCGCCACCTCTGCCTGTCGCTGTGTTCTTGTCCAGCATATCCCAGTGAACGCGGGGCAATCCAAACGTGCCGTGCTGTTGGTGCCGCTCCGATGTGTGCGCCGGCTGCAGGCGAGCCAAGCCGTCGGTCGTGTACGTGTTACTGGCGCGCATCGGGGGACGTGAGGCGCGTGAGGCCTGTTCACGGCGATACGTGCACTGGGGGTCAGAAATGGCGGTCCAAGAAAATCAGTCGCCACCCGGATCTAACCGCAGTGTCGCACCACTCCTGTACTCACACCTGTACTTACGCAATAGTACAGAACGCCGACAAGGAGAAGCAGACCCACCCCGGTCGCGACGCCGATGACAATCACGCCCGGCTGGATCTTATCGGACCCACCGCCATCCCGTCGCGAGTGCACGATATATGTCGTCAATGGAGGCATGGCGGACTTGCGCTGATGGGTTGTTGATCGTGTACGTTGATGGGGTGCGAGACTGGGCTCCCCACAGTGCACAGATATATGTGCTTCACTCTGTTGCATACGGAATACTGATACATACCTCACGTCCTCGTCGCGATCTCAGAATGAACGCAAGTCGACGCGACCTGCAGGAATTCGCTCACTGCCCCATTCTTGTACATGTGCAAGTGAGACCCATCCTTGATCCGTCATGTCAATCGCCGTCGACTGCGATTGGATCTCGAATGCCAAGTGTTTGCGTTATGATCCAACTGGTAACTGGGCTATATGCGCGATTATCACCCAAGAATGTCTCAGAAGGCAAAATGATGGCCATTCTTCGCGTCGCGCTGGCTTCATGTGGCGACAAAAGAAATGCCTCTCGAGAGCCTCGAGAGCCTGAGAGAGGCGTCAATGCTATACATATGAGATTGAGTACTGTACAACCCTTGTTCCTGCTCCATCGACAGTGCTACAGTACATCCTTCGTTCCATATACCTTACATGAGCGATTAAAGAAAGGACAAACAACCAGAATGGAGGAATAGCTGTCGTCAGAGGTTGAGCCGGCGTACGACGCTGTCGCGACGGGCAAAGAGCGGAGAGGGCATGACGGTGCTGCAGGCAGCATGCGCGCGAAGACATGAGTGGCTTGGCATGGGGCCACTGGTCTCTGTGATTGAAGAGCAGTCAAAGAGCTGAGCATGCTGAGCATGACTGGCGATTAAGTCGACTGCTGCGTTGTATCGTCAATCAGTCCATCGGCTCTGTAGGCGGCTTCGTAGGACACCCGAGTGCTCCGCTATTGGCCTCGGGACACGGTGCAAATCAACCAAACATCTCATTCATGCAAGCAATGTCCTCATGAGTTCGCTTCCAAAGTCGTGCGAGGAGCTCTGCTCACTGTTGCGTGAAGAGATTGTGTGGCTTTCGCGTGGGGTGTGCATGGCAAAATGATCACAAGAAAACTCCACCACTCTGGTCTTTTTTGCCACTCGCCACTCGACATCGATCAATCCGAAAGAACAACATTGTTGACAAGAGACCTCTGCTTCAACTTTGCCCTTCTCCTTCTCATCCCATCTCCATCCCTCATCTCCATTCATGGGTGTCCGAGGCCTCTCCTCGTACCTCACCGACTTTCGCACCGACCTGAGCGTCGTGCACCGCTTCGACGGGAAGCGGCGGCGCGTGCCAGTCATTGTCGACGGTCTGGGGTTCGTCTCGAGTCTCACGCGAGCCTCGCGTCTGCTGACCACCTACTAGAATCATCTTTGCGCTCTACTATGCGTATCTTCGCTGGGAATCGGGCGGCGAGTACATACGCTTTTACCGCCTCGTGCGGCGCATGGTCAATGCCTGGCGCGCTGTCGGCCTTGAGCCGGTATTCGTCTTTGATGGTGCGTGGAGCATGGCGTGAGCCACGCTGACAGCAGGCGCAACACCCGCCGAAAAGCACTCGACAGTGATGAGTCGCACAGCAGAAACCCTGCGCAACGCAGGCAAGTTTCACGCCGCGCTCGCCGCCGACGGCCCACTCACGTCCTTTGGGGGCAAGCGCATGCTCCCGGTCTTTTGCTTTGACGTGTGCGTCGCAGCGCTGCGCTCGCTCAAGGTGTCAATGAACTTTGTGCCCGACGGAGAGGCGGATGCCGCAGTCGTTGCGCTGGCGGATAAGCGGGCGGGTTACATCCTAGGGCAAGACTCGGATTTTGTCATCCTCGCGGCGGGCGCACCGCACGTCCGCGGATACATCCCCCTCGAAGGCGTGCAGTGGGTCATGGAGCGCAAGCGCCGCACCACCCTCCTCCCCCCAGCTTCATGGAAGGGATATGCCCTCCACGTCCTCGTGTACTCCACCCCGGCATTGTGCAAGCACCTCGGCATATCTGGAAACCGCCTCGCACTGCTCTCGTCGATCGTGGGCAACGACTACGCCCAAGTTTTCACGTCTTTTTGGGAGAATGTGCGCACCCGCGAACAGCTCGAGGCGCCGCCGCCGTACTGGCGCATCCAGTACACCGCCAAGGTCATGCAGTCTATGGACCTGCCAGTGCTCACGACGGAGGAGGAGGCGATCGCGTACGTTCGTGACGTTCTGTTCACTCTGCGTGGGCGGTATCGGCAGCCTCGGGACGAAGTTGTCAACGCTGTGATTGCGGCGACGCTGCAGTACGCCTTGCCGCGGGGGGACAATTGCTGTCAAGCGTTTCCGTTCTGCGGGAGCAACGGCAACAGGAGCAGCTGTCCAGCATCAACACCTGCAATCGAGGCGTACGCCAAGGCTCAGCGCGCAGGACGCCTTAAGGCCCTCACGAATGCGTACATGGCGCCTGACAGACTCTACCCATCGTCCCTTCCCGAAGACCCGGAATTCGCACCAGCACGCTCGTCCCTCCTCGGCGGAGCCGTGCGGTCAGCCGCGTACGGTTTCTTCTTCTCTGTCATCGCCCCACGCTCAGAACTGATCGAGTATCGGCGGGATACTGGCTTCAGCATACAGCCGACCACCATCGCCATCCCTGCGTCCCCACATCCCAATGCCTGCCTACTTCCGCTTCATGAGCGCATCCGCCTCTACCTCGCTCCACTGGGGGCGCAGACCGCCACCGCGATCGGCAAGCTTCCACCGCGCGTGCATCCCCTTGCCGCAGCGCTGCGCCTATGTGTCCTGTACCCTCAGGCTCATGGCCGCTGGTCCCACGCCGAGCTGTATGCCGTCGCACGCGCGGCGTTAGGCACGCTTGCATTGTGGTCGCTGAATGACATTGACGACGACGACGCGATCGCCACTCCTTCTTCGCCACCACTCACGAATCGCACGGTGCAGCGCGTCGCGCAGTTCTGCGTTGCAATTCACGATATGGACCACCTCGCCAAAGCGCTGCTCCTCGTTACTCCAGGCGGCGTCGATACGTACCGGATGGGCTGGAAGTTTGTTGACGGGCCGTCGCTGCACGCGGTGCTAGGCGGAAAGGAGCCAGGCGGCGCGTGGGTCCGCCCTACGGACGACGAGGTGGCGGCTGTCGTCAATGCCGCGCTTACCGGCCTCGGCCGCGGTGCTGTTGAGGCATGGGGCGTCGGTGTCAATGCACCCAAACCTCGTCAGAAACTCAAGCTGGCCAAACGGTCAAAGCCGCAGGCCGGATCTGAGGCAAAGATCACCGCAAAAGCCACGAGCACAATCGCCGCGACACCTGTAGCCCCTGTCACGTTCGTGACTGCCGCGAGTACCTCAACGACGAGTACAACATCCGCGTCGGTTGCAGTCACGGATATCCCGATGCTGGTTCCGTCGCAGATAACGGCGCTCGCAAAGTCCCGCTACGTGCCACGGCAGCAGAAGGCGTAAAACAGAACTGGGCCCTTACGATTTCCTCCTCGCAGCCTGCTTTGACCTGAGAGGGCGGAAATCTTTCTGCAAGGCAACACATCATCCGACAATACCATATCTTCAACATTGTACAATTGACTGATCAACGCCAGGCGGGAGGAGTATTGAGAGAATCCATGAGACACATATGAGATCTATCGCTGACTCTTGTACATTACAGCACTGTTGCATGCATCTCTCCCAACAAGCCATACCACACAATGTGGCCCCAATCGAGAAGGGATGAGGGACGCGGCGACCAGGAGCGAGCGCTGAGACGCAATAGAGTCTCGATCAGTCACGGATCTACTGTGCAGACAGCGGTATGCTTATGCGGTACCTAGTGCCTGTGCTGCAAGCGATCAAGCGAGCTTGAAGCGTTGTGTTCCATGTGCTCGGCCACTTGGAAGCAGTACACTTACCTGCAAGCTGTACATCTATCCCTCTACGCTGGCGTTTGAGTTGCGTTTCATAGAGTCCGGGGGGGGGGGGGGGGGGGGGGAGTACGACGTCTCCGATGCCGGCATCCCCATTGCTCTAACGCTAATGCTAAGCATGATGCTTGATCGTTACTTACCATCCCAAGTGACTGGGCCCATCGAAAATCGCAGTAAGAATGCATGGAAGCGCACATGCTGCACGTACAGTACCGTAAACGGATCGAACAGTCCAGGCCGACCCTGTCCCGCCGACATCGCCTAAACTGTCCAATGTCCTGTCACTACATCGCCTCGGCCCTCTTTGTGCGCCGTACATATCTCACAGTTCCAAGATCTGGAGTACGACGTGGTAACATCCGAATTAAGCTTCATGCTCTGCATATGGAACAGATCCAGTTCGGCACAAAATGCGGGCCGCGAACACAGCTGTCTCGCCGCTGTTCGCCTCCGCTCTTTGTTCCTCTTCCTCCTGGTCACTAGGGACAGTCACTTGAGACACTGAGCAGTGCGCGGTACCCTACTATTACCCTGAACTCGAAACGTATGTAGATCACATCGCGGCGGTGGAGTCCCTGCGACTTCGGCCGGCACACCCCTGGCGATGGCGAGGCAGCCATTGTCGAGCGACACAGCGCCCATGTCGCGCCAGGATTCATCTCCTTGAAGGCTGGACTGGACGATGAATACTCTGGCGGTGTGCCTCGGAGTGCCGGGGTGTGCTCAGCGTAGTTTCCCTGGAATTCCATACCATCTTCACCTGACTAAAGTGTCCGGCGGTGATGAGATCACTGCTCCAACTGGATGCCGTCTCGGTGGGTACCTGCAGTGCCTCGGAGAACAAAGTTGGGGCTTTAAGAATACAGCAAAGAGGACACAAAGACCTATCCCTCTCATCAGTATCTCTCTCTCAACTCCCAGTCGATTTGTTCTTTAATCACAGTTATATCTCCTCTCGACCTCTACCTCAACTTCCCGAGTGCTGCGCACTTTCCCATCATGCTCTTCTCCGTCGCGACCGTCGTTCTCGGGCTGCTCACCGCCAGCACCGCCGTCGCCGAGCCGATCCCACAACTTGCCCCTCGAGCCATTGGTCGTCCCTCGCTGTGGCAGCCAAAGGCCAACACGCCGTGGCAGATCATCCTGTCAAAGCAGCTCAACAAGCTTCCCGCGGGGAAGATGACCCCGGATGTGCCGGTGTGGGACCTGGACATGTTCGACACGGACGCCGCAATCATCTCCGGGATACAGGCCAAGGGCAAAAAGGTCATCTGCTACTTTTCGGCCGGGTCGTCCGAGGACTGGCGCGACGACTTCCACCGCTTCAAGGTCGAGGACCTCGGGTGGGAGGTCGGCCGCGACGACGCCGGCGGAAACGTGTGGGAGGGCGAGCACTGGCTCAAAATCTCTAACGAGAACGTGCGCAGTATTATGCGCGATCGTATCAAGCTTGCGGCCGAGAAGGGCTGCGACGCGATCGACCCGGACAATGTTGATGGTTACGTGAGTGCCTTTGATCTTACTCTCATCGGCGATCGCTCACCCTCCAGGCAAACAAGAACGGCCTTGGGCTCACTGCCGCCGAGACTGTCGAGTACATGACATTCCTCCGCGACGAGGCGGCCAAGTACAATATGGCGACTGGCCTGAAGAACGCTGGCTCCATCGTGG
Organism: Apiotrichum sp. Y4204; assembly: GCA_025531455.1. Lineage (NCBI taxonomy): Eukaryota > Fungi > Basidiomycota > Tremellomycetes > Trichosporonales > Trichosporonaceae > Apiotrichum > Apiotrichum sp. Y4204. The sequence continues at coordinate 56,943 of JAMYHL010000084.1, read as the reverse complement.
AGCAGCTTGTTGATGTCGTGCACTTCTCCGTCAACGAGCAGTGCGTCGAGTACAAGGAGTGCGCCAAGTTTGCGCCCTTCATCGCCAAGGGCAAGCCCGTCTTCCATATCGAGTACCCCAGCGGCATACCGAACATCAGCAGCAAGAACTCGGCTACCATCTGCGGGACGACTGGCGCTGCGCAGGGCCGCGACGGCTTCAGCACCGTCATGAAGCGCATGAATCTCAACGGCTGGGTTCAGTACTGCGATGGAACAAAGGTGGAGACCCCAACATCGTAGAATGTCGGGCAACCCTTGATCCCGCTGGATTGCTCTATCATATTTTTACATGTAGCACATGCTGTATTGAGACCTGTCTACAGTCACATGGATCATTCCGACACTTACTTGACTGTTAGTATGTGTTGATGGTTATACGGACCGTGTGTGCCGCCTACGTTGTTTCACATTTCGGACATCCAGAGAATAGAGTCTTCCCCTCAAACGGCGATCGAGAGATTGCAGGAACAGTTGTCCGCCGAGCCCTACAATGGGTGCTCCAGAACTTGCGGTGGCCTTCCGATATTCCAGCCCGACGTACCTTGCACGATACCACTTGGAACGACCCACCCCGACCCCGCTGTTCTTGCTGAAGATTCAGTGTTTGCCCACCGCCCTGTCTATTGCCTCTTTGCTCTGAGGTGCGCCGGTAATGTGTGGGGAGGCAGGAGGCAGCCCCAGAAAAGACTCGTTTTGCGTAATTGTGGAGCAGAACAATGTGGGCAGTCGCGCTGAAAACATTATCAGCCTGCTTCTTCGCGTCCGCATCGAGCCGTAATCTTGGCCCGGTAACTAGATCTATAGATCCACGGACACGTTTCCGCGTCTTGTGACATCCGTGCCAGTAACTAAGCTGTCATGGAAGAAAGAACGGGTAATGCAACGGGTGCCTCATCGAATAAGCAGAGCAAGTTCCTCAGTGACAAGTGGGGCGTTCATTAACCGGCTTTGACGGCGGATGCACGTTACAGTCTCTATATAGAGTGTGCCTCGGAAAGGCGGTTATCGCTCTGTCATGTGTGAGCGCACAGCACACCAGCTGTCTTCAGGACATGGCCTTCTTGCTGCTTTGGATCATGTCGTTTTCCCCTCGTGTCGCAGCGCTCTTGGCTGAATGGCTTGCGACTCCCAACGGCCATTTGATCGTCTAGCCGACTTTACGGATAACGTTAGCCAGGGTGTGGAACACTCGGCAGACCGTCACATCGCATCAGCATTGCATTTGCTCCAAAGGTGCGTGAAGAAGCCAAAGAGGATCGCGTCTGCAGACACGGGTACACTACTTGGACCCAGACCGAATCCTGGGTACACACGCACCCCTGACGTCCACGAATCTTTGCTCACACCAGGTTGTTCCAAAGAGTACATATAGAAGCCCCAGTGACATGAAACGTCAGCTTCCCAGCAGCTTACTCCCACATTCTTTTACCCATTATCTTCACTTACTCACCATGGTGGCATGGACAGCCGTAGTTGCGGTACTCATCGTCGCGCTTGGTCCCGGCGCCCTGGCGGTGCCGGCACCAGAGAAGCGCGCGGCAGGAACTGGCCGCACACGCCTCGCCGCCGCGGCTCACATCGTTGCACGCATGGACCCGGTCGTCCAGCCTGGCAGGGTTTCCGCACATACCCACAGCATCTTTGGCGCGTCCAACTTTAGGAGTGAGTAGGGAAAGGCAACGCAAAGGAGATGACACTGACCACCGACAGACGTGCTCAACACCCCCGAAGAGATGCACAATGCCTACTGCACCTCTATGAACGTCGTTGCGGACAAGTCAAACTACTGGATTCCCCAGATGTACTTTATCAACCCGAATGGGACGTACAGCCTGATTCGCCAGGGCAGCCTCACGTACTACACGTGGGGCGGTGGCAAGAACAATGTCAAGGTGCAGCCGTTCCCTCCGGGATTCCGCATGGTATCTGGTGTGGCCATGAAGCGCGTGCCCGGCGACATTCGGATGCAAGGCCTCGCGCACGCGTTCTGGCACTTTGGCCCCAGCCCGACCAACAAGTGGTACTACCCGAACGGTACCCATCTCGGCCAGGCTCCGACGAACAAAGAAATCGTAAACGCCATCTACTTCCCCGGCTGCGGGCTCGCAGACGGCTCGCTCGACTCGGACGACCACTTCAGCCACATGACGTGGCCGGTGAATGGGCGCGGCGAGTGGGATCCGACAGGCTTCACGTGCCCAGACACGCACCCGGTCATGTACCCAATGCTCTTTATTGAGACATTCTGGAAGCTCGACAAGCACATGATTGACAACTGGAGCAAGACTGGGCCAAACGTTATTCTCTCGAATGGCGACACCACGGGTATCACCTACCACGCCGACTTTGTCAACGGCTGGGATCAGAAGGTGCTCAAGGACGCCATTGAGAAATGTGGGAATGTCGTTAACGAGGACGCCGTTGGCTGTCCTGCGTTCAACGGTCTTCTTCACGAGCATAAAGCTTGCCGCGCCGAAGGGACAATCCCCGCCGAGGACGTGGGTATCCTCGGCCCCATCGCCAAGCTCCCCGGCTGCAACCCCCGCTGGGACTGGGATGGTCCCCAGGACCACCCCGGCTGCGGCGGAGGCACAAAGCCCAAAGACCCGGGCTTCGTTGCTGCTGCCTTCGCCCGGATCGACTACGTCTGGCACTCATTGCCCTTCGCCATCCCCGGATTCCCCGCCAATCCTGACATCCCCGCCAAGCCCGCCAACCCGAACGACCGCCTCACAAAGTGGATAACGGACCCCAAGTCCGATTTCCACATGGGCCCGGTCATGACCGGCACGCAGGCTGGGATCGATGCGGCCAAGGAGGGCGGTGAAGCCCGCAGCAGACTTAACGGCATGAAGGATGCGTCAGAGTACAAGAACCGCGTCAACAACTCACCGCCGCCCACTAGCGCGCACGCCGGTGCCGCAGACTTCCACTCGAAGCAGAAGTTCTACTGCCGCTCCAACAACCCTTGGGAGGGTCTCCCGTGCCCCGCCCCCGGGCTCGACAAGTAGCGGTGCGTCAAGCGCCCCGTCAAGCAGTATGTGCAGGACACAGGTAGTTGGCCAGTGGAGGAGGGGGACAGACGTCCTGGCGACGTTAGTCTGAGTTTAGTTCTGTAATCTCAATGTTTCTTGTCATTGCCTTTCCTTATCCGGTGGCATTATCGGAGAGCCGAGCAGTGAGCGTGATGGGCTCATAGCCTTATGATTGCGGTGAACAGAGGAGTTGACTCATGACGTGGGTGTGAACAGCGGCTTAAGAGATCCCCCAGCTACAAGTTGAGGCACCTGCGGCTCGTTGCTCAATCCAGACCACGCCCTGCATGGTACTGGAGGTCAAGGAGGTCAGGGCGCTGTATGATCAAGCATGGTGGCGTTGACCATAGATGTGGGCGAATGGATGGATCTCTTGAATGTGATGATGTCGTCAGTCCGAGAACGCTGTTTGCGGGAACGCGGGACGACCAGCTATTGAATTGGGTTAATCGATCCCTCCTCAGCTGACCGATTGAGTAGGCTTTCAGTGGGCATTGTTATGCACAACGGTGGCCTTGTGTAATGTGTGCCACACTGGTGGACGTCTCCTGTGCTGTACGCCACTCTCGTGACTATCCCATTGAGAGGCACGGGTATCCCGGTGACGGCCTGGATGAGACCGCAGGGAAGGAGCACAGTAAGGGGCATGATGGGATCAAAGATAAGGACAGCAGGGGTGGTGTGGGTGGGGTAGACTCCGACACCGTCACAGATCAAGAACGGCAGCGTAGCCTGCTCATCACTTGGTGATCGATGGTATATTGTGGCTTTGCGATCACGCAAGCTCAGGCTAAGTGATGGTCGACAGCAGGCGGATGGTGTGCACTCCAGATCGAAAGCTCAAAGCACAAGAGCCACAAACGCGTATCTGGCGTGGGCATCTCTGTCAGCATATCTGTCAGCATCTGTGTCATCTGCTCAGTCAGCATGCCCCAGCAAGGAATGAAGCAGCACATCGAGTTGACAGGTGGGTGCTGATCTGTCCTGAAAGCGTGTTGAGAATGATGAAGGTGAGTGATGTGACGCGTGTCAAGAAAGGTTGTTACCATGGAGTTGTTAGCCGTAGCCTTGTTGGATTAGCCGCCGAGTGGAGTGGTTGCCGAGATGCCGAGCGGGACGGGCGAGTCGGACGAGGCCGACTCTGGCTGTTGTTTGCTGTTGCCGTCACACTGCCTTGGCGACTTTCACTCGCGGTCATCGACTGTCATCTCCACTTCTTGATCAGTCAGCAGAGAGCAGGGCAGGGTCAACAGACGACAATACAACGGACATTGAGGATGGAGATTAGAACGTTTCGTTCGACATCATTCCGTCCACCTTACCCCTTCCGACGACTGCTGGCGCCATGTCAGTGAGCACGGATACCGAAAAGGACATTGTGGACACGTATGACGACGGGGACGCCAAGGGCGCGCTGGCAGATGCGCCGCCCACCCACGTCGATGTGTGTGAAGTGACCGCCGTACGCGCCGTCGAACCACCCCCCGACGGCGGACTCAAGGCCTGGCTTACCATCTTCGGCGCGTTCTGCGCGTCGTTTGTGCAGTTTGGCATGGCCAACGCGTTCGGCGTCTTCCAGGGCCACTATGAGACACACCAGCTCTCGGACCACACCAAGGACCAGATTGCGTGGATCGGATCCATACAGCTTTTCCTTGTCTTTGCTGGCGTGAGTGCTGGCGAGCAGTGCAGCTCTAATCGCCACAGGGAACATTCTCGGGCCGCATTTTCGACGCCTTTGGTGCCCAGCATGTACTGATACCGGGAACCATCGGCTTCGTCGTCAGCCTGATGCTCACCTCGTGTTCGTGTCTTAGATATCGACAAGAGTCCCGGCATATGTGTGCTGACTTCAGTATGCACAAAGTACTGGCACTTTATCCTCTGCCAGGGTCTGCTGTTCGGCATGTCCTCGGCACTCATCTTCAACGTTGTCGTGTCCGTCCCGTCGCACTGGTTTGCGCGGCGGCGCGCACTTGCTATTGCGGTTGCCATGTTCGGCTCGGGCCTCGGCGGAACACTGTGGCCTATTGCGGTCCGGCGCATGATTGTGCAGATTGGTGAGTGTGTAGTTGTGAATGTGCGATTTACCGATGGCTGATTGTCAGGCTTTGCGTGGACAATGCGCACAGCAGGATTCATCTCGCTCGCGCTGCTTCTCGTCGCTCACGCGCTCATCCGCACTCGTCTTCCACGTCGCAAGCCGTCGCCGCTCAGGATGTTCTTGCTGCCACTCAAAGAAGGACCATTTGTTCTGTTCGCGGTCGGCGCCAGTATAACCTGCTGGGGGTGAGCAATATAGGGATAACTCCTTATTACTGCAGCATCACTGACAAGCAGCATGTTCACACCATTCTTCTATGCCCCGCTGAATGCACTTCGTCTCGGTGCGGATGCCTCCCTTGCCTCCTACACGGTTGCGTTTATCAACGCCGGTTCGGCCGTCGGGCGTCTGTTGGCTGCCACAGGGGACCAAGTGGGGCGTTTTAATCTCATGTGCTCAGCCTCGACTGTGAGCTCGGTGCTCATCCTCGCCTTCTGGATCCCACTGAGCAACATCCCGGCTCTCATTGCGTTCACAGTGATGTACGGCTTTGCGATCGGGCTGGTGGTTGCGCTGGTGCCAGCCTGCATCTCGCAGATTAGCCAGCCACACGAGATTGGCGCGCGCGTCGGCCTGACGTATCTTGGCATCGGGTTGTGCATGCTCATGGGCCCGCCGCTCAATGGTCTACTCCTCAGCCACTACCCCGGTGCAGATGGCTACCGGTGGTCTGGCCTGCTCAGCGGCTTTTCCATGCTCCTGGGCTCGCTCTTGATGCTGGGCGCGCGGTTCAAGCTCAACCACAAGCTGTTTGCCGCGGTATGATTGCGGGACAGAGACAGTTGATGTAAATGAACGGGACTGGGATGTGGCATCAGTGCCGTTGTATAACAAGAGTGTAGAAACCCGAATCGTCCCATTGTATAGACCAGTTGCATCATTGCATCCCTGCACCAGCGGAACGGACAAGATACCAGAAGTTCAATCAACGCCAGGTCGTGCTCCAGTTGTCATTCTTGTCGCGATCGACCGCTGCGGCACTTGTCCTCCCAAACCAGGTGTTCGGAATTGCCTCCCGTCTACAGGCACTCCCAAGTAGGGTGAACACGTACCACCTCAAGATACAGACTTGCTTTGTCCGTCCACTGGGGCAAGCGCTATGTCACATAACCGTCTATTCACGGCGCTTGGCATCTCTGTTGCTACCAGGCTCCCCCATCGCCGTCCACTGGGGTGCCTGAGCCGTCATTCAATTCTTTTCCCGCGCACGGCCGCGCTCCGAGTCTTGAGATCCTGCTCCGCCGCCACTCTCGTCACGGGAAATGGGAATTCGGGATCCGGAAAGGACGTTTCGGCGTGCTCATGGGACCACCTACCCATGTCGCTCACTGGCTGCGGCGCGCGCCGCACCATGCACGATTCGCTCCACTCGCTTTTACTTCGTCTGTCTCGTCAGGTACCTCTGCCCTCGTTCCGAATCGGTGTTCACATGTCCACATGTCCACGGAAAATGCCAGCGACAAGGCGATAAGCCCAAGGATGCGGAGGGATGATTCCGATCGCGGCGCTTCCAATGAGACACGCTGCCGAACTGCAGGATAGACAAACTGTATTGTTTTGCGGTGTGGGGCTGCGGGGCCGTGCGGGGTCTACTCATGATGAAGGTACTTATGAACAAGACGATTAGATGGAGATGAGCTTTTACCGAAACTGACATCTATCACCATGACCACTCAACCAACAACAGTCCTGGCGTACGCTGGCAAGGACCGTGCCGACTCGCTAGACGAGACCAAGGCCGAGGTCAGTCACTTTGACCTTGCGCCGGCGCGGCCGATGCCAGACACGATCGCAAACCTCAGCGAGGAGGAGATGCGGCGTGTCGAGCGCCGGCTGGTACGCAAGGTGGACCTTGTACTGCTGTGAGTTGCTGGCCTTTGGATGGGGGTTCAAAATGTGAGCTCATGTCAGTCCGATCGTCGGCATCCTGTACATCCTCAACTACATCGATCGTGAGAGATGCCACTGTTCACGGCTAACAACTAGGCCAGAACCTCGCGGTGGCCAAGCTGCAGGGTGTGATGGAGGATTTCAACCTTTCAACAGAGCAGTTTGCGACAGCCATTTCCATCCTGTTTGGTGCGTGTTAAAGTCGTGGGCGAGGCTGACGGGCAGTTGGTTACATTCCGTTCCAGATTCCGTCAAACCTCATTATCACTCGTGTCGCGCGTCCTGGACTCTGTGAGTGGGCGAGAATTTGATCGAAGAGAGCCGCAATAAGCTAACCTTGCAGACATCTGTTCCGCAGTCGTGCTCTGGGGTGCCGTGAGCGCCTGCACAGCCGCTGTGCAAAACTACAGTTCCCTCCTGGCCGTGCGCGTGCTGCTCGGCATCACCGAGGCCGTCTTCTTCTCTGGAGGTAAGTGGCGGCTTGCTCTCCACTTTTCTTTTCAGACAGTCTGACCCTCAGTCGTCTACTTTCTCAGTGCATGGTACACCAAGGCCGAGCTTGGCAAGCGCCTGGCCGGGCTGTTCGTCGCGCAGCAGCTGGGTAACGCGTTTGGCGGCCTCATTGCCGCAGGAGTGCTCAAGCTCGACGGAGCGCACGGCATCCGGGGATGGCGCTGGCTGTTCATTGTGTGAGTGTGGAAAGATACGAAACAAGCATGTGCTCATCCTCCAGAGAGGGTGTCGCGACTGTCGGATGCGGTATCATCAGTGCTTTTATCATGGTCAGTGCAATGTCAAACCTTCTCAGTAGGGGTGCTGACACATTACAGCCAGAATACCCCCACAACGCGCGCATCCTCAACCAAACTGAGCGCGATCTCGCAGTGTGGCGCCTGGAGCAGGAGGCGGGTGCGGCCGAGGCGCACGACGACACCGGAACCCTCAAAGGCTTCACGATGGCGCTGAAGGACCCCAAGGTGAGTGGGTACAACATGCTTGTCGCTGACAACAGATCTACGTCTTTATCTTTATGCAGAAGATGGCGCAGGCGGCCGGCACTGTTACCAACTATTTCCCGTCCATCGTCCAGACGCTCGGGTACAACAAGACCCTCACTCTCCTCCTCACCGCCCCACCATACAGTAAGTATTCCATGAGGCTCTTTTAACATCAGTCTTCGCCGGAATGTTCTTCATGGTTGTCACCTACTACAGCGACGTGAGTGCCACAACCGTCAGCAGCCACTAACATTCAGCGCACCGGCAAGATCTACCTCCCCATCATGGGCTGCATCGCGCTTTCTTTGGCAATGTACATTGTCCCGATGGTCACGCTCAACACGGGCGGGCGCTACTTTGCCATGATGCTCATGCCCGCGTCGGCGGTCACCCCCCAGATCCTGCTGTTCAAGATGCTCAACCTCCACTGCCCCCGCCCCATCGCGAAGCGCGCCGCCGGCGTTGCGCTCATGAACTCTATCGCGAACGTGTCCAATATCTGGTCTTCATTCCTATACTATTCTCCGCCGCATTACTACGCAGCCTTCGGCACGAGTGAGTAGAAGAAAGAAGAGAAATGAGAAGAATGGTGGAAAAGGGCGAAACAGTTGGACAAAGATAACTGTACTGTAAACACCACAAACTGACGCCCAGTGTGTGCGGTGGTGATTGCCTTCGCCATCGTCGTGTCGCTATACGGCATGTACGTGCGCCGGGAGAACCGCCGTCTCAACGCTGGCGGTGCGGAGGCCGCCAAGGCCATGAAGTATGGTGTTACGCAAGAGCAGGTGGACTTACACTGGTGTTATGTCGGGTTTTAGAGATCTGGGCCGTCCTGTCGTTTCGGGGACAAAATGTTACGCCACACTATGCCATAATGGACGGCGTGCGACGCCCGCTTCTTCCATTCCGAGCGATTCCAAGGTATGCGTCTTGATCTCCGATCGTTGTCGTTGTTGTAGTCTCTAGGGCTGGATGTCATATCTCTGTTTCAGAAAAGGCGGATGACGGGGGAGGACAGGTAACATAAGAGGCAGCACGCAGTGGCTTTCCAGTCCCGCTGGTCGCAATAATGCAGCAGGCAGGGCGTACGGGGGCTTCATGCCTGTCCATCAGATGCCTGATACACGGCGCCCGCAATGAAGGCACATGCGTCGCACCATCGCGAGGCCCCATCCGTAACATGCTCCCTTTCTGCTCCGCGACAGCCGGCAGGGCAGGAGGCACAAGGCTGACGCGGCGCGCAGACAGGGTCGGTCGCGTGCTCCGACGGTGACGGAGGTGGCGAACCACGTTGTACTCTGCGGTGGGATGGCCATCGATGAAAACTCCGTCTGGCAGTCAAACACACTTGGGTCGAGGCCTCAGGTGAGCCTTCACTCCCAGCTGTATTCTGGTGCCCTCCCCTGTTAGGGCAGTTCTCCTGCCAGGATTGCGTCTCATCGCGCGCCATTTTAATAGACAGCATGCAGCCGGTCAGAGAGGTTAGCCGCGGTAACGTATAATTGTCGGAGGGGGGATTTTGCAGTGGGGGACAGCGGCAATCAGTGCCTGTAACAGCCCAGAGTTAAATTCTGCTCCGACCGAGTTACGAGAACATCGGAGCGACCACCTGCAGACTGCTGCCAACAGCAAGGGATGCCTCCTCGTAGTAATGCAGGCAAGATACTCAGACCGGAAAGGGCTGTATTATCTGGGGTCTCTCGGTATGTGGCTGGCAAGACCAGGCTTTCCAGAAAAACCTCTACGGGTACCTGGTGACCTTGCACGGACAGTACTTAGGAAGAACACTAGGGAGGCAAAACGCGCAGGGCAACATGCAACCGGGCCTTCAATGAGCGTAGATGGCAACCCCATTGCAGAGTTGAAAAGCCGTCTGCATAGCACCTGCTAGAGTGTTGGGGCTTGTGCTTTTCCCAGCGTATACTTCAAACCTCCTCAACGGTGCTGACATGGTCACTCGCTTCGGAAAAGTTTATCTCGGGGCCATTATGAGGATCGCGGAACTGATTGCAGCGCAGAGACCGCCGTTGGGCCAAACTTCAGCGTGAGATTTACCCCATTGTTCTGTTCGCGTCCGCGGTGTCCAGATCGACAACTTCCTGATCATAAGGTACCCCCGCCAGTCTGTTGTCTGCCATCGGATCGCATTGTCGGTCAGGGCTGGCAGGCTCACTCTGAGAGCTGTGAAACAGCCCCCGAGACCCGAGGTCTATCAAAAAAGCTTTCTCCCTGGCGGTGTTGGGTTTCTTGTTCAACCTTGTCTTCCGGGTGACGTTATGCCCTGTCCGGACGCAATTGCGCTCTCATGCTGCCTTGCAGCCCATTTCCTACGGCCGAGCCGCGTCGAGCGCGATGACCCTCGCAACTCTATTTCGCTGTACATCCCTAGGGCGCGCGCTGTCCAACTGTTGATCGATCGAGGAGCGTGTTTCTCAGCTTTGTATCAAGTGCCGCATCACCGTGCAACCTCTGTGCCTCTGGACCTTGACACATGGCACCAACCTCCCCTGTCCCGAGATGTTTCTGGGTTGCTCGAAGGGTCCTGGGGAGTTGGGCCCGAAAAACCGCCAGGACCATTTGGCCAACAGGAAGCTCAGAGTTCGGGATGACGAGAACGGTGCCCAAGTTCATCAACGAGGAGGGCGAGGTTTGGGGAGGACAGCAGGACAGCCGACGCGTTGACTGAGCAGAGGGTAGCTCCAAACCTACGATCCCCGCCGGGCAACCGTCGCGATCATTGTCTTTCAGCTGGTAGCCAAGTGGCCTTGCAGTATAAAGCGGTCGCCTGAGACTCACCGTGCACTCTTTTCTCCCAACCGTCAAGAAATTCGTGCATAGGCCGCACACGAACCTGGTCGTTTCTCTGGAGCTGGCTCCACCCTATACTCACACTCGTTCATTTCCGACCTTTTCATAGCCATGGTCGCCCTCGCTGCCCTGGTAGGTGCGCTGTCGCTTGCGGCTTCGGTTGCCGACGCCTTCAAGTTCGGTCGCTTCGTCCTCGGTGGAAACAATGTCCTCACCGCGTCTCGTATGGACCCCATTGTCTTCCCCGGACAAGTCGGTGGCCACGTTCATCTCGTTTATGGCGGCTCCAAGTTTAGGAGTGAGTGGCAGAAATCGGAGTGTGGCATACCACAACCCGCCCCAACTAACCCTCTTTCAGGTGTCCTTAACACTCCTGAGGAGCAGATGAAGAGCAAGTGCTCGTCGACCAAACTCTCGGCCGACATGTCCAACTACTGGGTGCCCCAGGTTTACTTCATCAACGCCAACGGGACCTACTCGCCAATCCTTGGTGTCTCGCGTCTCTACTACGCCATTGGTGGTGAGCCGGAGGGCGTCCAGATGCAGCCGTTCCCAAAGGGACTTCGCATGATCTCGGGTAACGCAATGTATCGTGATGAGGGCGACATTCGCTCGCATGGTGTTCAGATCTCCCTCAACCGCGATCCCAACACCAACGACAAGTACTGGCCCCGCCAGTCGCCGTCCGCCGCTCCCCACCAGAGTGAGTACAGGATTATCGGATAGAATGTGTCTGACCGTAGCCATCATGTCCATCAACTTCCCCCGCTGTGGCTGGGCCAACCAGTCGCTCGACTCGCCCGACCACTTCAGCCACATGACCTGGCCCCGCGTCCCCGGAGACTTCTGGGGCTGGATGGAGACCGAGTGCCCCGAGTCCCACCCCATTCTCTACCCCCAGCTTCTTATTGAGGTTGTGTACGACCTCTCTCCCGAGATGCGTGCCCAGTGGCGCACCGACCAGCCCAACTTTATCCTTGCCAACGGCGACGTTACTGGTGTCACTTACCACGGTGAGTTGAGGCAACTGTTCCATCGGAGAAGGTTCAGATCGTTTTACTAACACCCACAGGTGACTTCGTCAACGGCTGGGACGAGCAGGTTCTCATGGACGCGATGCAGCAGGAGTGCGGCGGTGTCGAGGACGACATTGAGCGCTGCGTTCCTTTCCGTCCGTTCTACCAGGGCGACGATCGCTACGAGTGCCGTATCGAGGGTGCCATTCCCGACGAGGACACCGGCTACTACCGCCCCATCTCCAAGCTGCCTGGCTGCAACCCCCGCTGGGACTGGGACGGGCCCCTCGCCAAGCCCAAGGACTGCCCCGCCGAAGATCCGCCGGCGTGGGCTGCGCCCAAGCTCCAGATCACGACGATGCCCCTCGGCAACTCGCGCGGTATGCCCATTGCGCTCCCCGGCGTCGACGTCGGCCCGCACCCCGAGAACCTTACCAGCTCGATCGGCTGGAAGGCCTTTGACAACGTCGTCGAGACAAAGGTTACCTACCAGCTCTGGTCGAGGCACTTCAACGGCAGCGAGATCGACTGGGTTCTTCACAAGGAGCCCGATGCCACCATGCTGTTCGGCGGCAAGTGGGACCAGACGACTCCCATCGGCCCCGTATACCAGAACGGACAGGCTTCGACCAAGAACGGTATGCTCTACCCCAACCCTTGGTGCCACGCCAAGAACCCGCAGCTCCCTTGCGGCACCTTTCACAACCGCACTGGCGCTGCTCAGCCCCCCTCTGCTTCGACGCAGGCCGTTTCCGACTCTGTGTCGTCGGCGAGCTCTGCCACCAGTGGTTCAGCTACTGGCTCCTCGGCCTCCGTGTCCGCGTCGAGCGGCTCCGCCACCGGCTCGGCCTCCGCATCGAGTGGGTCTGCAACTGGCTCTGCCACGGGCTCTGCTTCTGCGTCTGACGAGACCGCCTCTGGTCTCGGCGGCGCCGTCGGCCTCCACGCTCTCCCGCAGACGACCGAATCCGCCCAGCCCGCCATCCTGTTTGGCGCGGACAAGCGTCCCCCTCAAGTCCTTGCCGCGTCCGACGCTCCCAACTCTACCATTGTGAGCAGCGTGTCGTCGACCCAGACCCCCGCGGCGACCTCGGGCTCCGGCAAGAAGAAGTGCCGCAGCAAGAAGCACCGCCGCCGTACCCACAGGTCCAACAAGTTCTAAACTGCTCTCAGTTTCTGTGCCAGAGTAGGGCTCGTGCAACAGACGTTGTGAGCTGGTCTCAGTGATGTCCCATAGCACATGTATAATGCGTTCTACTCTGAGAATTTGGTGGCGGGCTAGCTGTTGCATGACGAGGTGATGTGGTTCGGTATCGATGCGCTGTTATCGTCCGGCCGTCAGTTTGCTTCTCCAGCTACCAGTCCTTGAATCATCAGTCAAAATTGTTAGCTCAATATTACTTGGTGCCTCAGCAGCACCACCAGTTGATGTGAGCTTACCGGCGCGTTGGAGTTGCTAGCCGGGAACATTCACACATCACCTTCCTCTCTCATTGTCTTCTCAATCATTCTCACACTCACCTCGTCTTCTGAGTTCCGCGCATTTGACTTTGCATTACGCACTTCTTGCTTTGTCCTCCGAGTCTCCTCATCTCGCAAACTTCAGAGTTTCGTTCCCAAGAGCTACCCTCCCCGTCCGATCCACGCCGCGCACGATGGTTCCTGGAGACTCGCCCATTGAGCGACTCCCGCCCGAGGTAAGTTCGCCCACAATTGTCCTTCCGCAACAATCTCACACAGCGCTGATTCCAGCTCGTGCATGAGATTCACTTCTACCATCCCCAAAATGCGCTTCTCGCAACCTCACGCACCATGTCCCGGAACTTTACGCCGGAATCGCTTCCTGTCGGCCAAACGGCGCGGCACGTCGTCGCCAAATGGTGTACCCGTGACCTGTGGCACCCGACAGTCCTGCACAATACGGACCTCAGCGTCTTTGTCCTTTCCAGGAACTACACCCACTCACCAGCTATGCTCAAGCGCATCTTGCGAGAAATATTCTCTCTCATCAAGTCTCACCCTTTCCCCTTCCATGTTCTGCCCCTGCAAGAACCTCCGCTGGATCCGTCCAGAGTGTTGAGGAGGCGTTCGTTGCCCATCGAGCTCATTCACTGGCTCTACCACTGGCTTCCCACATGCCAAGCGGCAATGAACATGACGCTCCTCATCCTTCTGCAGCAAGAACGAATAACGGAAGCGATGGCGCTTATTGAATGCGGAGCAAGCACCCGGACCTTGGACAGCGTGGCAGTCGCCCAACTTCCACCTGCGGCACATCAGATCCTCATCGAGGGAGCCACCGCCGCCGGGCGACCATGGTGTGGAAGATGCGTCATCTATCCTCTGCCCATGCAATCTGTAGGGGAGGCAATGGACTGGATGCTGCATGTCGCGGCGCGACCATTCCGCAACCTGCCTGTCCGCACCATTGTTGCTGAACCAGCCGCGCTCAAGGACCCTCGTGTCGCAAATCTGCTCCCCGAACATTCCGATATCAGCTTCAAGTCGTGGATGTTCCCGCTCTGCGGCACCGTTCCCAACGTGGGCTTCCGCTGTTCATCGACGGTAGCTGAGGTCGACAACGCGCTGAGCGTCTTGTGCGACCAAAGCCGACGGTCCTCTAGGCGCCGGACAATGGTGCGCTACGCGGTGGCAGAATACCTGGGGGCTCTGGTGAAGATAGTTGAGAGTTAGCAGTAAGTAGGTCGGCGCAGCTCGCTTGCCGAACGATGCTGATCATCCAGAGTGTTTCTTGACTTCTTCCAGTGTTCCGTTCTACTGTTCTCTATTCTAAACCGTCGTACAGCGCCCGCTCGTACATGTTGTACACTTTCATGAAGTAGTCCGGGTTCGTGGCTGACAGTTGCGTGCAGCATACCGCCTGTCGTCAGTGAGTGGTGCATGGTGTGTATCCATACTCACCGCAATACCGCTTGCTGGGTCGATCCAGAACTCGCTCTTGGCCGCGCCGTCCCAGCACCCACTTCCTGCGTGGCGGCCGTGTACCGAGTCCATGCTATTGAGCATGAGCGCGACCGAGTGCGCAAGGCCGTCGCCCGTCCCGCCTGACGTGTGTGCAGGGTCAGTGAACCCGGTGGCAAGCATGATCTTTGCGCAGTCGGCATAGCACCTGTTGTCTGGCCCGCGCGGCGGGAGCGAGCTCGTGAAGATCTCGTCAAACGACTCGCGCGAGAGCAGCGGCGTGCTGCCGTTACGCGTCGGCTTACCCACCCTGGAGCCCAGCACGGCCTCCAGGAAGATCAGGTAGTCCTTGGCCGTACCGAACAGCCCACCACCGCCGCCATCGATACCGCGCTTCGCTGGGTCCATCTGGCGTACCCCGCCATACAGCCCACCTGCTGGGCGGAACTGCGGCGCAGGAATAGTAATGTTCCCGTCGGCGTCACGGTAGCACAGCGTCATGAGGTTCGGCTTGGCCTGTACAGGGTCGAAGGTGATGGACGTGATTCCGCATGGAGCAAAGATGTTCTCCTGCATCCACGCGCCGAGTCGCTGGCCGGTGATGCGCTCGAGGAGGACGCCGGCCCAGTCGATGCCTGTCCCATAGCGCCAGCGCGTGCGCGGCTCAAACGCCAGCGGGCCCAGGTATTCCCGCGCATCGCCTTTCCGTCCTGCGTTGTTCTCCTTCTGCCAGCGCCGCACGAGTGGGTTCGTCCCTGCGTACCCCAGGCCCGAGGTGTGCGAGAGCAACATCCGCAGCGTGAGCCGCGTCCGCCGCGGCGTGTACACCGGCCCGTCGTCCGTGTATCCTGTGAGAACGTCCTGCTTGGAGACCTCGGGGATGTGCTTGTCTAGAATGTCGGGGTCGTCGAGGGAGACGACTTTCTGGTCCACGAGCTTCAGGAGGGCAACCTGACATCAGTGAGGACGTAGAGGAGTACGCACCGAGGTGACAAACTTGGTTTGAGAGAAGAGCTGCAGCACTGTGAGTCAGTGAAAGCTCAGATAAACAGAGCTCTGCCGGAAGCACCACGCACAGCCGACACCTGCTAAACGACGACTTCACGACTCACCGGTATCATCGCCCACCTGCTCCGGGGAGCCAAACTCCTTATCCCCCCGATGCGACCAGTATATCGGCCCATCTGCAGTCGTCGCGCCAAAGAAAGTTGCGGGAATCTTGCGGCTGTCGACCTCGCGCGCGAGGAGGGCGTCGAGGTTCGCCTTGCCTGCCGCCGAGAGGCGGGGACTCGGCGGCGGCGCGCTTGCGGTGGGTGCCGGGGCGGCTGCAGCGGCTGCGGCAGTCATTGGGCGGCGCAGAAGGGGTGACCCGAGGTGAGTGAGTCGCGGGGCGAGTGTGCGTAGGAGTGTCATGGATAGAACGTTGGGGCGAGTCGCAGGGCTCGATGCGAGTGATCGCGTTCTCTATTTAAACGTTTGAGAGGCACGGGTATACCGGTGACCGCCTGGATGAGACCGCTGGTAAGGAGCACAATGAGAGGCATGATGAGATCGAAGAATAGGACAACAGAGGTGGTGTGTAAACACTCTTTTTTCTTTTTGCCGAGTCTCCTCCCCCCATTTCCAGAGAGATCGATTACGACGGGCAAAGCCGAACACCGATATCACTCATGTCAGCGCAGTTACATCCTCTTCATGTCGTACGCGTTTCCGAGCATCGTCTCCGCGATCCGCGACGGACAAGAAGCGGGCATGCATCGCGATGTGCGGCTGCGTTGAGTTACGAGATGTCCCGTCCCGCAGGGAACTTGAGAGAATGAGGGACAAGGGCAGTGCCAGGCATGCCTCGGCACGTCAACCTCACCAATGCGGAATGCGACCCAGCGCAAGCCGTGCCATCACAACGACTGGGGATATGGAGAGTAGATACAAAGATGCATGAAGCAAAGGCATACTATATACGACGTCACAGTGCCGTGCAATCTCGCCTTACCGGAGCATGGCTCAGGGGAAGCGTCTAGTGACCCGCGGGTCTGTGCTGGGTCCGCTTCCGGAGGTCATGCAGTATGAACCCAGGCTGACCTTGTCCTCTGTTCCGAGCTGCCCCTCTTCAATAGACACGCCCGGTCATTCCGTCCCACCGCATCTCTCTTCTTAGCTGGGGAAGAACGCGCCAATCGCGCCGCCGAGGAACGTCGTCAACGCGGTGTAGATCAAGACAGCACCCTGATGGTCAGCCACGCGCACAGCGGCCCCTACTCACAAAGTTTGTTTTGCCAAACGCGCCCGCTGCGCCGCGGAACGCACCCGTCTCAAGAAGGTGGGTACTGATTGGTCCGGAGGTGACGTTGCCGACTCCGCGGAGAACGGCGAAGAGGGAGAACATGAGGACGGACAGCGTCGGGTCGTCCTTGCAGATACGGGTGATAATCTTGCTCCACATGCTGACGAAGCAGAGTGCCGTTGAACCCCACACGAGCGAGAAGACCACGAGTGGGCCGGCGGAGGTACCAAAGCCCCACGCGAGCAGGACGGCCAGCGTACCCAGCAGGCAGGTCATAAAGTTCATTACCTTTGTCGGCACGCGGTCTGAGAGGTAGCCTACCGCAGCGTTACCGGGGACAGAGGCAGCTGTGATGCGTATGAGCGGGGAGATGCATGATGGCGACGGTAATGTACTCACCGTTCATGATGGACACGAGCGCGACACCATTGGGGTTCTTGATGTGCAGGTTATCAGCGAAAGCTTGGAAAGTCAGTGTCCGGCCACGCACGTTCGCACAAGTTGGACTCACTCGGAATCCACAGAGTGGGGTTGAAGTTGCCCATGCTGGTGAACAGAAGCACGAGGAAGCCGCACCAGAACGCCCAAGTGCGAACGAAGCGCCAGTTGACCTTGGGTCGGCTGCCGACAGAGGACGTGAGCGGGATGCGGCGCTTGATAACCAGCAGGGACGCGCCGTTGATGATGAAGAACGCAATGCCCATCGAGATCATAGTTGCCTTGTCCCCGAATCGCCGCAGGAGGCCATCAATGATGAACGGAAAGACCGTGCCGCCCACGCCGGTTCCTGCAAACATGATGCCCGTAGCCAGGCCGCGGCGCTCATAGAACCACTCGTAGATCATCGTCGCTGCTGGGAGGTAAAGTGCTGCGTGTTAGGGCGGGCTGTGTCATTGGTAAAGCGCTCTCACCTGCAGAGAAAGGGTACAGAATACCCATGGTTCCAATCAGTTGCGTTGCGGAAGTCACATATGCAGTGGCGATGAACCCGGCGGAGGAGACAACGAGGCCGACAATCTGCAACCACTTGGTGTAGTGGGGCATCGCCGCCAATATGCTGATCATCAGCACGTGTAAGAAAACACAACCTACGGGCCAAACACGCCGACACTCATAAATGACAGACCGTTCATGAGCGACGCAGCCAGAGTGACCGTAGACTCCTGTCCCTTAAACTTGTCGGTCATCCAGAAATGTTGCAAGACACCGACGGCGTTCAGCAGTCCCCAAATTGTTGTCTCGATGACGGTCGCGCCAAGAAGGAAGAGCCATGCGTCGCGGCCCTTGTCTGCCGGCGCGAGGGCGGCGAGCTCACGATCCTCATGGGGCGGCGGAGTGGGCGTCCGGGAGGGATACGGCGAGTCGCGCGAGAGTCCATCTGGGTGTCTGGGGGAGCGAGAACCCCGGAGTCATCGCATACGGCGACGTTCCCTGCCCGTCCTTTATGCTTGGCAGGCGCCCAAGCTCCATTGCGGTCGTTGTGGTTGTGGTCGACATTGTGGCTGTCTAGAGACGCTGTCAGGAGGATAGGGAGGTTGTGAACTGCCGAGTATCACCAAGATGATTGCTATGGGAGGTCTACTCGCCGAACTTTTGACTCGATTTCTGTTCTGCTCCACTCTTTGTTGGTCTTTTGATTAGCGAGAAACGGGGGGCCCCTCTCGCTTACCAACGTTTTGTTATGATGACGATGATGACGAGAAGGGCTCTGATTGAAGGGCATACCGTGGGATATCCATTGCCGAGATGTTGACGGCGCGGACTGTAGCTTCATCAAGTTGTTTGCGGCAATCTTCTTCTTATCAGATGGCACGATCAGCAATCTTGTCTTTTATCGGGTCAGTCACCTCACACACACAACACTCACACTTCCGTCGCCGTGCAGCAGAACGCCATGCGGAGCTTGGCTGTCTTTGCCGATGTTCCAGTCGCTACAGCCTCTGTCCTGGCCATCATGGTTCATCCGTCCACCAAGGTGGGCATCGGCATTCTCCATCGTCATCTATACATCCCTAGCAACCGGCATAACCTATGCCAGCGTGTGCAGTGCACACGGATGTTAGCGCCGTCGTTGAGATCATGGACAACTTGCAGCTGCCGACTCTGCGAAGTACAAATAGAGGAGCAGCTGCGATCTCGATGCACACCCATCTCCCCTTATCATGACATCCAGCCCCGCCGACCTTATTGTCACGAACGCCGTGGTGCACACGCTGGACAGCGACGCACCCGCCGAGGCGTTCGCCATCGCGGGCGGTAAAGTCATCGCGGTCGGCTCGGCCGACGCCATCAAGGCGCACGCGGGCGCCGGCACGCGCACTGTCGACCTCGGCGGCGCACCTGTCATCCCGGGCTTGATGGACGTGCACAACCACCACGCCATCGCGGGGCAGCACAAGCTATTCGAGCTGCAGTTCCCCGACACGTACATGGTTCCAGACATCTGCAATGCCGTCAAGGAGTATATCGCCAAGCACCCCGAGCGCGAGTGGATCGTCGGCAGCATGTGGGGCTCGGACCTGATTACCGAGTTGGCAAAGCCCGAGGCGCTCGTCGCCCTTGACGCCGTGTCCGCCGGCAAGAAGGTCGTGCTCGTGGACGACTCGCACCACAACCGCTTCGCCAACACCGCGGCCATGCGGGCTGGGGGCATTGGCCAGGACACCCCTGATCCGGCCGGCGGCAAGATTGTGCGCGACGAGGAGGGACGCCCAACCGGCCTCCTCCTCGAAGCAGCGGGCATGATGGTCGCAAAGGCCGTGCTGGCAGAGGACCCGCCGACGCCTGAGCGCTCCGCGGCCTGCTCGGCGGACGGTATCGCGACGATGCACTCGATGGGGATCACCGCGTTCCTCGATGCCGGCGCAACACGGTCGACGCTCGAGGGGCTCAAGCACCTCGACGACCAGGGCGACCTCAAGATCTGGGCTTCGTCGTGCATGCTCATCAACGACCTGATCTTTGGGGCGGACAAGCTCGCCGACGACCTGTTCGCGTACCGCACCGCAACGCAGAGCCCACACCACCGCCCAGACTTTGCCAAGATCTTCCTTGACGGTGTGCCCATGTCGTACACGTCTGCATTCCTCGAGCCATACCTTCCCAGCGAGTCGCACGGGTGCTGCCACAAGGGCCACACGACGATGCCCGTCGAGGAGCTCGAGCACTGGCTTCTGCACTGCGCCAAGCTCGGTATAAACGTCAAGATCCACTGCACGGGCGACGCGTCGGTGCGCTTTGTGCTCGACTCGGTGGAAAAGGTCCGTGAGGCGGGGTACAAGGACGCCATCTTCCACGTCGCCCACGGCCAGTTTGTGCACCGCGACGATGTCCCGCGCTTCGGCGAGCTCAACGTCGTGGCTGACATCTCCCCGCCGCTGTGGTTCCCGGGCCTCATTGCTGATGTTATCGGCGCCGTGCGGCCATCAGACGAGATGAAGCGCTTCCACCCGAATCGCAACCTCGCGAACGTCGGCGCGATCGTCAGCGGCGGCTCGGACTGGCCCGTCTCGCCGGACCCCAATCCGTGGATCGGAATCGCGGGCCTCGTGACCCGCATGGACCCGCTGGGGGAGTACGAGGGTGTGCTTGCTGCGGACCAGGCACTTAATGTGCGCGAGGCGGTCGCAGCGTACACCATCAACACCGCACGCGCGCTCGGCATCGACGCGTTCGCCGGTACCATCACCCCGGGCAAGAGCGCCGATTTTGTCGTCCTCGACCGGGACCCGTTCACCGTGTCGGTTAACGAGCTCGCCAAGACAAAGGTCAACCAGACGTGGTTCGCAGGAGAGTGCGTCTACGGCGCTTGAGGAGATTACACAATAGACTGCTGTTATAGAGTCGCTGCCGCTCAGAAGAATGCATCTTGGTTCTCATCGTGTCAGTAATCCAGAGCTACAACATACACAGCCACTCCTTCCCACTAAAGCTTGCTCCGCGACTGGGTGAGCATCGGCACCCATCCACCGATCGTGAAGCTCAATGTGTCGTCCTTGTCGCGGTACGTGAAGCCGAGGGTACGCTCGACCTTGGAGCCGTCGTAGCGCGGCGCGACCGCGGCAATGGCGGAGCGGTGCGCGGGGTCGCGGTTACCGGGCGAGTATCCCGTGAGCTGCGGGTGATCCTCAGCAGCCAGGACGACGTCGTTGCCTGAGATGGGATGGGACGAAAGGATGAAGCGGTTTCCCGCCGCGTGGGGTACAGCCAGTGAACGCGTGATGGCGGCCGCAACGTCGCGCACGTCGACGATGTTGAAGTATGGTCTGTCGAGCTCTGCTGTAGGACGGTGGCGAGTGAGGAACCGCAGGATAAGCGACGGCGAGCTCGCGCTCCTAGCCCCTTCGGCGATGTACTCGCGCTGTGGGCCGAGCACCACCGACGGGTTGATTACAATGCCGTCGTATGGCTTGCCCGCGATCTGCTCCCAGAACGCCTCCTCTGCCTGCATCTTGCTCGCCGCGTACTTCGAGTTGCCCTTTGCGTTGATCCCGTTCGCACTGACATCCTCAATTGCGGCGTGGTTCCAGTCTGATAGTCAGTGTGCTGTGTTGCAGTATTTACTTACTCTCTTCAGTTAGTACCTCAGCGGTCGCAGACTTGCCGCCCCATCCGAAGCTGCCGATGGCAGCAACAGAGCTGAGCTGCACAAAGCGCTTGAGGCGCGGGTTCTCGCGCTCGACACTCCCAAGAATGTTCTTTACGCCGCCGACAGCGGGCTTGATGAGGTCATCGGGATGCCCGCTATGAATCATGGTCACGGGCGAGGCGGTGTGCACGATCCCGTCGACACCACGGACCGCGAGATCGAACGCGCCTGGCTGGGGTGAGATTGGCCTCTGGTTCACAACCTACCACCACCATGTCCTCGACGATCTGGTACTCGATCCGGTCCTTGTGTTCCGGGAAATGCGAGCGCACATGCTCTGCTTTGGCGTCTGAGCGCGCCGTGATGCGCACCCGGTATCCCGCGTTGAGTAAGTCCTCAACTATGTATCTCTTGATCAGTGCGGGGTTCAACGTCCTTGGCACTTCAACACTCACGATCCGAGGAAGCCGGACGCGCCAGTTACGAGGATGAGGGCGTCGGGGTGCGGGGAAACGACAGGCATGCTAGGCAACAGAAGCGACAGACAGTGAGCAGGAGAATGTGGGGAACAGTAGCTCTTGATGTGGTTTTATATGGCAGCGGCATTCGGCCTTGAGTACTGTTATGGTCGTCATCGGCCATGTCCGCTCCGGGACAGCCGGGTTCTCCATCCATGGTTGCCACCAGCATCATCAGTTCACTCGACTTCATATTAGTCTACCAACAAGTACAAAACTAGAAACGTTCAAGAAGATCGCCGAAACCGCGGGGCAGGTGTGAGGGCTTTCTAATACCGATGAGCGGGACTTCGGAAGTCATCCGACACCCCGCCGGAAGGCGACAACGGCTGGCTCCTGTCGACCGCGTAGAACGGGTCCATGCTCGGGGGGAGGCTCGGCACGAGCGGTGGCGGTTCGCGCATGTAATGACTGTGGGTGGTGTTGCTGTGGGAAATCGGGCTCCAGACCGCGTCGTCGTCAGACTCGTCGCGCCGGTGGTGGCGGATCGCGAGGAACACACCCAGCCCCACGAGTGCAGAGACGCCGAGGAGGACTCCAATGACCACGCCAGCGATGCCTCCGCTCGAGAGACCCGAGTGGCCGGAGCGCCCGACGGTGGAATCGTTTCCAGACGGGTTGGGTAAAAGTGTGCGCGTGACGGTGACAGCCGTGAACAGCGGTGATTCCTGTGGCCGCTGGGCGGTTGTCAGGGCCGCGGTTGAGGTCGAGTTGCCATGCAGCCTTGAGGAAGTTGAGGAGGAGGTCGTTGCTGTGCTGTCCGCTGTGGTGGAGATGGGTGATGACGTGGGGGCCTCCTCGCTCTGGCTGGGAGTGCTGGAAGACGGGGCGGCGGTGGTCGACTGGTCCGAAGGAGGGGAGGGGTCAGCGCTGGTGGACCCCACAGTGGTCGTCGCGGAGGATGAGGCAGGCTGACTCTGCGTCTCCTGTGCAGTTGTCGTGGTCGGCCCCGGCGCTTGCGTCGGAGACTGAGTGTCTGTCGGCGTCGCTGTCGGCTGGTTGGAACAAGGAACGACCGGCACGGGCACACTCTCCTCCCCCCTGCCGAGTTTGACAACAAGCGCGTCGCCAACTGCAACGCGCCTTACTGCCCATGTGACAGAGTTGCCCGTGCCCTGATCCAGCGGGCCGCCTCCTGACACTTTCACCAGTTGCCTGCGAGAGTCAAGCGAGTTGCAGCTGGACAAGAAACTTACCAGTGGACCTCGGATCCGTTCGGCGGACTAGGTTCTATCGTCCAGGACCACGAGGCTGTCGCGTCTGGGCAGAGCTGGATCGGAGACGGCAACGTCCATAATACCTGGGATTTCTGGGCCGCTACGGAGACGAGCACGCCCAATGCGGCCAGGGTTTGTGGCAGGACGCGCATTGGGACAGCAATGTTGATGCCACCGGAAAAAAATAGCAGCCAGGAGCGATGCCAACGTTGTTGTCGCGAGGTTGAAGGAAGAGTCGAATGGCGGGGGACAAGATGGTCCAGAATGCGATGGATCTTATACCCCTGCATACCCGTGCACAGAGACGCGACTTTTCCGCGTGTGGTACACCCCGGAATGGAGCGGGACTCGGGGGTCAGTCTTCCCTGCAAGCTCTCTTGTCCCGGAGAGACATCCGTCCTCGTCCCTGCATTGTTGTCAGAGCTGGAGGGGTCAGAGTGAGCTCCGAGAGGTCTGTGCGAAGCGCGCGCATTCGGAGGGTGCGGTATGTAGGCGATAAGGCCCAACGGAACGCTAGCCCGCAACGCCGAGATACATGAGTCGGCCCTGGATTGGAGCGCCTGATATGGCTTGGGCCAGAGCCTACCGTCATCTTGTACGGCCGTGGCGTCTGGAATGCCAAGCATCGCGTCAAACATGTCCATGTTCGGGAGGAGCTGCGGCAGGGCTTGCCGCAATTGAAGGTGGTTCGGAGATGGTGTCCGAGCGCGCAGCCCTGATGGTGCTCACGCGGACAGCGAGGAACGGGGGTGTTGAGCCACTTGTTGCACCCAAAGCAGGTGTAAGTGACACGCGTAGTGACACACAAACAGTAACGGTGATGGAATGTCTGCTGGAGAGACTGGTAAACGCCACTGGCACCGCCCCACCATCACCTCGTCACAATGAGTTCCAGCTCAACCACCGACGTGCATTGCACAGCATGCCAGTCGTAGTCAGTCACAAAGCCTGTCAGTCCAGCTCTCTCGACTGCGCATTGATCCTGTAGAAGAGTGCTCTTGTCAGAGGGTCAGAGACACGGATCATCAACGTCCAGTTACACGCGCCTTGCCTCGAGCTACGGTATGCGATTACTCAATGCTTCAGTCTCGTCTAGAAGCCCAGTTCGAGCCAGTACGTTTCGACCCCCACATGGGTGCAGTATTCGGACTTCGATGCCCAAATGGTGTTGCGACCCACAAGATCGCGGGCGACTTGTTCTTCGACGTTGGAGGCTTGAATCAAGACGTTGACGAGGATGGTGGCTAGCATTCGCTCGGGAGGCAAGTCTTCTGCGAGAGGGCGAAAGTGTTCTGGCGTCCAGCTATTGTCCCAATCGCTGAAGCCAACAAACGTCAGCTCCTTTGGTGATCCTTGCAGAGGGCTGAGCGCCTGCCAGGCTAGGGAGGTAACTCCCGTGAAGACCGAGTGGGTGTGCTGGCTCATTGCATTGTCAGGATGGGTAGTTGGGCTCGCCTCTCCATCGCGGCTATCTTTGATGAGCATGAATACAATGGTCTCGACGCTGTCGGGAAGCGTGTCGGGAACGACGTTCATTGGCCACCCCATTGCGGGCCGGTAGACAAGGTTGATGACCAACTTGTTCGAGTCCACGAGCTGCCGCGGGGGCATGTATGCCGTCGGCGCCACCGATCGGGTGATCCATGCCGCGTAGTCGAGGTCGTGGTCAATGTCGAACACCTCATCGAGGAAGGCCGAGAACGAGTCTGTGCCGTTTGCGTCTGCGCCGGCATTGGGACCTCTTGCTGTGCGATCAAACTGATCCCAAAAGTCGTATGTGATAGCCGCAGTTGGGGCCGAGAAGCGGACAAGCGAGCAGGCGTCGGCGCGCGCCCGCACAATGTCGAGGTGTTTGAGATACCGGGGGCAGGGACCGCTCCATGCCCGAGTGGGGGTGAGTTTCTTCGTTCGCGCTGTTGCGGTCCCGTTTGCAATCACAGCGACGCAGCGGAGGCTCACTCGGACTGTCGTGGTAGGCACAATCGGCGGTGATGCTTGGGATATCGAGATGTTTGACCAAGGGTGGGAACACGCATGAGGGCGACACGCCCATCCATGGTCCGCGGCCCGAGGGCATGTGGACGCGGGCCTGTACGCAGCCGTCGGGCATGAGTGCGAGGTGCCGGGGGAACTGCGCGTCCGCCGTGGTCTTGAGGGCGCGGCTTGTGAAACGGAGCGTGAGGAGGACGTCGTACGACGCACACGCGACGATGTGCTCGACGATGTGCGGGAAGGCCCAGTAGTCGAGGACGGGTGTTTGGTGGGTGGTAGCTGGTTCAGCTGCGGTATGCTCCCCGTCGCTGGAGGCTTGCGCTTTCGGCGACATGATGAGCGGCGAGAGAGTGGAACTGCGGGGACCGCAGAGGCGAGCGGTTGACTCTAGTGGGGATGAAGAGATTGTTCACGAAGACCAGTGGATGTTCATATACATCTTTACGGCCACAACATTGCGTCTCCACGTCACGGCAACTGTCGCACTCACATACTTTTGATGATGACAATTCTGGTTTCATGCAGTGCAGGGCAGTAGTGCCGTAGCGACAGCAGCTATACAGCTAGGCAGTGCATGGAGGCGCGTGCAGTGTATCGCCCTGAGTATGTACGTACTGGAGAGAGTGCGTGAGCCAGTGGGCGTGGGCGGTGGCTGCAATCGAGCGCATCGAGCTCATGGAAGGAGTTGTGTGAGACAAATGAATGTCGTCGTCCCTGTGAGCGGCAGGCATCTGTTGTTGATCTGTAGATTTCCAACATCAGTACCCCCCAGGAGCACGTCAAAGAGATCTCTTGCTTGCGAGAACTTTGTGTGGTGGTGGAGAATCGTGCACAATAGATGTCCTGATGGAAATCGCAGCTTCTGAATACGACAGAAACAGGGCACGGCGGGCCGCGGACGTCCAGAACATCGAGCACATCGGGAACATCGGGCACATCGAGCGACAGTTTTGTGTCTCTGTGGCCCCAGCATCCTTGCTTCTCAATGTTGTTGCTTTACTTCGTATCACTTTACTTTGATATGGCTTCGATTCTACCACGACAAGCAGCACAGCCGCAGGCATGGGTCACAACTAGATCTTCTCTCTCCTCTCCTGCTCTCACACACTCTCTCGCTTCTTCCACTAACGCTTTCCGAGCATCTTCGCAGCGTGTTCCCTTGCGGCAACCTCCTCGCGCTCGCGGGCGTGCTGGATGGCCGCAAACTCGCCGTACGCCCAGAGAACCATGATCGCGGCACCCGGACCGGCGACCACGGAACCGAGGAGCAGCGCGATCGCGTACGCGAGCTTGCCGCCCGTGCCGGCGCCAGTCTTGTGCGCGGCAGCGAGGAGCACCTGGCTCGCGGTGGTGAATATGACAAGCACCAAGTCCGCCAGGAAGAGGGTGTGGACTGCAGTGGACAGATCCTCGGGATCCGAGAGGAGAGCCTTGCGGTCGAGGTTCAACAAGAACACGTCCGCGAACGGGATGGAGCGCAGGCTGCGGAAGAGGTCGACCTGGGCCCTGAGCGACGCGACGATTCCGAGCGACGCGATGAGGATGATGCCGCGGGTCGGCGCGACACCAGTGAACGAGCGGCGAAGGAGGGGAGGAACAGCGAGGTTCATGATCAGCATGAAGATCGAGTACGGCTGGAAGACGGAGAGCGCGTGGTAGAGTGAGGTGTTGGCGCTGCCTGAGCCGGCGACGGCCCGCTGCATCTGCAGGTAGATGGAGGGGAGGACGAGGCCGACAGCGGTCGAAATGACAGTGGTGTAGAGGAAGGACGAGCGGGGGATGTTGGCCTTGTACTGGATCGAGTGCTTGTGGTCCTGCCGGAGGGAGCGCTCCTGTGGGGGTACGAAGACCTCGTCGCCGATGTCAATCTTGTGGTGCGCACGGCGCCAGTGCTTCGGAGTCGAGAAGGCGACGAACGCGTAGTAGATGGGGAGGGCGAGGCCCGCGGTGATGAACTGACCCAAGGCGAGAAACGGCGTCGCAAGCTGCGCGAGGCCGAGGTGCATGCCGAAACCCTCGACGCTGCCCGTCGCCTTCTTGGATGCAGAGCGACGCGAGCTAGGGCGGAAGCTCTCATACACGGCCAAGAGGATGGCGGTAACGAACGAACCGCAGAAGTATCGGAAGAACAGCGCGCCTCCTGGCTTGGCAATGGCGGCGGAGAAGGTCGTGTCGAGCGTGCACAGCACCTCATTGATGGTCGTCGAGAAGAATGGGTAGGTCACCGTCCACGGCTGCGCTAGGCATGCTGGCGGCTGCAGTAGCGGCGTGTTGAAGGCGGGCACCTGCGTCACTGCATGTCAGCACTGCTCCTCTCATCACCCATCGCTTCCCACTCACGGATGCCAAAGATGACGGCCGCCCCAGCCGCGGAGAGCGTTGCAAAGTACCTCGCGGAGGGCATGGTCGATGATGTGGAGTGGGTGTTTGCAAAAGAAAGACGATAGCCGTGCAACAGCCGAGATCACAGGACCACTAAATACATGGATTCCGGTGTTAGTCTCCCAGCCGCAACCTGCCGTAGTGAGGACTGGTCCTTGGAGCATATCACTACTGACGGCATCGGGCACGGCTTTGAACACGGCATCGGGCTTGGGAGCGTGCAGCCATGCAGCTGAAACCAGGCAGGTATCCTATGAGCAATGCGTCATTTCATCTCACGTACCCCACAACGGCGGTCAGCCACCAATGTCCTTCACGGCGAGCCCCACATTCACGGCGAGCCCCACAATCTCCTTGACCCACCCCAGAAGCTGATGCTGGATTAAGCTCAAGATGCCGCCTATTGTATGGCGATTTGCCGACCGGACATGTCCTGGCTGGTCTCGTGCGGCGCAGATTGTCCACCTCCGTGCCTCATGAAAGCCGTTCGGTGGGGACAGGGTGCCCAGTGTCGCTCATCCCCATCAAGCATCGCGGTCTTCTACTGGTTGTCATGTGGCTCTCACAATGTTGGAGGGCCTTTTGTTTTTGTTTGCATATTACAAGGCTACTGCTTTACCTCCACTCACGATCCACTGACAGCTCACCAGGCGGCGACCGCATGCCGAGGGCCAATGAGGAACGGCGGGCGTGTCAGACAACCTCTGTGGCAAGCCACTGACTCTACAGGTCTCCAGGACCTGACAGAGCACAACACTTCGCAAACATACAATACTAGGTATTTACTACAGCTCTTGCTTCTTTTGCAGGCTCATCCCGGCAACCTCCTCGCGAACACTACCAGTTGATGACCTTGCGATAGTACGCGGCGTTGTTCTGGCGCAGCTTCTTGCCCCACTTGAGCATGGGGAGGTACGTGACGTTGAGGGCAATGGAGATGAACGCGGCCGAGATGGCAAACGTCCTGAAGCCCGCGTCGAATGCCCACGGCGTGATGACTGTGGTGTGAGCGAGTGCAATGACCCAGGTGGAACTCACCATAGTTGAAGCCGAACGTGCCAAGCATGGCGAGAGCCATGAGGCACAGCAGGTAGGGCGCGCACTTTTGCACCTCTGCCTGCGGGCTGTTGGTCTTGTCGGGCTGCATGGAGTGGAAACTGTCAAACGCATACGTGAGGATGAGGAGGGCGGCCAGCGGCCCGATGAATGAGAGGACGAACATGCCCGCGACGAACACCATCCAGTGCGCGCCGTAATACGGCCCGAGACCGAGCATGAGCAGCGCAAACGGTGCAAGGACAGTGGGGAGGAAGAACAGTTTGAGCTTGTGCTCTGCCTCGGACACACCGCCGTTCTTTCTCGCCTGCCGAATCGTGTACCAGTCTGAGATGTACCCTCCAAGGATGGCGCTATGGTCAACATCCGCAGAAGTACTCAACTCACCCAGGCATAGTCGCGATGAAGGGCGAGATGTACGTGAGCCCAACCGAGTTTGGCTGGAAGTTGTATGGTGGAGCGGAGAGGACGCCGGAGCAGAGGGCGTTTTGCACTGTTGGGTCAGTCTCCGACACAACTCACACGATCACTGTCCATACTCACGGTTGAAGAAGATCTGATACAGCGCGTACATAAGTCCACACCAGAGGATTGTAGGGTGACGGCAGAGCATGAACGGGTACATGATGCCGCGGAGCATGATGCCACCAGCGTGCGGGGAGATGCGGAAGAGTTTCCAGGGGCGCGGTCCAGGCCAGGGAGTGAAGATGCGGTCGACCGAGTGGACGATTGCGGTAGCTTCGGCTGTCTTGCAATCATCTACCGCCGCGACCGTGGTGGTGGCGACGTCCTTGTGCTTCGCCTCTCCGTTGTCCAAGTGATTCACAGTGTCCTCCCCGCTGGGTACGGACAGGTGGCGGTCATAGTTTGTCTCCTCGACGAACACGAAGAGCACAACAGCTGAGAGGAGGCAAAACCCGCCAGCCATGTACTGTTCATTAGCCCCGTCAGTTCCATCAGACGTACAGGAGGTGCGCGCCATCCCAGCCCGGTGTAGATGAAGCCACTGAGCAGGGGGGCAAGTAGGGCGGCGCCATACTGTGTGGCTACCCAGATACCGATAGGGAGCGCTCGTTCGTGGTAGAAGAACTAAAACGGGTGAGTCGAACGTCGATAGTTTGTTTCGACACAACTCACAACATCGCAGATGCTCGCTTCCGGAAGCACAAAGAGCGTACTGCCCATGAATCCGAAGACGATGCAGGCGCCAAACCACTCGCCATTGCTCTTGACATGTGTGAGCCAGAAGGGGTACGTCGAGCCTGCGAGCGCCGACATGATGTAAACCGGGCGTTTACCTATCGAAAGCGCGAGGGGCTGCGTGATGATCCCAAAGAGGCCCATGCAGAGGTACTCGTACCCGACGCCGGCGTTGAGGTCGGCAAGACTGAGGCCCGTCTCTTCCTGGAGTGGGCCGTAGATGGAGTAGATACACGCCGCGCAGAAGCAGATGGCGGTCGTGTACAGGACGACGCATGCGAGGTGGATCCACTTGCGGCCCTGCGACCAGTTGAGCGGGTCGTTCGGATCGCCGCTCGGCGTTGGCACCAGCGTGAAGTTGTTGCTGTTGAGGAACTCGCCCGACTCGTCCAGGATACGGGCGGTACCCGGCACGTCGAGATCGTCGTGGACATTGGGATGCTCCATCGTTGGTGGTTCTACAGAGTTGGGTTAGATACAGTCGCGCACAGAGCTTTCTTTCTCGCCACTGGGATCCTACCTATGCTAGAAAGGGATATCCATGAGGACAGAGCATTCCAAAACCCCTCATTGCCTGAAGTTTATGTACTCGGTAAGCGACGGCATTCTGGTATCTGGACTGATGGCATATCATGGACAACTACGCAGACGCTGCGCATTGCCGTACCACACGCAGCCTGATAGGGCTGCGGTGCCTCGGCCATTCAGTATCTCAATCCACCCCTCGGCGACTAACGCAACGCGTATGTGAATCAAATGACATCAAAGTGAATTGTACCACGGGACCTCGGGACGTCTCGTAATCGAGTGAGCTTACTGCACATTGACTTCGAGCCGAGTCTTTGGTTTGTCCGAGTCTTTTCCACTTACCGAGTCGAGCCCAACGACGCTACTTGATGATATGAATTGCTGATTGTGGAATGAAGACAACCGAGGCTCGGCAATGCAGCCAGTGTGACATATGGTTTGGCATGCAGAATGAAGTGGGCCAACACTCGTATCCGATAGATGCCGGGACTTGTGAAGTACGATAGCTATATACAAGAGGCCGCTCGAACTTCGGGAATGCAACAGTCTCAACGTTTCTCAATTTGTCGCAATGTCGTCAAAGCTCTGCCTCGCTGTAGCGCAAACACTTATCCGGGACGAGATCGAGGAGAACGCCTTCGACGGCACGTCGGCACCGTTCCCCGCCATCGAGAGTAACTTGCGGGACGTTGCCTCTCTGGCCGGTGAGGCAGCGCGGGCGGGTGCGGATGTGCTCGTTTGCCCCGAGTTCTGTGTGCAAGGCATCGCGAAGGACATGTGGGTGCGTATCAAGTTACTGGAGAGGACTGACGTCAGTACATCGCCTGGATAGGCGACTACATCCTCGAGTTCCTCAGCGCCGTCGCGGCCCAGCACAAGATTGCGATATGTGGCTCCATTCTGACTGGGACCATGCCGGCCGAATTGGGTCTTGCTCCTCTCCCTGCGTCACCCTTCGTCGATCTCCTGCATACGACGAATGGTGCCACCAACGGCTCCGCAAACGGCACCGCCAACGGCAATGGTGTTTCGCCAGCGCAGGAGTGGGCGACCTGGGTGGGTGCGTACAGGGCCGCCGTATCCGCAGACTTTCACCCCCCTGTGAAAAACACGGCCATCTTCATTGACGACACTGGCGCCCTTATCGGACGGTACGATAAAAAGAACCTGTGGCATCCCGAGCGGTAAGCATCCTTCGCAGAGCCAAGCTGATGGCAGGGACTATGTCACCGCCGGAGACGAGTTCTGCACCGTGTTTCAGACCAAATGGGGCAAGGCAGGAATGATGATCTGCTGGGACCTGTCGCACTCGTCCGCGGCACAGGCGCTCTCTGACCAGAACGTCGACCTGGTGTTCGTCCCGGCGTACTGGAAGGCGACAGACCCCGAGCCGTGGCTGTCGAACCACGAGCACGACCCGGACTACGAGGCAAAACTCGTACAGGCGTGGATGTTTGGACGCGCAGTCGAGACGGAGAGCGTGTGGGTGCTGAGCAATGCTGGCGGGCCCGAGTCCGAGGGCTTCATGGGGATCAGCGGGGTGTGGGCGCCTCTCCGCGGGCGCGTCATGGGCTTCAAGCGCGCCGAGACAGGGCTCAAGTTTGCCGATGTGGACCTCCCCGCCGTTCTCGCCGACACCAAAGCAGCATACAAGATTCGCGAAGACTATGCCAAGTGTCGGTAAACTAGTTCATTGTTCGTTTTGTGTCGTCTATAGGGCAGAAAGTGCGGAATGTATGAATGTACGCGTCGGCTGTTCCGGAAGAATCATGTCACCACGTGCGATTAATCAAAACAATAAACAATGTCCGCGGTGCGATGTCCAGTCAGAGCCAAGCAGCTTGTCCCCCACTCTGTTTGTGCTATCTCGGCGACTGCCGCCCAATGACAATGCTCTACGTCTTACGTGACGCTCTGGAACAGAATGAGGGATATCTGACATTCCGTTCCATTTTCGTACGCAACACCTGCATTGAGGATGGTCACTACGCACGCGTCAGTATCAAGAATAGATATTCTGTCGCGTTGCCTGTCAGCTGAGGGCGCTCCCTGCTATTCGGCAACTCGCCTATCAACACGACACGAGCAATGAGTCTAGACGCGACGGTAAGACGGTCCCGTACGATAACAGCACGACAACCCCCTTTGTGTACGACAGGTGCCAAGCATTCGTCACGTCTTTGTCTCGGGGGCAATGGTTGACCCGCGCTTGGCGGTCTAGTGACCGAGCTCTGCCCCGGTCATGCTCCAGTACAACGGCAGCGCTACCCCCATGGACGACCACGAGTGACTTCAAGGCGATGAGCGGCATATTCCGCCAGCGTCACGTTTCCCCTCCTCTTCTCAGATCAAAGACGATAACACCATCTAGCGTCGGCTACGACTGGTGGGGAGCTCCATCAACTTCAATACACCCGCTGACCGAGTATGTTCCTCCACTTTGTTCGCTTCTCCTGGATAACGCTGATGGCATCGCCACTGTGCCCATGCCCACGTCTTTGATTGGCTTGATCGTTGGGCAGGTGCGCCATGTCCCATTGACCTTCGAAGGCGAGCATCTTCACTGTCCAGTCGTCGTATTTGTACTTTGCCGGTGGGGTTTCGAGTACTGGTTTCAATGATCCGCTAGTTGCTGATTGTACTTACAATGCTTGTAGAACAGCTCCCACACGCCACCAAACACATCGCCTACGACCCCGGTCCAGTGCTTGGCCGCGTAGCGGTCAAGGAGCGACTTGAAGGGCAGAAGAGGGCCCCAGATTGTGATCTGGTTGCGAGCTTGGAACTCCATGAAATCCTGCGTTGCAGCGTCGTTGCCCCACGCGCGGGCATCATTCACCCATGTCGACAGCTGGAAGTTTGGGTCGGTGGCTACAACGTCGTCGATGTCGTGCATTAGTTCCACAATTTGCTTTCCATAGCTCTCGACCTTCGCGCTGTCCGATGTGTTCCAAGCTTGGATTAGACCAAGATATAGGTTGATTCCGCCGTTGAAGAGCGCCTGTCGCGCAACGTCCACGATGTCGTACCGGAAGCCTGGGATAGCACCGAGAGACTTGTCCGCTTGCGCGGCAACAAGCATCTTGTCCAGGGCGGCGACCACATCGTCTGTGTTGTACGTGATCTTCGTGGCGAGGTAGTTCCCGGTCACGTTGGTTATACCGGAGACGTCGGGGACGATGTCAAAGATGGAGCGCGTGGTGCACTTCAGGTCGTCCGACGGGGCATTGTACACCGAACTATCCAGGAGAACCCAGGCTGCCAGTGCGGCCGCCTCGGCGTCGCCCCCTTGCGGGTTGCGGCCCTTTCCGAAACGGTACCGACGCTGGATCCACTTGGTTGTCCAGTCCGGAAGATTGATCGGAGTGGGCTGCCAAGCCTGATCAGTGGCAAGCTCGAAGAGGTGCTCGTTATTGTTGATGCCCTCCATCGTAATGCCTTGTCCGACTATGTTGCCCCCCTTTTTCTTCGCGTTGATTATATCGTTGCACCATTGCTGAAGGCGCCCAAACATGCCATTGTTTTGCCCATAGTTAACGAGCGTGTTCCAGATCCACCGGCGGCCATGGAAGTTGGACAACCGCGACCACTGAGGATACGACTCAGTAGCGAGGTCGAGCACGAGCGACGAGTTGATCGGCAAATTCCCGATGAAGGCCTCGACCGCAGTCGAGGTCCAGTGCTTGGGGTCGTTCACCATGAACCACCCGTTCAGCACCCACACCGCATTGGCGTCGGCCTGCTGTAGCGACGTCATGACGTTGGTGGAGATGTTGTGCAAATAGGCCACCTCAGTGGAGCTGGGTGCCATCTCGGTGAACAGGTCAATGTTGTAGTGACTCGACGTCCAGCCGCCGTACAGCTCGCGCTGCTTATCGATGAACTTCTTTTCCACCGTGAACCATGTGTCCCAGTTTGGGTCGATGGCTGAGTTGGCGGTGACTTTCCGTTAGTCGTCAGTGCTAACATGCACCCACCATTCAAGGGGAACTTCATCCACTGCGAGGCCTTCTTGAACTCATGACCGCCAACGATGGGCTGCAGTTCCGCGGGTACGTAGCCACTCCAGCCCGGAAGGACGGGTGTCATGCCAAGGGCGACCATGCGGCTGATGATCTTGGTCTGCAGGTCCCACTGTTTGTTGAGCCAGTCCTGCGAGGTCGTACCGCCCCAGGTTCCGCGAATGTTTCCTTGCCTTGACCAGCCATGGAATGCCGGGCCAGAGATGTACGGAAGTACAACATCGTCGGAGAGACCAAAATTGCGGAGCATCTCAGCAATGACGCTATTGTCAGCAAAAGCTGGACTGTCGTTTTGGCTCACTATTCCTGGCCGCCGGGAGCCAGAGGCAAGTTGTATCCATGCAGAGCCATCCAGTCGATGAGGTACTCCCACTTGGTCCAGTCATAGAACGCAGTCGAGTACGAGTACGTGACGACGTTGAGGCAGTGGCGCATCTCGGCCCACGATGAGCCCGAGAGCTGGGTGTCGGTGATCCTACTAACCATCGTGTTGTCGAAGGTGTCTCCTGACCAGTATGTGTCGCCGCCAAGTGTCCGGAGATACTCGAGTAGCCCACGAGTTAGGCCTGACGTGGTGCCCGACGTGACGGTAATATGTTGATGCTTCACGGTGACCGTAAACGCATCATGAGCGTCCGTTCCTTGTACGGTTTGAAGAACAAAGTTGAATTGATTCCTCATCCTGTTTGTCAGTTCCGCCACTTCTAGGCATACATACGAAGGAGGAAGACGACGCTGCACGAGTGCATTCACAGCATCCGTGCCACCTGGCTCTGAGCCAACTGGGGAGTGAACCTGGCCGGAAGGAGGTTTAGCCCCTGTATTGCTAGTGGTTGAAGCCACAGTTGCACCATGGTCTTGGACGGGTGTGGCAACAGCCAAGCTTGCGAAGACCAAGGTTAAGAGTTTGTGGGGCTTCATGCTGTTGTCGACAGGAAAGGATGTGGGGCGCCATTGATATCGTTGACTCTTTGTGGGCTGTTTATATACTGAAGGCAGGGCGTTGTGGGCCCTCCATGTCCACAGACATTGTCACACGCGACAACTAGCGAAACCAAGAACAATGATCAACCCTAAATAGCCACCAAAGTTCGGCGTTCTCCCCGCCTGTTATCTCGGCTTGTTACTCCGGCATACAATGTTGTCATGGACATCAGCTGAAGTTTGCCCAGAACAAGTTGTTCCTGCGAGCACACCACGCGTCCACAATCACGCGCCCACTGGATATGTCGTCTCCAAAGTTTGCAAACACAGCGGGTCGCACGCCGACTGACTGCCCCAGACCCCCATCAACGGCTGCATTACCAATCACCGAGTCTTAACTTTATTTACATTCCACAACTTCATGTTACGCGGCAGCAGTCTGTTTCGCGGAAGGCTATTCAATTACGGCATTCACCTTTGACAAACCGAGCGCCTCACGACGACTGCGTGACTTGGGATCGAAGAAGGGCCGCTCGCCAAGCGACACAGAACGGGTACCGAGGCGAAGGCTGCCTTTGTCGATATCCTCTGTGGCGGTGTGGAACGTCGAGCGATTGTCCCAGATGGCGAGCGAATCCTTCTCCCATCGAAAGCGCACCTGGAGGTCGTGGTTCGCGCTCACATGCTCAAACAGATAGTCTAGCAGGCTGTCCGACTCGGTATCGGTAAGTCCAACGATGCGGCGCGTGAAGCCGCGATTGACAAACAGTCCCTTCCATCCCGTGACCGGATTCGTGCGGATGATGGGATGGGTAGTCACAAGGTCGAGACCGACGTTCTCGGGAGCACCCCGGTGATCGCGCAGCTTGATGCCCGTGTTGGCACTGATCTCGAGGAAAGCGTCCCCAATGTGGACGGCTTCGAGGCCTTCCAGAAGTTGCTGATAGACAGGGGACAGACGGTCGTAAGCCTCGTAGGCTGACGCCCAGAGGGTGTCTCCGCCAACACTCGGAAGCTCACGGATCTGGAGCGACGCGTAGTCGGACGGGACATTCTCGAAGGTAATATCGGTATGCTGTCCTTGTTAGCTCGGCATTAGTTGCAGCTCAGTTCTCACCCAGCCGTTCTTTCCCAACCGGCGCTTCGCATAGCGAGTCGACTGGGAGCGATCGAACTTGTCGGTGAGAATGTACTGGTTGGTGATGGTGGAAATCTCATCGCCAAACGGGGTCCCCTCAAGCGTAAGCGGATGGATGTGCAAACCGCTGGTGGCTGGCTTGCCGCTGAGACGTCCCAGCTCGGAGACCAGGGTTTTCTGCTCCTCGGGGGTGATCTCCGCCTTGCGGAAGAAGACTACACCACGCTCCGAAACGAGCTTGGCCAGAGCCTTGAGCTTGCCCTCATCTGCGAGAATGTCGCGTATTGCAATTGTGGGAGTGCCGTCTTCTGAGTGCGCGCGAAACTCGGTGCCGATCGAGGGTGTGTTGTCAAAACTGGCAAACTTGCGGAGGTCAGAGGAGTCAACTTCCGCCAAGGACAAGTTGGCCAGTCCCTCCTTGAGAGTATTGGTGGGGATTGGTTGAGCGTTCTCGACAGCAATGGGAGCCATTGTGTGTTGTTACTGTGGATTAATCGATGGTGAGAGTCACTCTTGCTTCATGTCCAAACTGCTCTTATACCGTGTGCAGAGCGTGACTTCAATCTACCAGGACTCAAAAGTTTACTCAAGTCTCGTACTGCGCCAGTGTTATCCAAGCATACTCCATCGTTGGGAAGTATGGCGAGATTGGGAGCTACAGTATGTATGGCAAGACGTTCGCAGACGCTAGTTGCTGATAAGATGACGCCATGTGTGAGGAGACTGACCTCATCCAACAGAACTCGATGGCCTCAACACTTTTGACACAGACCTCTTATTGACATGTACTCCCTTCTAATGACCAGCAATGACCCTCGGGCTGCACTTGTGTTTCCACGTCTCCACGTCTCACGCCATGTGTTTGCTGATTGTGCTCGCGCGCTCGCGATGAGGACGATGTGGTTTTGCAAGTTGCGCGTCGGACATCTCCGACCAACGACTTGAGAGGACAGAACCGCCAGCGTCCAGTTTGCTTGCTACGCAGACACTGTCCACTGTCTGTTGATAGCGCTTGATCTTTGTTCACTCGTGCGCCATTGCCCAAGACAATGTTCATACATTAGAGACAGTAGTACGGAGTAGGATAGTCGCAACAATTATCACAATAAAGGTAATGGTTTTGGGGCCCGTTTTATCAAGTCAGGGGTCCACAACTCCATTCTGCTCATTACTCGCCATCACTATACACCTGGATGCTGAAAACTAGTAGCGCATGTTGCTCGCCATGCCGTGTGGACGGAGACGAACTCCGTTGATCAGCCTGTTAAAGTCGACGTCGAATCTGTTGTCCCTGCTCAGCCTGCCCTGCGAGTTGATCAAGTAGCTGCGAACATGGTGGTCGCCATCGAGATGGATCTTGCCCAGGTTGTCCTGGTCCAAGAAGTAGTCGGTGATGATGAGGCGGTTGCCCATCAAGTGGGATAGATGAGGTCCTGCACCGCTGGGCAGCGCCTGGTTTTGGATGAAGCGAGGGCGGTAGGGGTTCGAAATGTCGTACACGGCAACCCCACTGTAGAGACCCGAATCGATAAAGATGTTGCCCGTGTTGGTGGCATAAGGGATGTACAGACGTTGGTCATCAGCAGACACCTGCATGTACTGGGCGAGGACCTTTGGCGTAAAGAGACGGACGAGAATGAAGATGAGGTCCGCATTGAGGTTGATGACCTGCTGTGCCGTTCCCCTCATGGCATCGTACAGGTAGATCTTGCCGTCACCCGAGCCACCAACGAATCCCAGGCCGCCAGGATGATGCTTCAGCAGCTTACAGTCCATGCTGCCCGTTCCCGAGGGGAGGCGGATGGTTTTTGTCATTTCAAGAGAGTCGAGGTTCCACACGCGAACGGAGGAACGAAGGATGGTCTGCCCCGGGCTGCTCGCGAGAGAGCTTGCTGGATCGATGTAGTCGCACGTCGTCATGAGGTTGAGGTCTGCGCGGACATCGATGCCATGTGGGTTGAAGTCGCCGGGAGGGTTTTCTGGGTGCTCAGAGAGCACATCGCCCATCGTGTTGACACGAGCAATGCGGCCAGGCGATCCACCGGTTGCCGAGCCCATCTCAGTAAGGAGGAACGTGTTGTCGCTGATGGGGTAAAAGTCGTCCGGAATAGAGCCCAACCTGCCCTTCTTTGTGGTGATAAGCTTGGGCATCGCAGGGTCCGCAAGGCTGAACACAAAGATCTCGTCTTGGCTCTTGAGAACGGACAGCAGTCCGCCGCAGATAAGCGTCTGCCCGTCGGCGGAAAGGCCACAATGGTGCGGCTCGTTTCCACTGGACACCGGCGGGGGCATCACCGTCTGTGACACGACCTTGCCATACGTGGGCGAATTGCGGCTGAAGTCGAGCGTGACCAGTCGGTCCGCCAGCTGACGGCCCTCCGCCCCCGCCCACACATAGAGATACTCTCCAGAGAGGCTGGATACGTATGGGCCCTGGGCGTCGGCCTGGGCGCCCACCGGGCTCGTCTCAGCCGGAGCGGCGGAGCTCGAGGTTGAGCTCGCAGGAGGTTCGCTGCTGGTTGTCGGTGGCTGGGTCGTTCCGGGCTCTCCGGTGTCGGAAGAGCTCGAGCCGGCATCGCTACTAGGTTCCGGAGATGATGTCGGAGATGAAGTAGGGGGAGCCGAACTAGTTGCGGAAGTCGTGGAGGTTGTGGTGGAGGAGGTTCTGGAGCTTGTCGAGGTGGAAGTTGGGCGGGATGGCCAAAACCAGTTGAGAATTCTCCGTTCGAGTGCGACTTCATCGTTTGCTTGCCGTGCCAGGGGTGTTGGCTGCAGCGGTTCACCCCGGTTCACGACTGGTGTTGCGCTTGCAGCATTGATACTGACAAGGGCAACGATAAGGCTTGCCCGGATCTTCATTGTAAAGTTTGCGCCTCTAAATGTTAACGAGGCTTCTCTATCAGAGTATACTCACCAGCGTCTTGAGGTAAGAGCAGAGAGTCCAGAAAATCTCACTGTGAGGGCCAGTTGGTCACTGCCCAGTGCAAAATAGTCGATAAGTGGCACGTTGGGTATAAGAGGTTCTGGTGGTCACCTCATATGTAGTCCGCCAAGAGTGTCTGTCGGGCAGTAATGTTGAAAGAACAACACCGATGACAGAACAACCCCCTGTGACCGTTGATCAGACGGTACCGAGTAAAGGCCGCACGCTAACAAAACGCATGCCAAAGGATAGGCCTAGGGTGGGAGTCGTCACCGGACTGCCAAGATGAAGCATGTCGGCATCGTAGAAGGTCGGAGGAGAGAGGTCGCGCACAAGCAAGAGGATGAAGTTTGCCCTTGCAGACGCTCGATTGGCCGGTGCCTATGCAGCACACGATGCAGTAAGTACCACCACCTCTCCCGCTGGTCTCGGGTACCCTGACTATCGACAGGATCCATAACCTCACGCTCTCTTTGTTTGTGACTGCTCTGCCCAAGTGGGAAGTGGGAGGAGTGACAAGGCCATGGCGTGATAGAAAGAACTGACTTCATCCTGGCCATCCGAGTCCTGATCTCTCCTGAGCCGCGGAGAACAGCGAGGAGGGCCAGGGAGCTGTAGGTCGTAACCTCAGATCGTGCCTCGTCAGTGTCTCACCCAGCACGCGTCTTGTCGGGTCCCGTACGCCGGACATGGGGCATGACATTCAGCGGAACGAGGAACAAGTACGCACTCCAGCCGCGGCAAATCCTTTTCGGGATCAACCCTACCACGTACTCTTCATCCCTTCATCCCCACACTATGGGCGTGCGATAGAAGTCGAGACTCGTTGGTGGTGTCTCATCTTCCTTGTCGTCATCTTCGCCGACATTGTGCGGCATCCCGAGCATACCCAGTATTCGCTTCATGGCTCCGCAAATGCGGCTCCACCTGCAGAAGGCGGGCAAGGCCAGGATTTGCAGGTTCATGATCTGCTTTGCCATGCTGTTAACGATCAGTTCGATGTGCAGGGCGACATTGGTGTAATCCTTGCCCGATCATGGCAAGGGTAAAACGGAGAGGCACGAAGGCCGAATACATCTCGGGTTGCAGAGATCGCAAGATACAGAAGAGGTGTACAGCAAGGTTTACGAGCAGCTCAGGACTGATGACTCCGGGCCGCGCTCACAAGATTTGGGACCTTCAGGTAGTCTCAGGTAGCGTTCCATGTGGGTCCACAGGCCAAAGGCCATGCAGGCCACACAGCTCAGGTCTGTCTACTGCTCCGCAGTCTTTCGATGGCCGGCGGATGCAAGGAGGGTTTCAGTCCGAGACAAAGGAGCCGGCAGATGTTATCGCAAAGGGGAAGCATGGGCTTGCATACGACGGACTGTTATCTCGACCGAAATGGTACACATTGCACACGTACCTCATGGGGCGCGCTTGTTAATCAGACACTACCTCTCTCAAGATCACTAGTGATGCAGACCCCTACCTACACTGTGTGTACAATGCCTCAAACCCACCTCTCGCTTCCCGCATGGTGCTGTACTCGCTGCAGTCAGGAGGTCCCGTAAATCCGGGCCAGCCCTGGTTCTCGATAACGGTACACTCGAGCCCGTCATTCCTAGTGCTCCCGTTCCCATTGCTCTGCAGCTGGTGGCTTGGGTCTCTTTCTCGGGTACACGAGTAGAAGCCGTGTTCCTATTCCAGCTATTCCAGCAGAATGCTGGCATTGTTGGAATGCGCGGTGCACGTGCCATGTCATGTGCGCCATTTTTCTTACGATGTTCGGGAGCGGGATGTCCCAACCTCGGTGCCAGCACAGTTGTGGGTGCCAGATGATGTCAACCTGTCAACAGATCTCCCCGCATTTGACTACCAGCAGGAGGCGAACGCCGAGTTCCGTTGCTTCGGAACCAGGCCAAGAATGGATGGCTAGACCCTTGTACCGTCGTCATTCATGGTACCGGACACTCTCCGATTGTGTGGGTCTGATGTCTTGTGGAACCTTTCTGCAGCAATGTTTGTTGTTCGCCCAGTTTGTAAACATGTCGTTATCGACGTCTTCGCCAACCGCCACTCTGTCTTCGCATACGTGAGGCAACTCCCGATCGCCCGTCCCTACTCGGTTCAATGATCGGGTCTTGTTCTGCGACTAGTTGATGCACAACAACACTTGATCAAGCACTCGCATCCTTCACAAATGTCTTGCGAAGGGACGACAAATAACGTACAACCCCGTCTCCCGCTACAGCGCTCCCAGCAATGTACAGTACGCATGCATCATGATAAGGATACGGAAATCAGTCATGGGGTTGAACGGTGGTCGGTCAGTGGGAGAACTGTTAGTATTTGTTCTGTTTCCTCTGCACCTCCCTCGCCGCGCCGTTAGTTGGTCGTTACATCCTTGATTTCTTCGAACTCCGGCGTGGCTGTTTGCGCGGTTTCGCCGGCTTACGGGCCTTTGTCTGTTTACGGTTCCGCGCCGGTTTACGAGCTTTTGTCGGTTTACGGTTCTTCGCCGCTTTACCAGTCTTTCTCTGCTTGCCGGTCCTTGCTGGCTTGCGGGCCTTCGCTGGTTTAGGCTTCTTCGCTGGTCTACGGGCCTTCGTCTGCTTACGAGCCTTCGCCGGCTTAGTCGTTGGTTTACGGTTGTTTGCTGGTTTACGAGCCTTGGTCTGTTTACGAGCCTTTGTCGGCCTATTCGTCGGTTTACGGTTCTTCGCGGGTTTAAGGGCCTTCGTTTGTTTACGACCCTTCGTCGGCTTAGTCGTTAGTTTACGACCCTTCGCCGGCTTGGTTGTTGGTTTACGGTTCTTTGCAGGTTTACGGGCCTTCGTCTGTTTACCAGTTCTCGCCGGACGCTTCGCCTGTATACCGTTCTTCGCCGGCCTACTGGCCTTCGTCTGTTTGCGACCCTTCGCCGGTTTGGTCGTTGGTTTACCGTTCTTCGCCGGCCGATTGCCCTTCGTCTGTTTACGACCCTTCGCCGGCCGATTCGCCTGTTTACCGTTCTTCGCCGGCCTGCCAGCCTTCGTCTGTTTACGGCCCTTCGCCGGTTTGGTCGTTGGTTTACCGTTCTTCGCCGGCCTATTGCCCTTCGTCTGTTTACGACCCTTCGTCGGCCGATTCGCCTGTTTACCGTTCTTCGCCGGCCTGCCGGCCTTTGTCTGTTTGCGGTTCCCCGCCGGTTTACGGGCATTCGTTTGCTTGCGTCCCTTTGCTGGTACACGTCCCTTCGTCGGTTTACGGGTAGCCGCGCGATTGTTCCCCCCCAGAGGTTTGGTGCTGGGCATTTTACATGCTAAGTTCCTCGAGCCCTTCGTACCCAGGCCTCTCCTGCAGGGCGCTGCTGTCGCTTGGGCTCCAGGCGCTGGTGCTGGTGGTGGTGGATAGATATCGTCCAGCTGTTTCGTACCCGCGCAGGACGGTGCTCCCGCGAGAAGATCTTCTCGTAAGACGTTCCTTCGTTTGTACCTCCCTATAATGTCCATTATGTCTTCCGAGTCCTTCTCGTGTCTCTCAGTCGCGCACTTGACCTCGAGTATATCATAAAGGTTTTGTACCCTGAAACCCTTTATCCTTTCAACCGGATGATGGGTGTGTTGTCCCAATCCGGCGCTGACATCAATCTGGAGTCGAACCTCGGGCCTTGCAGAACCCTTGAACAACTGACTTTTGACAGTGGCAAAAAGCGTCTTCACGTTCGTGATGGATGCGGGGGCTGAAAACAGTACTATCGGATTCACGTGTGTGAACTTGTTGTTGTTGAGCAGCTGCGTCTTGGCGCCGGTCTGGTCGTCGGTGAATAAGTCCAAGTCGCCGGTCTTGCGAGGGAAGCCGTGGAGCGCCATGGCAAAACCTCCCGTCAGAGCATAGTCGATGTTACTGCGCGTTAATATGTCGTGTACCGCCTGGGCCGCCGCCGTCAACTCCTTCGACGTTCGTGGGGCCTGCCCGACAGCGCGCGGAAGGAGCAAGTCGTGATTCGCCGGAGTGGGCGTGGCCCTATTGTTAGTTGACGTCCCTGCTGTGTTCAAAATCTTACAGTGCGATCAGAGGCGAAAATATCACAAGCAGGGCCGTCACCCTCATGGCGTTAAGTGAGATGGTCGATTCTTCAGTGTCTTGGGTAAACTGGATAGCGTTTTGAACACGTATAGCGTCAACTGCTCTTATACATCGTGCGTCAGGCGGTAAAACACAATCTTTATGTCGGCAAGCACAGCATGGACGACATTCAGAGTCACACGAGGGTGAGTCCATCTGCTACGTGATCTGTAGAGGAGAAACATCCCTGACATTGATGTGAAATCAAGCACGATGGGATCTGGGACATCTGGCCCATCTAATACACAGGGGGAGATCATGAGCATTCGGCACCGTGGTCGCTTCAGAGTCGGTCGGGACTATCTGAGAATAGTACTCGGGGACCCAATTCTGCCCTACACACCATGTCGTGGCGGGCTGTCAATATAAGATTGTCGATCATGTCGCATATCGATCGTATAGCTGTGAACTGCCTAGCGTGAT
This sequence comes from Apiotrichum sp. Y4204, assembly GCA_025531455.1. Classification (NCBI taxonomy): domain Eukaryota; kingdom Fungi; phylum Basidiomycota; class Tremellomycetes; order Trichosporonales; family Trichosporonaceae; genus Apiotrichum; species Apiotrichum sp. Y4204. The sequence continues at coordinate 12,842 of JAMYHL010000084.1, read as the reverse complement.
GTGAAGTGAGAAACTGCGAGGAGCGAAATGTAAGCGACGAGGGTGCTATCGGGGTTGCACTGCATACAGATCGGACCGCTGTCAAAGGTGATGTCGTGAGCCCTGACTCCGCCCTGCTGGCCTGATGGCCTGATGGCCTGATGGCCTCTGATGGCGCATGACGACATTTCAGTGAGGCCTCTACCAGTGATAATGCAGTGCGGCGATGCAGTGATCTTCTTTTTGCGCACACTTTATACGCACGGCGGTGCACACCACGCGCACATGATCCTCACAAGTCACATCTGCCGTGTCCCCGAGTTCTTCGTTTGTGACCAGTAGTGGGGAGAAGTGTAGGTTGTAAGAATGGAGCCGAACCAGATGCACCGCAAAAAAGGGGATGCCCAAAGGCCAGAGGGCCAGAGGGACAACTAGAGGAAGAGGCCGGACTCTGGAAGCATTTCTGTCCCCCCCCCCTTCGGTAAACAACGGTCTGTCCGCAGGCTGTGTGGCGCCTGTGGCGTATTTTGACTCGCTGCGCGTCGCAGATAATGCAGATAAATGCAGATCCCGAGCGGTGGCCAGATTTAGAACACGGTGGGAAGTGAATGTCGTACATTGTCTTTTGTTCTTCTTTATCCTTTGTTTTGTTTCGGAACTGTGATAGGGAACACCATGCTGATAGCAGCCAGAGGTCCGCCGGGAGAACGACTCGAATACGGCACCGAAGACCAATGCATGGTGTACGTACTGACATGTGAGCGAGAGCGTGTGCTTCCGATAGCTTATGCTACGAGACCAGGGAGAGAGAGAGACCCAGGGAGGCTGTGGGTGCTTAAAACTTGGCGCACTGGGCGTCAATTGTGGCGTCGTTGCTGCAGTCATCACTCATCACACTACCGGCCGCCGCAAGGGCAACGGCACCGCGCTGCAGCAAGTGCAAGTGGCCACATGCTGGCTGTGATCGTCGCGGCACGTTTATGGATTCGGGATTTGCGATAACAACAAGCCGCGATGGCTACCTTTGTGTATCTGATCCGGACTCAGCCGCCTCTTCCTTCAGCGGCGCACAGAGATCCTCATTGTTCTCACCACTCCTGACATGATGGGCGCGGTATAATGGCCGTCCCAGCGCTGACAGTCAGAACTGCCTCCCCGATGTATGGTCATGCGTCCTAGGTGACGCCGCACTGGACACACACCCTTGTCGGCGTACAAGGACATGACGAGCGTAAGCCCGACCAGCTCCCGGGTGTTGCTGCTGTTGACTGATATAAGAAGCCAGTCTGAAGACACTGAGACGCTGTCTACCTCACCACATCACTTCCAAATCACTTCTCACGATGACAGTATACACCAGCGGCTACACAAGCGGCAACTACGAAGCCTTCGCTCGCTCTCGCAAACCCGACGGGGTTGACGACAAGACGGCATGGTTTGTCGGATCCGGTCTCGCCTCGCTCGCCGGTGCTGTATTCCTCATCCGCGACGCCCACATGGAGGGCAGCAAGATTACAATTCTCGAGGAGGGCTCTCTCGCCGGCGGTGCTCTCGACGGTATCAAGGAGCCTGAAGCTGGCTTCGTAATGCGTGGCGGTCGTGAGATGGAAGACCACAATGAGTGTGTCTGGGACCTCTTCCGTTCGATCCCGTCACTCGAGGTACCTGGCGCCAGCGTCCTCGATGAGTTCTACTGGCTCAACAAAGACGATCCCAACTCTTCCCTCTGCCGTGCGACCGAGAAGCGCGGCGTCCCATTGGAGACGAACGGCAAGTTTACATTGTCGGACAAGGCCCTTCACGAACTCCAGAATCTCTTCCTCCACACCGCCGAACAGTTCGAGGAGAAGCGCATCAACGAGGTCTTTTCCTCTGACTTCTTCGCCTCCAACTTCTGGCTCTATTGGCGCACCATGTTCGCCTTCGAGGAGTGGCATTCCGCCCTCGAGATGAAGCTGTACCTCCACCGTTACATCCACCACATTAGCGGCCTTGCCGACATGTCAGCGCTCAAGTTCACCAAGTACAACCAGTACGAGTCGTTTGTCCTTCGCTGCGCAAGTATCTCGAGGACAAAGGCGTGAACTTCCAGTTTTCCACAACTGTCACCGACGTTGACTTTGCGTTTTCCGGCAACAGCAAACAGGCGACCCGCATTCACTGGACGATTCGCAACCCAGACGGCACGGAGACCTCCGGCGGAAAGGACCTTGGCCCCAATGATCTCCTGTTTGCCACCATCGGCTCGCTGGTGGAGAACTCTATCAACGGAGATCACCAGACACCCGCTCGTATCGACGATGGTCCATCGCCAGCGTGGGACCTGTGGCGCCGCATCGCAGCCAAGGCCCCAAAGGACGAGTTCGGACACCCCAATGTGTTCGGCGCGCATATCGACCAAACGAAGTGGGAGGCTGCAACCGTAACGACAGTCGACAAGCGCATCCCGGCGTACATGCAGAAGATTTGCAAGCGCAATCCATTTGCCGGAAAGACCGTCACCGGCGGCATTGTCACTGCCAAGGACTCAAGTTGGCTTCTCAGCTGGACCGTCAATCGCCAGCCGCAGTTCAAAAACCAGGCTCCCAACGAGATTGTTGCTTGGGTTTACGCGTTGTTTGTCGACAAGCCTGGCGATTTTGTCAAGAAGCCGATGAAGGAGTGCACGGGCGAAGAGATAACCCAGGAATGGCTGTACCATCTCGGTGTGCCAGACGCGGAGATTGCGGAGCTTGCGGCAACCGGAGCCAAGACCGTCCCAAGCATGATGCCCTACGTCACGTCGTTCTTCATGCCTCGCTCCAAAGGCGACCGTCCCGACGTCGTTCCCGCAGGGTCTGTCAATCTGGCCTTTATTGGACAGTTTGCGGAAGCGGGGACACGCGACTGCATCTTCACAACCGAGTATTCCGTCCGGACCGCCATGGAGGCCGTGTATAAGCTCCTCGGTGTGGAACGCGGGATTCCCGAAGTGTTCAATTCGACCTACGATATTCGGACCATAATCGCAGCTGCTACTTCGCTTCGCGACAACAAGCCCTTGCAAGTCCCCGGACCTGCGGTTATTAGTCACTGGATCCTCAATAAGATTGAACGGACCGTGCTCGGCGCGACAATGGCGGACGAGGGACTGATCCCGGACCATCGCGATGTGGCTGAGGTTGAGGAGGACCATGATCTCCTCTAGCGAGGTGGCGCGACGGGTTCGGGATCGGAAACACGTTCGGAACATAGGTTATATTATTAAAACTCGTTTGCCATGTCGTATGAATAGAGCCATTTCGCCTTGGAAGATGCTGGAGCGACATTGGCCCCAAGCAGCATATCAAACTGGGGCATGTGGCGTTCGTGCGTTCCGAATTGCGACATGCGCTACAGGGTAATGTGTGCTCCTGTTTGCGTCACTCCTCCATGCTTTGGCGTGTTGTTTGGTGACTGGTATCGTTGAGTCCAACGTTTGGTCAATGCAAACACTGCGGCCTCAAGCGATACTCACGGTGGTGACCTCAGGGAACCAGGGTCTATTTCACGATGATACCTGGATACCAGAATACCAGGACATTGTGAGACGCATCGCCGAGGTGGGTATCCACAGGTATCAACCTCATTTCTGTCTCACATTCTGACAATATCTACATTTGGATGGTCTCATTCAACGCGTCGCGGCCGAACAAGAGGCGCGTCGGCGGATCAGAGCCCCTGTCCGGGGCCTGTACAACTAGAGGGTGACGCGGGTGCGGGATCCAACAAACTTCCGAGGCACCGGCTCACCAGCGCGGAATCGGTTCCGTAGCAGTCCCGCTTTCTCCCCGGCGGCCGTCCTGACAGCCGACAGGGGCTCTGAACCCACGAGGTTACGGTTTGGAATCCACACTGTGGCGCAGGAACTGCTCGGTGTGGTGGGGCTGATGGCCTCGGGATCTTAGGAGTCTGGATACACGCACGCGACCTGAGCATGGTTTCAGTCTGGCAGGGCCGGAGTGGTATGCGGGAACTCGTGTGGAGCAGCGAGTAAAGACCATGAACGTGAACGTCGACCACTGAACGTCGACCAACGCTCCCACCAAGAACACTTCAATCGACGTTTTTGAGGCCATGCCGCAATGCTTGACCCAGTCCAGGGCTCTCGAGTGAAGACTCCGAGCGTTGTGCCCCAACTCTCAAACAAGTTTGGATCCGAGACCCGCACCAATCTCTTACTTTCAGCACCAAACCTGATCCTTTTCCCATGGAGTGGTACTCCCGTAACCTCTAACCCACCAAGCTCACTCGGCAACGTTTTAGACGTCCAGTAATCAGAACTTCTCGGCATACATGCTTCACAACTCTGCTAGGTCGGACCCGTCGGACCCAGTGCCCCAATCCCGTTTCTCCAGTTTGAGCGGATTCACGGCAGTCCGCGAGCTAGGTACGGTCGGGTCGGCTGTGGTCGCTCGGGGTTGTGATCCCAGCCGTGCTCTCCTGTTTGTTTGAACACACAGACCTTACGCTTTGATCACGACTTCACGTCACACGATATCTCCCGTTCTCCTGGTTGACAACAACCGCCTCCCTCATTCCGTTCGTGTCTCAAGTGCCGACCAGGCGCTATGGAATTTAGAGAGTATCCCGTCAGCGTCGATCCCTGTCCTCCGAACAGTGTCCGAACAACGCGCCGGAACGTGTAGTGTTTCCGGCCGCCGGGCAGTGTTGACCGCTCTTGATGTCTTTGTGCAACTAAGCCTTTCTGTCTTGTTGATCGCTTCAGTCAAGCTCGCGACAGGTATAAAGGCAGACCTCATGGCCGTTGCTTTTCCTCTAACCAGCATCTTTCGCCCCAAGGCCCCGTCGCTCCTTTCCAACCCTACACTCCTTTTACGCCTTGGCCTAATATGAAGGTCTCCGCCATTGTTGGTGCGGCTCTCACTGCCGCCACGGCCGCTAACGCGTTCCCGTGGATGGCTGAGCTCGTGAAGGACGGTGTCATTGATGCCAACGGCAACGTCAACCGTGGATTCCTCGAGGACCTTGTCAACGGCGATGGTCTCAACACTGGTCTCGACAACCTCAAGAAGCAGTTCGGTCTTCCCAAGTTCAACGCCGGCCAGATTAGCGCCCTCAACCAGCAGATGCAGGAGGCTCTGCAGTACATGAGCGTCAACAGCCCCGAGGGCAAGCTCATGAACACCCCCCGTGAGCAGCTCAGCGACTCGGCCATCTACAGCGCCTACGGTCTCGACCGTGTCAAAAACTTTGTCGAGGGCTTGGGCAACACCGTCTGGAACAACGGCGAGTTCGACTGGGGACAGGACGTCGCTGCCGACTTGGCCAACTACCGTCGCTTCCCTCCTCGCTACAGTAACGGCTACCCTCTTGCTAAGGGCGCCAACGTCGCTTCTTCCAACCCCAACCTCACCCGTCGTGGTGATCCCGAGGACTGGAAGAGCTTCTCGCTCCCCAGCGTCATCAAGGACTACAACAGCGCCTTTGGCTGGGGCTCTGCTGAGAACGAGGCGCACCCCTGGTACCCGCCCACCCACGGCCAGACTCGTGGCCCCTGCCCCGGTCTCAACACTGCCGCCAACCACGGTTACCTGCCCCGCAGCGGCATTGTAACCCCTCTTCAGCTTTTCGTCGGAACCTGGCAGGCGCTCTCGCTCTCCCCCGACATGTGCCTCCTTCTCGGCACTCTCTCGTTCATCTTCAAGGGCGACCCCGTCCACATGACTCTTTCGATTGGTACCGACAAGGATGTTTACGGCCAGCCCATGCCCAACCACCTTGGCACCGGTATTGGTGAGCACGGTGTCCTCGAGGGCGACGCGTCCGTTACCCGCCAGGACCAGGCGCTCGGCAGCCCCTGGGCGCTCGACCAGGGTCTTTACAACAGCTTCCTCGACGAGATTGAGTCGACCGGCCAGGTCAACGTCATGTCTCTCGCCAAGGGTCGTTACCGTGCTTGGAAGAACACCGTAAACAACAACAAGCAGGGCGACTTCAACCCCTGGCGCATGATTGTTGCCTACGCCGAGTCTGGATTCACCCACGAGGCACTTCGTGGCGACAACTTCATCTTCACCCCGCAGATGGTGGAGTCGTGGTTCTACTACGAGCGTTTCCCCTGCGGCTGGCAGCGCCGCAAGATCCCCGTCACCATCCCTGAGATGCTCGCCTGGGGTGCCCTTGTCTGGGTCGCCTCTCCCATTGATATCGCCGGCCCCCCCACCCCCGGCTGGTCGATCTTTGGCCTTTGGGTTCCTATCCCCACCCTCGGCTCTCTCGGCAACTTCTGGACGATGCTCACCACTGGCGGTGCCAAGAGCGCCATCGGTGACCTTGGTTGCCTCGCCAAGTCCACTTTCATCGATGGTATCCTTCCCGGAGCTATCCGCAAGGCCATCGGCAGCATCTCGCTGGGCGGCAACACTGGCTTCAACTGCTAGATCAGCCTGACTTGTAGGTGACATCGCTGCAGCCGACAGTCACCAGTGAGCTACCTTGTAGCACCCATGTTAGCTTTCTCCCGATTTACATACTATGAACAGTTTTGTTGGGCAGAGGTCTTGGAAAATTCCTACGTCCAGTTATATCATAACCTTCTTACGGGTCCATGCAACGCTTGGCTCTTGAGTCAACTCTAAAATGGGACTTCCCCAGTGTTGTTGTCGGTGCGAATAGATGCACTCGCCACGAGTCTCTCACCCCACGACATGTCAACAGTGGGCCATTCCACGGCCCGGGGTCAGTACCGCGGCATTGTTGCATACATATGATCTACCTCATCTATGTCAATTCGAACTTCGTTCGGCGCGACTAGCTCTGGTAGCTCTAACCCTCCTCATCAGATCATTCCCGTATGTTTCCCAGAGAGGCTCCTCCTCGCCCTCTGAGTCCGGAGCGTAACCATATGGCTCATAAGACAGCCACCACGCCAAGCCATCGACAATCTGCGCCACCCATGTTGCAGCGTTCTGTTCCGGCCAGACCGGCCAGAGGGGCTCAACATTCGGGTCGGTATGCGGGACAACTTGTTTCGGCCTCCCGTCATCGTCATAAGGCCAGGCGGCGAAGGGTGTAGGGCTGAACCACAGATATCGGAGCATAGCTTCCCGGTCCTCGATCCGGGGCCATGTTCCGTGGTGCCCGGGAGGGAGCGTGGCCCCGAGAATCCGCTTCCCGACCCAATGGCGCCTGGCGAACACGAACCCGCCGTTCCACAGCCACTCGTCGCGAAGTACCAGCCGACGGTTTTCGCCAAATATCTCGGCGGGCACGCGTGGCGTCCGACTGCGGGCCGCTGCACAGAGGATTACCGCGACTCGCCGCGTCTCCTCCACATCGATAGCGTGCTTGATAACCTTGTCGAATTGCTCGGGGGTAAGCACGGATGAATAGGTGCACCCCACGATGTAACGAAGGAGCTCGGGTGGGAGGCGCGCGCTTGTCGCGCGCAACAAAATCTTGGCGGTCCGCAGGACATGAAACACTGCGGCGTGAACTCTCCGGTTCAGCTCGTTGCCGCGCTGGAAGTTGCCGAGCCCCCGTATCTGAAGATACCATTTGTCAAAGCAACGTCCAAAGTTTGGGGTTCCGGGGACGGGCCATTGTAGATTTTTGAAGCGCTCCAAGACGCAAGCGTCCTCGAGTTTCCACCGGATCCCCCGCTCAGCCTCGTAAAGGCCTGTAGCTTCGGGCTGGGCGAACGCAAGACGGCAACATGAGTGCTCGTCATCATGAACAACCTTGGGGCATACGCGACATCGCCAAGGGGGTTGAGGATACATGACGTGTTTATCCTCTGGGAAGGTGGGTTTTGGGTCGCCCTCGTCCCATACGTCTGTGGGAATTCGACGAGAGGGATATTCGATGTCTTTGAACCTGGGGCCGCTGCCTCTCACACTCAGAACGCAAGACGTTGCATGCAGGGCGGCTGTGATGGCCTCGGAATACACGTTCTTGTTAGGGTTGTTCTGCCATCAGCCACGGCAACTATGTGTTCTTACCATGCCGCATGTAAAGAAAAGGCTTGCCCGGCCGCTATCCTGGTCTTCGGTGTATCGCGCCTTGAGGGCCGGAAAGCGTCGTGGCAGCGCGAGCAAGTGGCCAATGTCCCAGGCCTTGCCCCACTGCAGACCGCGGGTCTGGAAGGTGATCTCCACCTCGGGTTGTGACCCCATTGTGGGGATGCCAAGATCACAACGCTGGATGTCCTGTTCCTTTATGTCGACGTGACTGATCTGATTCTGAGACCTCCACATGCTGTTTTGACTTGTCGCCGACTCGAGAGGACACGCTCTCGGCTCCGACCCCACAGCACCGCCTGTGCCTGGATGGCTCACAAGCTTCATATCCAGCTCGCCCCGCCCTGAGCGCGTCAGTGAAGAACGGAAGCACATCTGGACATATTCAGTGCAGTGCGCCCCGGAAGGATGGATGGTGTGACATGGGTGAATATGGTATGTGCAGTTACGAGATATGATGTCGGATGTGCTGCTGGTGTAGATAGTTTCTAAGATGTCGCAATCCAGTGCTTGATGCTGAGATGCTAGATTGACTAACGCGCAATGCGTCGGGCGAAGGTGGTCAGTCCTCGTCGTCGAAGACCTCCATAGGGATCCAGTGGTCCTCGGTCGCATCGTAGTCGAACAATTTCCCGAAACAGGCATTTGTCCGGTCGTTGAAGTGGTCGTACGGATTCGAGCGTGAGAGCTGTGGGTAAGTGAAAGCGCAAGCAAGTGTTTGTGTGAAACGTACACCTTTTCCACAACGGTAGCAGAAGTGCGCCCCGCAACGGCCGCACGTCATGTGGTTACAGCCTTCGCTGCGTCGTCAGCACGGTTGGGGTTCCTCGGTACCCACCTCTTCTCAATCTGCGTCTTGCACGCTGGACACTCGGTCGTGTGCTCGCGCATCCACTCCATAGCAGACAAGTCGCGCTCGTACTCCCGCACGAGGGCATGCAGAGCCTCGGTGCCACGGGGTCCGAGGCGCGCCTCAATTGCGCGTTTGCCCTCCTCGTCCGCGTCGCGGTACTCGCGTACCGCCTTTGCCGTGTCCCGGATCGAGCATGGTGAGTGGGCACCGTGCCACCCCATGCGGCACAGAATGCAAAACTTGTACTCGCACCGCGGGCACGAGCGGAAGTTGGCCCACCGCGAGGAGACGACCGGCGTTGGTGCCGCAGGAATGGCATCGCTTGGAGGGGTTGCCTGTCCAGAGTCATCGCTGGTAGTAGGTGCAGAGTTGCGGATATCGAGACGAATCACCTTGGCTACCGGCGCGGGGGCGTCCGACACAGGATTTTCGAAGTCGGCGCCTGGAGGAACAGCCGCTTGGCATTTATCACGGGGGCAGAAAGTGTACTCGGGTTCTGAGGTCAGTGGCATCCCAGTGACAGACTTACTTGTGTCGACAAGACGCTTTTCGCTGAGCGCCTGCCACCGCTTCTTTAGCTCCGAGCCCACGACACTCTCAACCACGTCGCCCGAGATGCCGTCGGCGCGTTCTTCTCCGTACGCGCCCGCCGTGTGATCGACGCCTTGCCCACCCGCGCGCACCTTGACGCACGCGACACTGGGACAAGTGACGTTGTCCAAGGTGCCTTCCTCTATCGCAAGGCGCCAGAACGAACCGAGGCAGGAGGAGCAGCTGGGGTCAGCGGGGTCTACCCCAATTTGCTCACAAAACACAGCCGCATTGCGGCAGTTGAACCGACTGTTTTCCTTTGCGGTTCTCGAAGCAGATCGCGCAGGGGAAGGCCGTATCCTCGAAGTCTGCTCGGCTCGTGGCCGCGTCATAGGTTTTGAGAAGCAGATGGAACGTAGATGCGGGGAGAACGGGGGGAGTGGTGAGGCTGATGTTAGCTGCGGCGGGGATTGTGACTCACGCGAGTGTTCCGTCCTTCTCGAGTTCAAGGTCTGTCAGGAAGGTGCCAGAGCCAATCCAGTCCCACCACGTCCAAAGCACGCCTACGCCGTACCCGCCGGCTGCCTCAGCGTCCCACAGCTCCCCCAGCTTGTTTTTGACGGCGGTGAGGACACGGTTGCTCAACCAGCCGCTGCGCTCTATACTCTGTGGAAGCGGTGCGCGAAGGGCAAGGACACGCGGCGGGGCTGACAGCGGGTAGGAAGAGGGCAGAAGGATGCGGGCGGTGAGTGGTGGGAGGTGAGTGAGGTGGAAGGATTGGAGCGCACTGGGGCCGTCGGCACGCGAATGGCCTCCGAGACGCGCCAGCGTGAGGACGGTGGGGAGCGGGGCGGGTAGCGCAATTGGGATGTCAAGCGAGATGATCAGCGTGCCTTTCTCGGCGTCGCGCGTGCCGGCGTTCACAAGGCCCGGGTAGATCGACTAGGTGTTAGCTTGGTCACGGTTGCGAGGAGCTGAAGATACTCACGTCGAGAGCGATGAGCTCGTCGTCCTGGAGTTCCGCCGCCTCATCCATTATGCCGAGGGGTTGATGATAAGAGCGATAGATGGAGGAGGATGAGAGACTCGACTCTGGATGAAAGATTGTTCGTTTGCGAGAGAGAGACTCGCCACCCAAACACCGCCCGTTGCCGTTGCCGTTGCCGTTGCCGTTGCTCACGACTCGACTGGTGGAGGTGGGAGTGGATGTACAACTTGACTTATATCCGAACGCAACCTCAGGAGACTCCCTTGGAAAACGTAGCTGCCGCAGATGTCGGACACGCAAGAAGAACTCGTCTTAACATCTCGAGTTCATCCCAAACCCGCGAGTACGTATACAAAACCTCGGGGAACTCTGGTGCCGTCCACGGCCAGTTCTGGTTGAGTGTTAGGCCAGGTAACTTGAGATCGACCACCACGATAAAGAGCCCCTGCGGACCGTTATGTGGCGCTGGGGGGTACTGCCGGTTCTCGTCGGGGAACAGGCGGAAGTGAGGGGGTTTGACACTGAGTGACTGCTCCGAGGGGTACGGCTGGGCAAATTTGCCGACGAGGTCGATGCTATGTGCGTTCTTGAAGCGGTCAAAGAGCCACGCGTACTTGCGTGCTTGCTCCTGACGCCAGTCAGAGGGAAGCGGGCTGCCGATGAAGCCCCGGCTCAGCGTGAAGCCCGGCAGAGAGCCATACGGGCTTGAAGCGGCAGTCAGCTCCTGTTGTGACAGGTGCCAGCGAAGATGCCAAGGATGAGAGAGCGCGGAGTAGAAGAGTGTGAAATGGACAAGACACAAGGCCATTTAGTATCCCATATAAACCAGCTTTTGATCCTCCGACCCGGGACCCATTGCACGGGATCAAGCATGACGATGAAAGATAGATGCCTCGATCTCGTGCTGTGCAGCTGATGCAGCTCGGCGGGGCCCTCTCTGCCTCTTGGCCTCTCGGCCTCTCAGCTCTCAGCCCTCTCAGCCCTCTCCACGCAACGTGGCCGCGGGTCCAGCGCATGCAGCGCACAGCGTATCAGTCATGATCCATACCGTACTGTCGATCGGGTCGATCCAGCGGATCTGTGATCGAAGATTGATGATTGATGCTTGGCCTTCTTTGGCAAAAGGGCGAACCCTCCGAGAACGATCGCGCCACTGAATGCACTGAAAGGCCTGTCGATCTGTCGAGCTGCCGATCAGTTCAGTTCAATCAATTCCCTGCAAGCGATCAGCGCGATCAGCAAGGGGCTGTCGTTGTGACGAATCGCATTCCGCGGCCAGTGTCAAACCGAAGATCGGCAATGATCTGCAAAACCCAGGTGGACGCCAAGGAATTTCCCCTGGATCTCTGCGGCAGAGATCGCTGCCTCAGACCAGCCCTGTTTCAACAGTCATGGGCATGGTGCATGATTGTGCTGAGCTGTCTTCTGCAATTCTGCAGTTCTGCAATTCTGCAATGGTGGCCGTCACAGACAGGTGCGGTATGAACCACGCACGGCACTTGTTTTGAAGGATAGCGGCCGGGCTTGAGAAGAGTCAAGCGGACGTAGAATTGCACGGCCGCAACTCTGCAACGCGTGAAGGGTCAGAAGAGGTCGAAGAGCGACATACAAACTTGAAGTTACGGTACTTACGGTTTACCCTTGGCGCATAGTGTCCCGCTTCCGCGTAATGTGACCGAGACTGAGATCTTGGAGGTCGCGACCCTCCAGGACCACCAGGTGTGCTGTAAAGCCTTGAGATCTTAAGAGTGCATCAAAGTCGTGGGCTCGTGGGCCGTGGGGGGCACGCATGTTCATTTGTACAGACGTACAGACCCCGAGCTCCGGATCTCCAGAGGCTTTGAGCGCCCTTGGCTCGGCGCTTCGCAACCCCCAAGTGCCCCTTTAGCTTCATAAGATCCATTCATCACATCCCATTATACCATTAGGCCCACATGGCCCATTAGATCCTGGCGCACGTGCATGAGGAATCCGCAAGGCAGCAATTCCGCGGTCGGCAAGGACATCCGGTGGACGTGGAGCAAACGCATACCTGCACGACACAAGCATTGACCGATCTGCAATACTGCAGTACTGCTGATGGGAGATAACGACATGGGGCCATCAGGCCAGCACAACTCCTGGCAGTACAAAAGCCAGAGGCACGAAAGCTCGGCAGCTTGGTAGCTTTTGTCTTCAGCTTTGTACAAGTGATTTGTATCCCACGTATTAACGTATCCTGTCGAGGATCTGATTCCCAGGGCACCAATTCTAGTCCCTGAATTCCGGATCCTTAGGTTTTCGAGACGCGAGACGGCAGAGCATGCAGAGTCGACTGCATCGGAAGGCGGGGCAGATCTACAGATCAGCAAACAGAGTAGTTCCGTAGTACCGTAGTTCCGCAGATCCCACACGGCCTTTATCTCCTGTGTTAGGGGGTTAGGGGGTTAGGGGGTTAGGGGGTTAGGGGGTTATAGCCATGTTCCCAAAAAAAGGGGGGTTGGGGGTTTTT
>JAMYHL010000083.1:0-162342 GCA_025531455.1 Apiotrichum sp. Y4204 | reverse complement strand
GCACTGGCACTAGCACTGGCACTGGTACCACGGACAGCACCGGCACCACTAGCACAACCGGCGCTGACTCCTCCGGCACCTCCACTGGAACCACCACGGCGGGCGGCTCAGCCAGCGCTCCTGCCAGCCCGCCTGCGGCCAACACCCCCCTCTCAAACTCGGTCGGCTCGCAGAACACTGCCTCGCCGAACACTGGCGCGCAGAGCACCGGCACGCAAAAGTCCGGCGGCGGCGGTAGCGGCAGCAAGGAGGACAAGAAGGCACAGAAGGAGGCGGACAGGGCGGCACGCAAGGCCCAAAAGGAACAGGAGAAGCAGCAGCGCAAGGCGGAGCGCAAGGCCAAGAAAGAGGCGGACAAGGCTGCGCGCAAGGCGAAGAAGGAGGCCGAAAAGGCTGCCAAGAACGGCGGCGGGCAGCGCAGGTCGTTCCAGGAGGACCGGGTCGCGCACCGTGCGCGCATGCTGTTCGCCCCTCGTATGGCCGGCGCCTAATGCTGCGTTCTTTCCTTGTTCTGTAGTCCTTCCACCTGTAGCGTTAAGCTCTTAGTTCCTTGTTGTACCCCCCATAGATTGTCTAGATGTCTGCGCGCTGGCCGCGTAGCACGATGTAATCATATCTTATGAGAAGAGCAGCGCGTGGGTAGCGATACCTGCGGGTGAGTCCTTCCAGGCTGTAAGCACGGATCGAGTCAGTCAGTGGTCTCCCAACCAATGGCAACGCCCCATGACATATCAGAAGATAAGCGCCTCCCACCATCTGCACACCTTCATTCCGTATGCATCTTCCAACAACAATACGCTTAGACCTTTAGGGAAGCTCGACCTTGACGCCGAGGAGCTTAATAAACGCCTTGAGCCAGACGCCAATGGCCTGCGTGTCAGTGAACGGGTCCGTATCAGCTGGGGGCGAGAGGATCGAATAGGGCATTTGTATGGCCTAGCCCGCACTGTCCTCCAATCCCAAACCCCCGCTTAGCCTCTACTCACAGGGTACGCCGGCGCGGAGACAATGTTTCCATCGACGTGCACATTCTTCGAGAACGCCTCAAAGTCGACATACTTGGCACCGGCCGCCTCGACATCAAGCTTGCACATGGGGAAGGCGGAGCACTCGCGCCCGCGGATGACGTCGGCGGCCGCGAGGAGCTGGAGGCCGTGGCAGAGCGCCGCGATCGGGAGCTTCTTGTCCGCAAAGTAGCGGATCACGTCAAGCACGCGCTTGTCGTAGCGCTGGTACTCTGGGAACCGGCCGCCAGGGACGATGAGACCCGCGTACTGCCCCAGATTGGCGGCACACTCGTCGAAAGAGTGCGTCACGTCAAAGGGGTGGCCGGGGCGCTCGCTGTACGTCTGCCGTCCCGGCTCGAGAATGTGCAGCGCCGTCTGGATCGACTCGCCCGCCTTCTTGTCGGGACACACAATGTGGACCTCGATGCCGAGCATCTCGAGCGCCTGGAGAGGCGCGTAGAGCTCGTAGTCCTCGATAAAGTCGCCACTGAGCAGCAGGATCTTGACCGTCATGATGGGCAGCGATGATCTTGGGATGAGAAGAGATGGAGAAGAGATAAGAGGATGATCGGTACGGATAGATGTGCAGGATGTTGACAGTCCCCACGACATCGGCCAATTCCCTGGCTCCGACGCCGCTCGATGACACAATTGCATCAGCGGTAATTGCAGGTAGCCGCTGTATGCTAGCAAGCCGGCAGACTTCGCACGTGCATGAGATCCTGAGCTGTAGAGCATGAATACTGCGTGGTGTACACGTTATTGTCGAGGTCGGAGGTCGCCGAGGTGCCACAATCAGGAGCCACGCTCATGCTCTTTCGGTCGTGGCTCGGCCAGCTCGGTCTCTACATCCGCAGTGCAGAAAATTCTGCAGCACCTGAAATCCGGCATGCGATCGGAAAGCTGCAGCAGCGAAGCCGAAGCGGGCTCTCACGCTCTGCCGATTACAAAAGGTCGCTTCAGTCGTCGCGGTCCATGATCCATGATCCCATGACCGGCGCGAACGAGGCACCAACGCGCTCTCACTCGGCCAGAGGCACATTGATCGGGAACTGGGAGCCGTGCAGCCGGGGCATGGACAGAACGGGGCAGCAGTGTACCGCGTATCTGGGTCTTTTGGCAGCGCTCTGTCAGCCGGCTGCCTGGTGCTCCCTGCTTGAGGAGGCATCGATGTGCCTCCGTTCAGGCTCAGGGCCGCTGACAAAAACTTTCTGTCCGACGCCATTTCTCCGTGGCTCCTGCTCTGGGCTCCGGGGGTTGTATTCGGAGCAGCCAGAGGGCGGAGGAGCGAGGAGCGCGCACACGACCACCCCAGCAGGGAAGGTGCGCAAGGAGAGACATGGATTTGTGGCTCGCTTGAGGCTCAGGGCAGGGTCGCGATAAGGCCTTTGGCTGCTCGTGTGCACCTCGCGGTCCCCCGGTTCCTCCGGCCTTCTGGGCCATTGCCTCGGACTCGAGTCTCGAGAGCCTCTGCTGTCATACCGTATGCCGTGTGCGCATAAGTATGCGGTGCGCCTGGCTGACGTTTGCAGAAAAGGACCAAAAAGGTGCGGGAGATGCCAGATTGGGACCAAAATTAATTTTCATAGACAAATGTCTCGGCGTGTGCACCTCGAAGCAGAGCAAAGACATTGTACGGTGAAGATCTTTACAGCATGCAGCAGTACCATGCACCGAGCAGCGTATTGAGCGCGCGATAAGCATTCCTCTTGTCTCTCTTCTCCTCTCCATGCTCAAAGCTGGAGAGGCGAACAGCAGGTAGCCGCAAAACTCAGACCTCCCGACGACAAAGGCAACCAGGCCACCACCGCCAGCAAACCCCACGAAAAGACCGACCGCAGACCGCACCGCCGCGATGGTCGCGAACCCGTTCAAAAAGTCGACCTGGGTGCTCGAGAAGGAGGAGTCGAGCATCGCGCCCGACAACGTCTGGTCCAACAAGGGTGAGCTTTCACCCACAGGCCATAACTGACCTCCAGACCTCGATCCCTCGCCGCCAGAGCACCGGACCTGGTCGTCGTGGACGTTTGCGGCGTACTGGATCTCGGACCTCGTCTACCCCGTGAGCTGAGAGGGAACGGAGCGGAGCTGGACGCGGCCTGACACGCAGAACTCGTGGGCCACCGTGTCCGCGTTCGTCACGCTCGGCCTCACGTGGTGGGAGTCGTGTCTCGCCGTGCTTGTCGGCTCGGCACTGGTGGCCGTGGTGATTACTGGTGAGTGCGGAGCGGAGCGACGCGCCAGCGGCGTGGTATCAACCCCCCGCGATCCATCCGCGATCCATCCACACGGACGCTGACGGCAGCCAACGGTATCATTGGAGCGACAACACACACACCCTTTGCGGTCACCTGCCGCACGACGTTTGGGTACTGGGGCAGCAAGTTTGTCGTCTTTGTGAGTGCGCCGTGGCAGAGGGTACCGTGGGGGGTGCGGACGGTTTTGCATCGATGATAAAGCTGACATTCAGTCTCGCTGTGTGATTGCGTGCTTCTGGCTTTCCATAAACTCGTGGTCGTGAGTGCTCGAAGTGCTGATACGATTGTGTACTCGATGGTGCTCCCGAGCCGGTCTCCTCGGAACTCGGTGTGCCTCTTGCAGCATCGCTTCGCGAGACAGCCAGCTGACATCCAGCGGAGGCCAGTTTGTGACGCTCATGATCGGAGCCATCTGGCCGTCGTACTTCCGCCTCAAGAACCAGGTGCCCGAGTCGCAGGGCGCGACCACTTCGGACTTTATCAGCTTCTTCATCTTCTGGCTCATCCAGCTGCCGTTCATATTCATCCACCCGTCAAAGCTCAAGCCCGTGTTCAACATCAAGGCGGCCGTTGTACCCGTGGTCGCGATCGGCACGCTTATCTGGGCAGTGAAGATTGCGGGCCCCGATGCCGGCCACCTGCTCCGCAGCGGCCGCAACCGTGTCCAGAGCGGTGTGCCCCGCTTCGTCGCGTTCATGACCGCCGTCACCGCCGTGGAGGGCACTTGGGCGACGCTCTCCCTCAACATTGGCGACTTTTCGCGATACTGCCGCAGCCCAAAGTCCAACTGGATCCAGATCTGGGCGTTCCCGGTTATCAACACGATCGTCTCCATCTGTGCCGCCATCTCGGCGACGTGCGCGTACGCGGTCTATAATGAGGATCTATACCAGCCGTACGACATTCTCGCCAAGTGGAACACGTCCCCCGGCGGACGCGCAGCCATGTTCCTCGGCGCACTTGCATGGGCACTCTCAAACGTCACGACCAACATCACTGCCAACTCCATTTCCGCGGCAAACGACATGTGCTCCCTTGCACCAAAGTACATGGACATCAAGCGTGGGCAGCTGTTCGCGATCACGATAGGCGTGTGGGGCTTTGTGCCGTGGAAGGTGATGAACAGCGCCGCCAACTTTCTCGCGTTCATGGCCTCGTACTCGATTGTGCTCGCGCCCATTGCGATGCTCATGGTCGTCGACTTCTTCATCGTCAAGGGCCGCAAGTACGACATTTACGAAATGTACCGCCCGACAGGCATCTACCGCTATTCGCCCGGGTGGCAGTGGAAGGGCCTCACGTGGTTTGGCGGGTGGAACTGGCGCGCGTACGTCGCGCTCGCGTGCGCCGTCGCGCCCAACCTACCCGGTATGGTCCACTCGATAAACAACGCGATCAACATCGGTAACATCAAGTACGTGTACATGGTTAGCAACCTTGTGGCGTACACCATTGCGGTGCCGATATACCTCCTGCTCAACTACCTGTGGCCGGCACCCGAGGCGATCGTCGACGAGCCAGTGCACGACATTATCCCCGGCCTCGGCAAGCGCGACAGCGAGGAGACTGTTGGTGCCGCGCTGGGTGCGCCCGTGAGCGCGTTCGCGTCGGCCACGGGCGAGAAGGTCGACCCAATCGACAAGGAGGAGGCATGATAGAAGGTGGCAGTTGCAGGAAACACCCCTGGTAGAAACGAACTATGTTGTTACAGATCACGGTCAATGGGCTCGGCCTGGCGCGAGTTTGGCAGCCCATGCGCGAAAGGTGGAGCGTGACAGTTGCAACAGTTGCACTCCACGAGTCGCTCCAGTCAGTGCAACATGCGTACGAGTGCGACTGATCAGTTCACCACATGACCCAACTCTCAACCCAAAGTGTGTCCTTCAGTCAACGTTGAGGTACGACACCGTCGTACTTCTCATCGCCTCTCCGTTTCGGACCACCCTCCGCGGCCGACGCCGTCAAACCCGCTGCCCTGTGCAACACAACTCGTTGATATCGCTATCCTCGGCAGCCTGCATCGCATCGCGCTCTTCTTATCTCTGGCAATCTCTCGCGAACACCGCTTCTTTGGCATTCATCACATTTTAGGCTAATGTTCTCGCCTTGGTCTCCAGCCGACCCAGCCGACGACAGCTGAAGTATATCACGTGACATGGCGTAGCTTGGGTTAAGGTTGGGATCTTTGCACCGCTTCGTGCGATGGCAGTGCCACAAAACTGACAACGAGAGAGCATCCTCGAGCAGATACTAGATAAAGATGCCAAGGACACGGGGCAATCTTGTCGTTCACTCTTCATCTCTATCGATATCGATATCTCATCCGCAGCATTCAGGACATCATCCTTCATCCCCTGCAGCACGCAGCACTACTCTTTTTAACCAAACTTACTTACACCTCTCTCCAATGGTATGTCCCCACAGCCCACTCCCCCGGCCCGACCCCACTGACCTCCAGGTCCCCTTCGGCATGGCCACAAAGGCCAACACGGTGATATGCGGGCTGGCGAGCACGCGTAGCGAGGCCGACTACTATTCAATGGTAGACAATTATGTCGACTCGAAGATGCGCCGCGGCAAGTCGACCGCCGACGTGGGTCGCAAGCTCGACGTACTCGAGGAGACGGTCGCAAAGCACAGCCACCAGCTCGCGACCGCGACTGGACCCACGTTCCTGCGCGTGCGGCAGGCGCGCGGTCTCCCCGCCTCGCGTGTCTTCCCCGTCATCCTCCTTCACCCCCCTGATGCCCCACCTCCGGCGTACGGCGCCCCCAGCACGCCGCCAGCCGTGCCCGCCCCGGCATCATCCAGCCCGCCGGTCCCGAACCGCAAAAACTCCAAACTCTCCTCCCTCTCGATGGGCCACCGGCCCGCGTCCCGCAGCAATTCCGCAAACGTCAACCGCTCCCTCTCCATGTCCACGAGCCAGGCGCGCAGCGGCGCGTCGCTCTCGCCTGCGGCTGCGCAACCCCCGGCAGGCGTCCCCGCACGGACCGGGTCCCCTGCATCCATCGAGTCGGCGGTCGCAGCCTTGATGATCGACGGGGAGGAGCAGCTCGCAATGCTGCGCGAATACGACACAGTGTTCCTGGTGGACGACTCGGGATCGATGGCAGGCGGGCGGTGGCGCGAGGCACGGAGCGCGATCGCGGGTGTGGTGGGGCATGCGATGAAGTACGACGACGATGGGGTGGACATCCACTTTCTCAACTCCAAGGTCGTTGGCCGGGGGCTAAAGCGCGGGCGTGACGTCGAACAGCTGTTCGCGGGTGTGCAGCCGCAGGGCGCAACGCCAACCGGGTCCCGCCTCGACCGCCTGCTCCGCGAGTACCGCAAGGAACTCGACGCGGCGTACCAGGAAGGCCAGCGGACCGGCGGCGACTGCTACACTGTGAAACCGCTCAACCTGATTGTCATTACGGACGGCGCGCCGACCGACGACCCCGAGAGCGCGCTGGTCAGCTTTGCAAAGTATCTTGACAAGTATGATTTCCCGCTCTCGCAGTGCGGTATCCAGATGTTCCAGATTGGCCGGGACGCCGAGGCGACCGAGGCGCTGCAGGACCTCGACGACGCGCTCGAGAACCGGTACGATATCCGTGATATCGTGGATACCGTGCCGTACGAGGGTGAGATGACGGGAGATGCGATCGTCAAGGTGCTCCTGGGCGGTATCAACCGCCGTCTCGACCGGCGCAACTAGGGCAAGATTAATAGGGTGGTCTAAGAAATCGCAGGATCTTAAGAGGAAGATCAAGTTGTATCAGTCTGTGTATATCATGTGTTTCATGTGTGATGCCAGTGCTATGTCTAATGCGATGCACGCAATGCATGCCTTGCCTCTGAGCTCTCTGATTGTGCACGAGTGGCATGTGCTTGTGTGGGATGCAGCCTAAGTCCAGTCTCGCTCGCCGCCACTGTTGGACATCCGGCCCGAGTCGGCTAAAGGCTATCAATAGCCGCCCCGACAACGACGGACATGTCCGAGAGCAGCAATGTTGCATCACTTGTCTCAGCCTAACGACATGAAGATATGTGGCCCACCTTAAGAATGTGTATGCACAGACGGCATTTGTCCTTGTATCTTATCTCATCATGGCCTGCCTCGAACACGTCCGCAAAGCCTGGGCCGAGACGCTGACTGGCGGTGAGCACAGCGGTGTATCGGGCTAACAACAGGTCATGACACGGTTGTCCTCCGCGACGTGGGTCCCACTGCTGTGCTGTAATGCTAATGGCAGCTCGAGATACTCGACGCGCGCCCGGGATTTGTGCGCACGCGCCTCAAGGTCGGCAAGCACAATCTGAACAACCAGGGCGTGAGGAGCAACCCTTGAGACTCGCATTACTGACTGCAGTCGATGCACGGCGGGTGTGTCATGACGGTGCGTTAACGAGAAACCCCCCACACTGATGCCAGCTCGTCGACACAGTCACCTGGCTGGCGCTCACGACGCTCGCGGACCCGATCGCCGACTCGGTGAGCACGAACATGTCAAACGAGTTTCTGCGGCCGAGCGGCGGGCTGGGGGACTATCTGTATGCCGAGGGCGAGGCCGTGCAGCAGGGTGAGTGGGGTGGGATGGGTGGGGAGTTATGAGGGTCTCCGAATTCCGACCCACACGCCAGAATGAGTACTCACACTCCAAGGCCGCAGACTCGCGTTTACGAGGGTCACGTTCAAGGTGAATGACAAAATCACCGCGTTTGGGTCACACACGCTCGCAATGACTCCTGTCGAGGCACAGTTTTGCTTCTCCGAGGACGGGCAGCGGCGGATCCCGGTCGAGCCCAAGGCCAAGATCTAGAGTGGGGCGGTGGTTGTACAGAGGACATGTATTGCGTGGAGCCGCCAGAGTCGGATCGCAGCAGTCGACAGAGCATCTCTGGTGCTGTGACTTTCGACAACGCCGTATTCGTGAATCTCGACAATCGCCCCCAAGAACTACATAACAGCCAATCTCGACTTGTGACTCTTGTTGAACTAGAATGGGCATCGGATTAGCATAGCAGAAGAATTAGCAGTAGTGAATGGTCAAGCTATGCCCTCAACGTCGTGCTACAGGTCGGCATTCGAGCTACAGGCGCGTAGTGCTCTCGGCTTGTTGATCCTTGGAGCCGAAGGAATCGCTGTTCTATCCACATACTTCATGCAACATAGATGCAGCTCAGATCACTGCTTTGGAGCTCCAAAGTCTCGGGCGCCGAAGGTACAGCACGCTCGCACATGTACTGTACTGCTGCGGCCAAGACTGTGCGGCCAAGACTGGAGGTCGAGCTGGAGCATCGGAGCGCGGTTGATAGGTCTCGAGAGGTTGCAGTGGGTGGCGCGTTCCGGCCCACAATCTCCACAACCGCCAGCGCCAAGCCATCAGAGACATGTCGACATCACAATCATGTTATCGTCCCGCGCATGCCGACATGCCGAGCAGCCAACAGCACAACAGCACTGCGGTACTGCTGCAGCACACGGGGGTCGGTCGGCAACTACGGCTCTGCGTCGGGCATGCCCGTCCACCCATGTCGCACATTTGTTGCAGCCACCAGAGATTTCTGCAGCCTGTGAATAAGCATGACCAAGCATGGAGCAGATGATAGAGATGCAGCGGGAGCGATAGATCGATATACTTGGACCACTACTGTTTCCCATCTTGCCAGCTGCTGACATTGACGCGCATTCCATTCCTTCGCGCTCTGCCCACCGCGACAAGGCTTCCACCAACACAAAATGTCACGACCAGGCAGCCCAGACCGGCGATACACACACGGGCGGTCCCTCGACCTCGAGCGGAGTACGAGCCCGGCAGCGCGGTCGCTGCGCTCCCTCGACCTCGCGCGTGCACGTTCACGGGCCGAGGAGCGCGCCGCCGCACAATCAGGACATCTTGTCAGCCGCGCCGAGCTCGCCCACCATCCCCATGTCCTTGGAGACGTCGAAGCCGCGCCATGTGCAGTTCATCCCGCACATACACATCATCCGGAGCGTCCGGATTCTCGTCGGTCGCGCCGCTCTACGTTGGGCGAAAAGGAACCAGACGAGCATATTGAGGATGCGGCCGAAAGGGAGTGTAAAGGGTCGGCAGATACGACTGTTGCGGGGGACGGCGACTCGGTCGTCGCGGTTCAGATCAACGACAAGGGCGAGGAGATTGTGTACCCCGACGGCGGGCTGCAGGTGCGTATCTCTGCATGCAACTCTAACCCCAGGCGTGGCTCGTCGTCGTTGGCGGGTTCACCGCGAGCATTATCGGCTTTGGCCTCACCGCGTCCGTCGGCGCGTTCCAGAGCTACTACGAGAAGAATTTGCTGTCGAGCCATTCGCCGAGCGAGATCTCGTGGATTGGAAGCTGCATGGCGGCGCTGTGTTTCGGCGGGAGCGCGTTCACCGGCCCGCTCGTCGACCGCCTCGGCGTCAAGCTCCTGCTGTCGGTCGGCACGTTTCTCCTCACCCTCGGCTGCGTGTTGCTGTCCCTCTGCAAGACCTACTACCAGGTGTTCCTCTGCCAGGGTATCGTCATGGCGGCCGGCATGAACCTTTTGTTTATCGCGCCGATGGGCGTCGTCGGCCAGTGGTTCTTCCTCCGGCGCGGACTGGCTTTGTGAGTGATGACTGTTTTGTCATGTGCTGATTTAAGTGGTATCATCAGTGAGCATCGCGCCGCTCTCCACTAATAGCAGTGACGGGCTCGTCTGTCGGCGCCCTCGTGTGGCCCGCCGTTATTGCGAATCTCCCCCCGAAGAGTGCGTCGAACCGACTACTACCTGCAGACCAGCTAACCCTCCAGTCGGATTTCCATGGACGATGCGCGCGCTCGCTCTCTTTGTCCTCGTACTCGGCACCCTCTCGGTACTGCTGATGCGTGCGCGCCTCCCGCCGCGCCCACCAGGACCGTACTTCTATTGGGGCGAGTTTAAGAACCCTGCCTACGCCTTTGTCGCGCTCAGCAATCCTGTGGGTCTGCAACCCACCCAACCATACTGATGCGTCCCAGTTCTACGTGTTTGCATACTTCTCGTTCCTCACATTCATCGGAACGTACGGCCGCGTTGCAGGCCTCGGGGCGACCGCGCCCTACCTTCTGTGAGTGCGCCAGTGGGACAAAGCTCATAAACAGAATGATCGCAAATGGCGCGTCCGGCGTCGGCCGTCTCGTCGCGGGCTGTAAGTCCGACAGCAGTGTCGTGTTGCTGACAGCAGTCATCGCGGACGCATGCGGACCATTCAACACCGTTGTGGTCTGCATCGCAGCGCAAGCGGTACTCATGTTTGGGTGGCTGGGCATGAAGTCGGCGGCTGCGGTCATTGCGTTCTGCTGCCTGTTCGGAACGATCTCGGGCGCGCCCATCTCGCTACAAGGCGTTCTCATCCAGTCGACGGCCAAGGACCCCCGCCTGGCGGGAACGCTGATGGGGCAGGCGATGTGTGAGTCTCGCTCTCTGGATCCTTTCTCACAGCAGTGGTGCAGTGTGTCGCGCAGATTGCGGGACCACCGATTGTCGGCGCGCTCATCGGCCGGGGGACCGACGAGGAGATGTTCCGCCGCTTCCCCGCCGCGATCGGACTCGCGGGCGCAATGCTTACCATCAACGCGCTCGGCATGCTCGGCGCGCGCTTGTGTCGCTCCAAGAAGCTGAGGGCTATCGTGTAAAAGGTTTTATTCTGGTTTGGGGGGAGTGGCGACTCATTGCAATTACAACGGCAACGCAACTTGTATTCTGATCTGACGGGCACGTCCTGATCTTGACCCATCGCGGTGGCATCTATGTCTCTCTGCATGCAATCTACTGGCATTGAAAGCCTAACCCAAGGCGCTCAGCGCATATGAAGAACAAACTCGAGCGCTCAGCGCGTCATATATGCCCCGCACGGCGCGCGGCGCCGCGGCATATACCACTCAAGCACTGACTCGCAGGTGCGCAGCACCCATCCGACTGAACCTCTAGTTCACGTCGCGCGAGCAGCGCTTCTGAAGCCTGCTCCACACGCCCTCCTCACAAGGCTGCTGTGCCTCTGCCTCGACCTCCTGGGCCGCGGCGTCAGCGTTGAGCTCGGTGGTGAGCGAGCGGGGACCGAGCGTGTCCCAAATGTCGTTCTGGGCGCCGTCGGCAAAGCCGTAGTCGGTGTTGTAGTACGGCGGGTCGTCAAACGGCTGCTGGTTGTTGTTGCCCTCGGCCTGCTGCCAGAAGTGGAGCTGCTTTGCGCCGCGGGTGCAGTTGTCCTTGTTGCCCATGCACTTGACAGCCGGCTGGGGGGCAGGGAGGGGGCGGCCGTTCGGGTCGCCGTTGGTCACGTTGCAGCGGTAGCCGAGGAGGTACATCTCGTCGCTCTTGCCGCCCTTTGTCCCGTGGATCCAGCCCCACATGCACGTGCACCCGCCGGGGGGACACGGGCGGAGACCAGCGGGAATCTGGTACTCTGTCCGGCGCATCCATGGGGAGCGCTGGTTGGTGCTGATGACGGTGAGGTCGGACGGCTTGACCTTGTGCGGGTCGCTCTCGTAGGCGATGGCCAGCGCGGTGCCCTTGAGGTCCTTGCAGTTGCCGAGCGGGGTGTCGAACGGGTCACCCGAGTGGAGAACGCCAGAAGGAGACGTCTCGGGGTTCCAGTACGTGCATGCGCGGAACGGCTCCTCCTCGTGTCCGCCGTACGTCGTCCACTGCTTGTCGCACGCCAGCTCGCCGACAAAGGTGCCGCCAGCGGGGAGAGACATGAACGCGCCCTCCTGCGGCTTTTCGTGGATGTACCCGTGGAACCACCATTGGCTGAACGGCTGGTTGATGAGCGGCGTCGTGCCCTTTGTGCCGGTCGGGAGCTCCTCCCATCTGGACATGTTAGCCTGGCTCGAGTGGCGGTTGCTCAACAGGTTACTTACCCGTACATGGAGGGGTGCATGAGGGCAATGTGCGCGGCCGCGGGCAGCGCGAGGACGAGGGGGGTGAAAGCAGAGAGGCGGGTCATTTTTTGGAGAATGAACGTTGGGGGAGTGGTTGAGTTGAGAGTGGTGGGGTGTGGTACGAGTGTGGTACTACTAGTACGCCAGGTAAAAGTAAGTAAAGATCGTGTCCGAACCGTCTAGGTGTCTAGGTGAGTCGTAAAGAGCGTGCCGAAGCTATGTTTTTGATGGGACAAGAAGACGTCTTCGCGTCGCCTTTTATCCTCGCGCAAAGTGAAGTCGACGCGTAGGTAGGTCTTATTATTTTTTTCTTTCTTTCTTCTTCTCCTTTCTCTTGCTGTTCGTACTCGATGGCAGTGAATGGGTGCCTCGCAACTCTGTTGCAGTAGTGGTATATTCACCTCAGTCTAGGCATGCTGCTGCTGCAACAGCTTAACCTAATATGCTGTTGGAGCACATGTCAGTTGAAACCCCAAACACTAAACAGTTTTTAGAGGTCCTTCGCGAGGTAAAGACGACGACAACGACACCCTTGCAGCTCGATCGCTGTTGCCTGTTGTCTGTTGTCTGTTGCCTGGGTGCGATCAGGTCCGGACCCAGACTCTGTCGAGTCTCCTGTGCTCGCCCAGAAAACGAACCAAACTCTGCAATGCAATCAGTGCCTATGCAGTAACTCTCGTCACTCTTAGTCACTCTGCAAGAAACTCCGCACAATTGTCTGTGGAACGTTTCGCAACAACGTTTGGTGACCTCGTCATTGGTGTCGGGGTCTACCTGAAACTTTGACCTTGACATCGAGCGCCCCAAAGCCTATACTCGGATGTATCAGCGGTACGAGGTGTTTAGAGGTGTTAGAGGCGGTTAGAGCACTTGCAAGAAATCGCTGCGATACCCGCGGACAATCCCTCGCGATGCCGTTGAAATGCCGTTGACGGATGTTCCGAGCCCCCGGAAGTATCGTGTGCCTGCTGTCTCTGATCGCAACTCTATGCTGCTGAAACCCACGCCACGGCCGGCGGCAGCAGCCATCACCTCAGGGCGAGGCATGTGTCTGCGTGCGGTCCGACCTGCCCAGAGTTGACGCAGACCCTGTCAGCAGATGTTCTCGACTGGCCGATAGACCCCACGTTTCCCTTATGTCGCGGGTCGAGAACGATTCCAGCGGAACGGACAAGGAGAGGGTCGGCAATCAAGTAATCCAAGTTGGGGCACTAGTTGGAGGATGTGTGACGGGTTACTAGTAGTTCCTCGCCCAGTCACTCGCGTTTCTAGTGCGTCACAAGTCTACATGATCACAGTTGCTCGAGTGAATGAAGCAATACAGTTTGGGTGCTGTTAGAGTGCCTGCCAGAGTGTCTCGTGTCCTGTTGTGCCCAGAACCGGCCCACTGACGTTGCTGAGGAATCCAGACATCCCACCGGCAGACGCTTGTGCCTCACATCCTGCATGCCCGTTGCGGTTTACAGATTCTGGACCGACGGGCCTTGCACGCTGAAGCAGGGCAGCGGCGGAGCATTCTCAGAGCATTCTCAGCGCACCGGGCACTGCGTCATACCCGTCTCCGGTGAAGAGTTCGGAACGGCGTCCACTCCGTTGCCCCGAGGAGCCACACGGACAACAGCTGCATAACTTTTTTTGCTAACGTACAACCCCCGCACTTTTCCGACATTTGCGGTATTTCTCTTTGTGGTGTTTTATCTGGGCCCTCAGCCCTCGCCACTCTTACCGTTTTGCTTGTTACTGAAGGTCCTTCTTGTGCTGCCCCTCGTGATCGAGCACCTCCTTATCCGTGGCTCGTTCAACATGGCTTCGCTCGAGAAGCGGCTGGAGGTGGGCATCCTTATCGCGGGCAACGTAGCGGCGGACAAACCAGGGCAGCCAGACCGTCAGCTGGTATTTTGAGAACTCGGCAGTTGGCACCGAGAAGACCTGGTCGAGCTCCTCGAGCGTGAGGTTCTTGGTCTCGGGGATCCAGAGGAAAATCCACACAAAGGCAATAGCGTTTAGCCCGGCGTAGAAGCAGAACGCGCCGAGCTTGCCCATTGCAAGCTTCATGCTGGGGAATGTGAGGCCCAGCACGGCCGCGAAAAAGTTGTTTACGCACACTGCCCACGCCATGCCCTGCTCGCGCTGTACGGTTGGGAAGACCTCCGCCGAGTACATGAAGGCCACGGGGCCCTCGCCGACAGAGTATGCCGCGGTGAAGAGGTAGATGAAGAGCGCGATCAGTCCAGTGCGGAGCTGCGTGCGGGACTCGTCCATCAGGTACATCAGGCCTGTGGCGAGCAGGAAGACGCACATGAACGGAAAGGTGGCTAGGAGGAGACTCCGACGGCCAAAGGTCTGGGAGATTAGCTTTCGGCGACAATCGTCATTGGAGCTCCAGCCAGCGCCGCTCTACTCCAACCCCCCACTCCATACTCTTACTCACGTCAATGAGGAATACTGCGGGGACGGCAAACGCAAAGTTCAGCGCTCCAAAACCAAGCGAGGCATACAGCGCCTGCGTGTCGCTATATCCGCTCTCGCTGAACACGGACGAGGAGTAAAAGGAGATACTGCGGCGTCAGCTGTGGCCCACCCCGCTCTAACTCACATGTTGATGCCGCACATCTGCTGGGCAAGCATGACGATGCTGGCACCAAGGTTGGCTTTGACGAGTTAGCGCCCCACTCTCCACTAATGCTTATCTGTAAGCTCACCTCGACGAATGCGGGGGACACGGAAGCAGTCCACAAGGCGGGACAAGTACGAGGTACCGCGCGCGAGCGCGAGCTCCTCTTGATACAGCACGTCGGCGTAGTACAGGTCACGGGCCGCGATGAGGGGGTCGCTGCGCAGGCGGCAGTAGGACCTAAAGGCGGCGGGGTAGCGGCCCTTCTTCATGAGCCAGCGCGGGCTCTCGGGGGAGAACCAGATACCGAGTGCGAGAGGGAGCGCCGGGATGAATGCCGATCCGAGCTGGAGACGCCACGCAATCCTCCCGACATCCTTCACGACGCAGTTGGCGGCAAAACCTAGAAAAATGCCAAAACACGTCCACAGCTGCCAGCCCATGGTGAGCGCGCCGCGGATGCGCGTCGGCGCCATTTCGGCCGCGTAGACCGGCACCGTGGCGGCTTTGGCACCAAGTCCCAGGCCGAGGATGAGGCGGACGACGAACAGCTGCTGCCAGTTATGCGTGAAGCCTGATGCGATTGGCGTCGCGATAAGGACTATGGCCGTGATGAAGATCTCGCCGCGGCGGCCGAGATAGTGGTTCAGTGGATCCGAGAGCCATACGCCGAGAATCGCTGCTGACGCGTACGGCGCCGAGTTGACGAGGCCGACGAGCCACGAGTCGCGCTTGCCCCTCGGCCCGTCCGTGAGGTCGCCGTTGATACCAAACTCTGCCGGGAAGCTGAGGTCTACTGTGAGCCTGCGGAACTTTTCAAGCTTCTCTATACTCACTTGCGCCGTTGCTCCCCGTCTGGTCCCATCCCTGGGTAGCAGCGCCGACGGCGCAAATGAAGGCCGCAAAGTAGAGCGGCCACGGTCCCGACCACTTGTGATCGAGCTCGTACTGAAGGACGCGCTTCTCCTCCGTGCTGAGCTCGGTGAGAGTATCAAACTCATCCGGTGCGCGCGCGACGAGCGCTCCCTTGACAAACAGGTCGGTGTGCTCCTTCAGCCCGTGCTGACTCGCAAAGTCGGCTGCGTTCGCTGCTACAGTAGCCTTGGGCAGGTGCTGCAGCGGGTTCTGGATGACGTTCACCGATGCACTGGTGAGGCCCATGACGGTATGTGTTTGGGACTGTAGGTAAGGTGTGTGGATGTCTGGGGAAGTTTGGAGATGTCTGGAGATGTCAGGAGGTTTAAGGGTGACGACTTGGGCTCCATGGGGATGGAGCGGCCAGACGATGCGGGGTCGTCTTTTATATGCAATGCTGCCATCGTGAGGAACGAGCACGGATAGCGCAGATAGCGTGCATTAGCAGCGTGTTACCAAGCCCCGAAAGGGCGACAACGCAGCGCACTGCGCTCCTGGGTCACCGCGCTCTTGGGTGTTCTAATCTCGGCGATGCACCGATGCCGGAGACGCGAAGCAGAATGCCACCGAGTTGCCGAGAAGCGTTCGGACAGTTTGCCTAGACGTCATGGGTCAGGGCGACAAACGTCCGAAGTCCTTGGATCCTGATATCCTGCACGTCGCACTCTTGCGGCATGGGCCATGTGCTCGCCTTGGGAGGGCACGTCCGGGCCCGTCCGAGAGCGACGAAAGATGCCGCAGTAGCTCTACTTGTCCGGTCAGTAGCGGACATTTGCTGAACGGGGGCGAGAGCCGTCGGCACCGATAGGGGCTGCCCACCATGGGCAATCTCGGGGTAGTGGGCAGCGTTCATCTTCATGGGCAACGGCAATCGTCCTCGTCATCCTCAGCCTCTGTCGACATCAGTGACCGTATCTGTCAGGTCATCGTGTATGTGATGGAAAAGAGTGAGCACATGCGCATGTCTCATGAGCCATGTGCACCAACCCGCCCGGCGGTCGGCACGTTCACATCCAGCAGTGATTCCATAAGTTCCAAATCTAGAGCAAAGTATATCCACCATCGACGACGACGTCGCTGCCCGTCATCCACCCCATCCCGCCCTGCCTGTCGCTCACGAGCAAGGCGACAAACTCGCCGAGCTCGCGGGGCGTCGCGAAGCGGCCCACTGGTGTGCGCGCCGTCCACTCGCCGGTCCACTTTGCCGTGCTCGCGTCGCCGATCATGTCGGTCGCGACGTATCCCGGCGAGATGGAGTTTACCGTGATGCCCAGATGTGCCCATTCCGCCGCGAGACTCTAGGATGTCAGTATGTACTCAGTGTCCCACACACCTTGGCGAGCATGGTCACCGCGCCCTTGCTAGCATTGTACGCTGCCTGGCGCTGAGGCGTCATGGCGACGAGTCCCGAAATGGAGGAGATGAATAGGATCTGTTTTCCAAGGTTCTGCGCCGCGGGCGTGTTCCCAGTGGGCTCGCCGACGGGAATCGGGAGGTTGAGCCATGAGCGCGCGAGCGCGCGGGCGAGATAGTAGCTCCCAAAGGTGTTTACCTCAAAGATACGGCGGAACTCGGCGTCGGTGTTCTCGTGTGCGTCGCGCCACAGCGCAATCCCGGCGTTTGCGATTCCAATGTCGACGCTGCGCCCAAAGGCGGATTGGACGTCTGCAAGCATGGTGTCGACTTGGGCACTCGAGGAAACCTCGCACTTGAACGCCTTGCAGGAGATTCCGTGTTTGGCGGAGAGCTCCTCTGCGACAGAGGAGCAGTCCTGCGAAGTGTACGTGATGGCGAGGTCGGCGCCGCCTGCTGTCAGCTGTTTTATCGGGTCCGTTCCCACACTCTGCGAGGGCGGTCGCGATCGCGAGCCCGATGCTCCGCCCGCCGCCGGTGACGAGCACGAGCTTGCCGCGAAAGTCGATGGTGATGGGCATTGTGATGATGATGCGTCTGAGATGCGAGTACTTGTCCGCTACTTGAGCAGATTCATGTATCGTAAACAACAGGTGAGACAGCCGAGGGGACAGGCTGTTGACTGCCGTTTCCCGGATCGCGGATGTCCGAGTCGCCAGAAGCAAAACGTCCGAAACGTCCGCCTCCCCACCACATCGGCAACCAACAAACTGTCCGCCGGATGATGGCCGGCTGTTCCAGTCGGACCATTTGGGAAACGCAGTGCTGGTCATGTGCATTGTGTGGACCATTTGCGAACAACCGTGAGATCCCGTGAAGTGCTTCGCTTAGCGGATGTTCATGGCCCACAGCAGATGTTGTTCCCATGACGCGCTGAGACTGGATGTCGTCTGTCTGTATATTAACTCGAGTTGCTTGCGAGATTCTCAAAGGACCACCCACGACGACCACGATGACCTGCACGCACGCCCAGACAGCCTACGAGGCGCACTACGATCCCGCAAAGGTGCTCAAGCACGCCGACTTCCGCGTCGTGGCCGATGCAACCGACCCGGTCCTCCAGGACCCAAAGGCCAACCTCGCCTGCGCGTACAACCCCGCACATGAAGTCCACATGATTGTAAAGCCAGAGCCGACGCCCGGCCCGGGGGAAGCAATCGTGCACGTAAAAGCAACCGGAATCTGCGGCTCGGACGTGCATTTCTGGAAACACGGGCACATTGGCCCGACGATGGTCGTCCGCGACGAGTGCGGCGCGGGCCACGAGTCCGCCGGAGAGGTCATCGCTGTCGGCCCCGACGTCGAGGGTATCGCGGTAGGTGACCGGGTGGCGATCGAGGCCGGCGTGCCGTGCGGACTTGCATCCTGCCCCCCCTGCCTTTCGGGGCGGTACAACGCGTGCCCGCGCGTCGTCTTCTTCTCGACGCCGCCGTACCACGGCACCCTGACGCGGTTCCATGCGCACCCCGCTGCATGGCTGCACAAGCTCCCGGCCAGCATGTCGTTTGAGGAGGGTTCGCTGTGTGAGCCGCTGGCGGTCGCGCTGGCGGGCATTGAGCGCGCGGGGGTGCGGCTCGGCGACCCGGTGTTGATTTGCGGTGCTGGCCCAATTGGCCTCGTGACGCTGCTCGCGGCGCGTGCAGCCGGGTGCGCGCCAATTGTGATTGTGGATGTCGTGCCGTCCCGCCTCGAGTTTGCAAAGAGCCTCGTGGGCCAGGTCCGCACGGTGTGCGTGCAGCGCGAGTGGAGCGAGGAGGAGACGGCGGCCAAGATCAAGGACGCGGCGGGGATGGAGCTCCGCGTCGCGCTCGAGTGTACTGGCGTCGAGAGCTCGGTCAGGGCGGCCATCTATGTGAGTCCTGCAATGGCAATATTCTTATATCTCGGCTGACGGCAGACACTCTGCTTTGGCGGCAAGGTGTTCGTCATTGGCGTGGGCAAATCCGAGGCGACTGTGAGTGCCTCTCGTGCATCTCCTGTATCTCACACCAGTACCCGTTCGGATACATGTCCGCAAACGAGATCGACATGCAGTTCCAGTATCGCTACGCAAACCAGTACCCAAAGGCGATCCGGCTCGTGTCAGAGGGCCTTATCAACCTCAAGCCACTCGTCACCCACCGCTTTGCGCTCGCCGACGCCGTGTCCGCGTTCCATGTTGCTGCGGACCCGAGCCAGGGCGCTATCAAGGTGCAGATTACAGACTAGGGAGTGGACATGGGATGGGGCTCCTTGGAGGTTAAGAATGTTATGTATTGGGTTCATTGGATGTTAGAGGGAAGAGGGCTCCTTGCTACACCGACGAGCCAGGAAGTGGACTACCCGCTCGTCGGCCC
Source organism: Apiotrichum sp. Y4204 (assembly GCA_025531455.1). Lineage (NCBI taxonomy): Eukaryota > Fungi > Basidiomycota > Tremellomycetes > Trichosporonales > Trichosporonaceae > Apiotrichum > Apiotrichum sp. Y4204. The sequence continues at coordinate 142,905 of JAMYHL010000083.1, read as the reverse complement.
CGGAGCATGCAAGGTAATGATATATACAATCCAACCAAAACAGCGACACTCTCCAGAGAAACGGACCCTCTTCCTGGCTCCACCGTCAGGGGACGGGGCTCGCGCCCGCCGAGTCGAGCACCATGGTATGCGGCGCAAGCTGCACAAAGTTGATCCGCGAAAACTACATCAGCTCCGCCGCGGGACACACTCACAAGCGACCACCAGTCGTGCACGGCGTCGGCCCAGTCGGCGTCCATGTCCGGTGAGCGGAGGAGTGCGACGATGATGCGGAAGATCTTGCCCCTCTGAAGCGTCAGCCCTGCCGCTGCCGTTCACTCACTATACTCTCCCCGTTCGCTGCGAGGTGTTCGAGCGGGATACCTGAGAGGGTCGCGTATGCGCGGCGCGACATCTCGGACCGCTGTTCCGGCCTGTGGGCCGGGTCGAGGTCGGCCACAAAGTCGTACTAGTACGCGTAAGCAAAGTCAGTGGAGCACTCACGAGTGCGAGGCGGACGGACGCCTCCGTCACAAGAATGTTAGCGCGCTGCATGCCGTGGACCGCCTCGACGACTTTGTCCGCTCGCGGGGAATCGGACTGCAGCTCTAGAGGAAGAGCCGCAATGTGCTCATCAATGCGGCGCTGCATCGCCTCTGCAAATGCGAGATTCACGGCGAGGTCCTCCTCAGTTGGCGGGCCGCCGCCCGCATCGAGATGCAGGCGGAGACGGCGGTGGCGCACAATGCACTCTGCGAGAATGGGGAAGAGCTGCACGCAGCCGTTGAATCCCGCCATATACGAGAGCTTAGTGGCCGGCTGGTCAAACGCGCCCTGCGAGGTCAACAGCTCGTCGTCCACGATAAGCGGAAGCGGTGCGAGGCCGTCATAGTCGTGCAGGTGGATCATGTGCCCAGACGCCGCCTCCGTTCTGGTGTCAACCGAGCAGGACGTAGTCACAGTACCCACATGTCCACGGCGTAGACATGCCAGAATATACGCTGGTACAGCTCGCGCTGCACACAGTCAGCCTCGTCGGGGTGCGATGCGTGGCGCATGCGCACGATGTGGACGAGCTGGCACGCCTCGGCGAGATACACTTGCGCGAGATTCGAGTTGCCTATCGACTGCGCGCAAAAGTAGTTGCTGCCGTCAGTTCCAGTATCAATAAAACCCTCACGCAATCATCACCGCGACGTGCTGCAAGGTCACTGTCTCGTATCCCCTGTCGAGGAAGATGAGGCTCGCGCGATGGCAGCGGCGCTGGAGGCGCGCCAGCTCGTGGCGCGAGTACGCGGGTTCCATGCGGCTGAGGGGCGACTGGCCTATTGTGTATGCGACTTGCATCAGTGCTGGATTGCGGTATTGGTAAGGCCTACCGAGAGCGAGAATCAGAGCTCGCGTATTTCGGTCCGTCTTGTCCGTGCGCATCGCGATGGCCTGGTACAACCCCGGCTTGTGGACGACGGGGAAGAGCGAATGCATGTACTCGAGATACAGCGCGAGAAAGAACGAGAGCACAGGCCATGGCGCGATGTCCTCTGCCTGCGAGGTGCGGTCGACGCTCTCGCTCGGGAAGATTATGTGAGGGGCCGGTGCTGGTGCTGGCTGGGAGGCTGGTAGCTCCTCCGCTCCTTGAGGAGTCGCTTGAAGCACATCCATCGGAGACACGTCCTGCACTTGCCATATCGGCGACGGCTGAGCCCCTTGTCCCCCATCCGCGAGCATACTCAGCATGCTCTCCGGTGAGATCTCATCTTGCGTCCTGGAATTGGACACACTGGTCCCCGGACCATTTGAGGAACCCGCTTCCATCGTCGACAGCGTGGGCACTGTTCTGAGTACTGGTGACTCCCGCCGAGACTCGACAGATGCCGATACCCGTTCCCGTTCTCGGGTTGAGCGCACCGGTCCCGGCCCGGGTGTCCGCTCCGACTCCTCGGACTGCCTGTCATCAGCTTGTCCGGCCGTACGTTGTCGCACCTCGGTCGCCGCCCGGCCTTCTTGTATCCCATCTCAAAAGTGCACGCCTCCGCGGCAGCAACGCAGCCCCCACACGCTCCAGACGGCGTCAGTGCGCACTTTGCCTGCTGTCAGCGCGGCGACGGCGGACACTCACCTTGCGTCGGCGGCAGCGGTCGCAGGTGTTGTAACCCATCGGTTATGGAGTGTCGGAGGTTTGAAAACCGTCCGACATGAACACTTTCAACTCGCCGAGGGCTGAGAGGTCGCCGACGGCAAAATGCCGAGGCGCTTCGGATGCTCTGTTACTCCCACTTTATCCTCAGCTCAACATTCTGCCATCCCTGGCAGACTGATTATGGAGCGCACCTTTCCAGTCTCTCACCTGCATACACACGCAAAGAACAGTAACGCGCAATGCATCAATGGCTCTGATTAGCATTTGCAAACGTCGAGCTCGACGTTTGGACCAGATGAAGCAACATGGCACCGGGGGGGCCCCATCGGAGCAACCGGACCGGTCGGATTGCCGGACCGACGACAATTGCCACGCCGATCCCGCGTGTTACCGAAGCGACAAAGAGAGCTCCCATGACGTCATATTGCCGTTGCCGTTACAGAGCACGGGGCGACGTCGAGCACAATGCGACGGGACGGGACACAACACTCGTTCTGTCTCGTCTCAACTCTTCTTCATCCACATCTACATCCGCCATGGATAACCACGGCAACCAGCAAGCGCATCCCGCTCCTGCAGCGCCGACGACCCAGCGACACGTCGCACCTCCGCACGATGAGGAGCGCGGCGAAGGGACCGTGGCTGTCGACAGCCATGCCCACCCAACGTGCCCGACGTGCGGCGACCACCCGGACGACTATGTGTCCCTCGCGTCGTACCGCAAGATGATGAGTCTTGTGCGCCTACAGACGACGATTCCGATCACTGGTGAGGATGGATGGGGTGGTCGGTGCTAACGGCAGTCCTTATCTCCATGGGCACGATGCTCATCTGCGGCGTGGTGATCCACCCCGGCATGCGTGAGTTGGAAGGTTTACTACTCATTCACTGTTCCGACCTGAGTACTTACATATGAGGCGAGATAAACAGCCTGCGGCCGACGCTCCTGACGCCCAACAACACGATGCTCGTCATCTACTGGTCCGTGTACTACGCGTTCTCGATCGGATTCTGCGTTCTGCTCATCTTTGCGCACTCGGAGCGCACGCGCGACCTCTTTATCAAGGGCGTCGGCCTGCGCTTTGCAGTGTCCAACTGTCTGATTGCCGGGTGGGCCGTGTGCTGGGTGAGTGGCTCGGGATGGGCTTTGCGTAGAGGCGTCGTTTGCGAAGCACCACTGACAGCAGACTCTCCGCATGTTCACCACCTCTGCAATCTTTGCCATTATCAACATGTTTATTGTGTAAGGCCACTAACACCGGGGTGTTCTGACAGCAGTGTGTCCATTAATGTCTCTCTCCTCTCCCACCCGCCGTCTATCATGCACCCGTTCAATTCGCTCTTCGTGCACGGCACCATCTCACTTCTGCTCGCAATGTTGTGGGAGCTCACGTGGATGCACAACGGCTTTGTCGCGCTCAAGTGGGTCGTCAAGGAGGAGCACATGCTCGGCTGGTGGACGTGGGAGGCCGTCGCTTGCGTTGCTGTCGCAAACGCGATTGCTGTCTTCTGGGAGATTGGCACCCATGCTTAGTGAGTAGCTGCAACGCACTTTCCGTACCATCAGCTAACACACGCAGCATGCTTGCAATCGCCTCCGAGTACATTCTCTTCTCTCTCCTCTTCGCCTCGGTGCGGATCAACCCCTCGCTGCCGGACAGTGCGATGCCCAAGCCCGTCCCGCTGTTGGTGACAATCATCATCTTCCTTGTGCTGCACCCGATCGCGCTCGTCGGCGGTGGAACGATGCACCTTCGCCAGCGGCAGGGCGAAATCCGCTTGCCCTCTGACGAAGAGGAGGACACCGAGCGCGCACAGCGCGAGCGCGATATTGAGGCCGAGGTCGAGGCGCGCGTGCGGGCCCGCGAGGGCCGGAACGCGCCCCCTACTGGCAACTTGGTGGACGATTAGGAGGCGGCTTCCGCGGACGTTTCAGGACATCCGATGTAGGACAAGCTTGCGATGAACATCATCAGGTGGGGATAACGCCCTTCATGCCACCCAAGCTGGAGTCTATACCATCAGAGTCGTGGAGGCGGAGAGCTGTTTGTGGGATGCCATATTCTGCAATGTCATCGAACGGCGAGTAAACAGTTGCACATCGACAGACCCGGCGCGAGGACCCGTGATAAGACTTGATCTTGGATGTGCCAGTGAACACAAGGCAAGCAAACATGTCTAACAGCTGTCACGCGGATGTCACTTCTAAGCAATGTACTGTGTGTTTATACCGTCAAAACGAGACAGGGGGCTAGTCTCCGCTCAATTGATCCTTGGGAGCGAGACAGCGGCCACTGATGTCTGATCCATTGAATGCACTTGCACTGCTACATTCCGGGAACACGAGACACGGGACGGATAAGTCGAAGGTGGTACGCGACAGGGTACCGCCAAGTCTATGTTATTACTCTGATATCCCGTGTATCCCACGACGCGCAGCGTGAGCGCGTGACGCGTCCGTTGTTTGGCATGGTGATTGCGCGCGGCCATCCGCCTCTATGGATTGTCTTCCATTGAGCACGACCACGAGGCGCGACGTGACCGAGGTGAGATCGCGAGAGATGCTCTCCAACATTGCAATGTTTACAGTGTCTCACGTCGCCATCAATTGACCCATGTTGGTCTGTATCTCTCACTCACACGACTGGCCACTACAAACAGCCAAGGCTACTGACTTGATGGCTCGATCTTACATGGTTTCTCCTGTGCTTGGCCTTGTCATGTACAGAGCGCCATTGCGCACACCCAACGACGCTAACATGCTTTAGCCTGGAGAGAAAATGTCAAGTGATTCACCTCGCCCGGCAGACGACTAACCCGACATTGATCCAACGCGGTCCAACGGCTGTTGCGTGTAATGTAGCGATAAAGATAAGCTCTAGAGTGCCGTAACAACCGCCAAACTGTACCACCGGCTCTCCCTGATCTGGGCCCAGCATGCCTCGGCATCCGTAACCAGCTCCCAGGCTCCCAGGCATTTAGAGGCCCACACTCGTCGGGGCAGCACCCTGTTCTGTCTTCCGAGTCTTCGAATGCCGGCACCAGGCCAGGACAGAGGCCTCCGGCCCGGAGTCATCTCCCACCGAACCCACTCTCCACTCTCCACTCTCTCTTCTGCCTCTCGGCCCGCGCCCTCGCTCCTCGCACCTCGCGCCTTGGTCGCTTTTTGTTTGGTTTGAGGCTCACACCGGCTCGTGTTTGCTTGAATGGAGCCTCGACGCCACCAGGGTTACCACTTTGGTCACCGTTTTTTCATCCTCCAATTCACACCCCTTTACCCCTCACCCCCTCATGCCCTCACTTACTCGCCTCCGATCCTCTGCAGGCCTGCAGGTCTGCACTCCTGGCGCAGCCAGACACGACAGGATGCCCAGGACTGGATCAACAATGGAAACCCAGGAGCACGAACGCGCTAAAATCCTCCACCTACACGCCCAAACCCTCCGCTCGCTGTTTTCCTTCCTGAGCGCGTCCTGAGACTTCGGGGGGTGGCCCACGAGCGCTGAGACCGCAACCCCGTGGGCCCATGCGGCCATGGGACACCCACAGCCGGAGCTGTCGTACAAGACCCCCACCCCCGGAGGGGGCGACAGGCGCAGAGGCGCGGAGGCATGCTCTCGACGCCGCGACGCCTCTTTTGCGCTCCTGACATGTTGCAGCGCGCGGGGCATAGCGCGCATGCCGGCACGGAGAGCACGTCTGCAGGCTAGCGGCATGGCGAGATGAATGCAAACAGAGCTACAGAGTCACCTTTTCCTGTGCGCCTGTCCTCCGGCCCCACGCCGCCTGTGGCCACTGGCCAGTGGCCAGTGGCCAGTGAAGCACATCACATGCCTGGCACGCCGCACTCCTTCTCCCTGCTCCCATCCAGCGGCGTGATCGCAGCGATATGCCTCATGCAAGACGCAGGAGCGACGGCGCCAACGCAGGTGCAGGTTTGCGGCGTTTATGACCTGTAGCCTCGATGAGGGGTCGATCTTGTTCATGTTGATCGTTGTCATTCATTAATCCATTCTCAACACTTCACCTGTACTTTACGCTCACGACGACGCGACGTTCACGGATCGCGGAACGCTCGGTGCCTCCACTTTACACCCGGTCCGAATCGACGCGCAGCACTCGGCAGAGTGGACCCGACGCGATCTTGGCTGCCTCGCAGCCCAAAGCACGGCGCAAGGAACGAGGAGCCCCCGACGAGACTGTCGCTGCAATGTGAGTCTTCACGTTGTTCAGGAGAGATCGAGCGACCTGCCGGGGTCCCAGCGCCGCCTCGATGTCGGGCGGGACACGAAATGGCGTCCAGCGTGCTTTGCATTCTCGTGCCCTCTTGCATCTGTGCACAAGCCAAGCCAGCACGCCATGTCCGCCCAAAGTTTTGTTGGAGTGTCGCGGGCCGAGACATGCAGCGCGAGCCATGACTGCAGCACTCTGAGAGTTACACATTCTTTAGAACAATCCATTCGGCTGGCCGCATCTGCACGCCGCTGGCCTTGGCCTCTCGCACACACACGCTCGCTCCCATCTCTTAATCTCAATCACCACCGCAAGCTCGAGACCCAAAGCTCACGCCCAGGTGGTCCGGACGCAACACGTTTCGGCGGACCAGAACAAAGTCGTCCTCGAACGCAAGACGCGACTCGGAGGACTCTTACTCTCACAGCAACAGCAACGGCGCAGGCGCCCCTTTTGCCGATAGCAGGTCTCCCAACGTCAACTTTCGAGAGCTCGGCATGGGCGGCGACCCACCCGCATACACCTCGGGCACGCTGGACGTGAACGCCCCACCGGCACCGATGGGCAAGCAGAAGCACCATAGCTTCTCCGCACTGTGGGTCCATTGCCTGAGCGGCGTCGGCAGCCCGCTCGAGTCACTAACACGCAGCCACTTCTGGGACTCGGCGTCCAAGCGCCGCCGCGCAATGTCCAGCGGCGCGAAGAACGCTCCTCCCGACGCGCCGCCATTTAGAAGTTCAGACGCACGCAATGCCTTCTTAGCCGGCGCCGCATCTGTCTCTAACGGAGGGCACCACGACACTTCCGCCCCGCCCGTCCCGGGTCCACCGGGGCCATCGTCGGAGCGAGAACGCAAGCACTCACTGCGCCGCATTCCCAGTCTGTCGTCGTTGCGCGGAAACCGCGCGAGCAGCGTCCAACCCATGCAGGTGTCAAACTCTAACCTCCCGGTCCCGCAGTCTATACTTCGCAAACAAGCGGTTTCCTCACCACACGACGGCCCGTACGGGTCGCACGCGTCGCAGCAGTCGACATCGCATACCTCGCACGCGTCTCACGCGTCGTCGTCCTACGGACCGCCGCACGTCCTCTCGCCGGCGTCGGCACCGCCATCACAACAGCCCTCGCCGAGCGGTTCCTTTTCAGCATTACCGCCCGCGACCCGGCTTCCACAGCCGAGCGTCCGAGGAATGCCACAGTCCATTCCAGAGTATGGAGGCAAACCGTTCGGCAACCCGGCACGTAATAGCACCATTCCACAACCGAACGCACGGCCACAATCCGCTCTCCCTGTCCCGACCACTCGGTCGCGCCGCGCACGACCAAGTGGTATCTACGGCATGGGCTCTGGCGGCACACCCGTGCAGATCACGGCGCCGGGGATGACAATATCGTCACCAATAGGTATACCTACCGCACCACCACGCCCTGCCCCGCCACCACCAGGGCCGCCCTCGTCGCTCGCACAAGCTGCTATTCCGGTACCCGTTGTGTGAGTGCTGTCCGCGGACCACGAGGGTTAAGCTGACTTTAGACTTGCCGGACCGTCGCACAGTCGCGGAGGGAGCATCGGCCGCAAGAGCGAGGACGACCCCGACAGGTCGCGGAGTAGAGTCAGCGAGGAGGGCCGGATGAGTTTGTCAAGGTGAGTGCCTCGTTGTCCATAAGGCTGACCCCCAGTCGTCACTCGCGCAACCTCAGTTCCTCAGCTGCGCCACCGTTGGAAGGCTCACCGCGGACGCGCCGGGGAATCCCACAGCCGACGGGGCTCAAGACCTTTCAGTTCCCGCCCAGCAACTCAACGAGCGTCCCGGCAGCAGCACCAGCACCTGCGGCCGTTCCCCAAGAGCGCACTGAGCATGTCCGCAAGGGCAGCAGGTTCAACCAGGAGGCGCTCAAGGGCGTCGAGTCGTCGCATCCGCCTGCGCAGGACGAGGCGCTGTACAAGGCCCGCCCGCTGCCTCCCGCGCCTTCGCCATCTGCTGGCCGCATGTCGATGGTCTCCCGCCTCCCTTCGGTCCGCAAGTCCATGGCCGTCTCCGCGGCGCCAGCGACTCACGGCAAGGACCGTACTCAGAACGTGGCCACCGCGCCGCCGTCGAATGCGGGCCATATTGAGCGTAGCACTCCTGGTTCCCCGAGCACCAACCTCCCGATACAGGAGCAGCAGGAGGAGGTCCTCGCCAGCGAGCCCGGCGCAACAGCGCCCGTTGGTAATTCAACACCGTTGATGTCTAGCGCCAACTTCGGCCTATCCACCAACAGCCTGGGGCTGCAGATGGCCGATGAGGCTCCGGTTGTCACTTCTCAGCCGGAGGCCAACGGCGCCACGCCGTCCGCGTACCTCCCAGTGTCGAACGATCCGCCAACAACGCGCGCGCGGAAAGGCACGTTTGGGGGCTGGGACGGACACTACGCCGACGGTCAACATGCGCCTAAGCGGAGTGTGGACTTTGTCATGTCCCCCACATCCGACGCGCCCTCGCACCCTCAGTTCATGGCCCTCAAGGGGGGCGAGGACGGTAAGCGACCATTGTATTCCCGCAAGGACACGTTCGGTGCGCTTGCAGGCCTCCCATCGCACGCAAATGCTGCACGGGCAGCGCGCTCGCCGCCGCCCATCATGACGACTATCCCCACAGAGTTTTCCATCACGCCCGCGTCGCCCTGCACCCCTGAGTTTGGCGCCGCCCCAGTCGAGTTCCGCCCCGTCGTGTCTCCCGCACCAGACGCGGCGCGTCCAGTGTCCGGTAACTGGTTCACTGCCGACGGGCCCTCGAGCGCTGGCGCCAAGCTCGACGCCAGTGGCGATGGTGAGACAAAGAACCGACCGGCGTCAGGAGGCTGGTTTGTGCAGCCCGCGCTCCCGGCTCGCCTTCCCGCGGTGACAAATCTCGCCAAGCTGGCGAACGGCGAAGACAGCCCGACGGATTCCCCCACAACAACAGCAACGCGCGGATTCCCAAACTCGTACTCGTGGGACTCGCTCAGCCCCACGGCCGTCATCCGCGGCCTGAACCGCTCACTTGACGACATCGGTAACATGTCGGGATCGAGCGAGATGATCGCGCAGCCGAGCTCCGAGGGACATGTGGCGTTCCGCACGTCTGAGGATCGCCCGCGAGAGCCGGAGGAGTTGGAGGTACTACAGCCTGAAGTTACGCACCCCGAAGTGACACACCCTGAAGCTACGCCCGTCGAGACAGAGGCTTACCAGCCTCTTCTTGATACCGAGCCGGTGAGGGAGCCGGTGAAAGACCGAGGTTTGCGTACCGAGACTCCGGAGCTCGAACTGCCTTACGCGTCTACGTACGCCTCCGAGGACGAGATGCCTGCGCCGAATCCCTTCCGAAGCACGCGCAGCGCGGTAACCCCAATCCACTGGCCGGTCACCAATGGCATGTCCACTGTGTCTTCCGTGGCCCCGTCCGTCGCGCCGTCCTCCGTCGCGACCTCTGTGGTTGACGAGACGCCGGCGGTGTCCGCTGTGACCTCCACTGCGGGTACGCCATCGCCCTCTGCCGCGCCGCTGCTCTCGCTCGACGAGTGGTCTGATGATGAGGCCACAGAGGTAATTACGTTTGACTCTGGGAAGCAGCAGACGTATGAGGTGGAGGCAGTAGCGCATCTTGCAGAGGAGGCTCCTCGTGCGCTTGCGACGCAGAGTACCTCGCCACACAAGCTCGCCTTGCGTGTGCCGACGCCGGACTCGGAGGACGACAAGTTCATCTCGCCTCCGATGGCGCCTTTTATCAGCGACTCACCGGGCACGCCGAGCGACGAGTACATGACGTCTTTCGAGGACCCCGAGGGTCCCGAGGTGTCCGATGCTGAAGACGACGATGCGTTGTCCGTCAGCGACATGCACGACGGCGGGTCGGTAATGACGCATGAGTCGGCGATCGAGGAGATGGCGGCAAGCGTTGAGCTTCCAACTCAACAGAAACGCGCCATGCGCGCCAGCCTCACCCGCGCGCGGCCCATCTCCATGCGCGCCTCGTCGATAACTCCCAAAACTGGCCGTCTGCCGCTCACCGACTTTCCGTTCCCGCCCTCGCCGTCAGACCGGACTCCATGCGTGTCGCCTGCCGAGATGCTATCGCGCACGCCGAGCGCCAAGACGCCGACACAGCTGCCCCGCAGCCCGAGTGGGCTACCCCCTTCTCCCGCCCGCCCAGCTTCCGTGCCGGCCATGCGCCCCGTGCCGCCACCCGTGAACACCCAGCTCCGCCCCGACGGTGGCAGCGAAGAGAGCGGCGAGACGGCGTCCCCCACCGATCCTGTCGTTGTCACACCGGGCATGACTGGTCCATGGCCCGCAACAGGCGACCCTCGCGTCATTACGCCTCCGAACGCAATCTCGCTCAACGTCGCGGCTGAAAGCCCCACCGACCCTGTCGGCATCTCGCTGCGCAGCCACGCGCGCTCGCCGCTCGGCATGGTGTCGCCTGATGCCGACATGGTGAAGGTGAACGGGGTGGAGAAGATGGAGATGCTCAGCGAGTCTCAGAGGTCGCTGGAGACGGAGCCAGAGGCGGCCCGGGCAGATGTCTCGCTCACGCTACCGATGAGCACCTCTGTGACATCCGACAACCTCGCGGTCACGGCCAGTGAAGTGCGGGATGAGCAGCGTGCGAAGCAGCAGACACTCGATGCTCTTGAGGAGCTTGTCTTGCTCGAGTCGCAGACTCAAGACGCCATTCGCGAGCAAGAGTCCCGTCCTCCGACGCTCGTGGACCTCACGCACTCACCTGTTGTTCAGCAGGCTCCACTGCCCAGCTCGCCCCCGCAGTCCAATGGTCCTAGCACGGCGCCGTCCTCCCCGCTGTCTCCAATTCTGGATCTTACCGGTCAGCGTGGTGAGAACCACTTCTCCACTGGTCCCATCACTGCGTCGCTCGAGGCGCAGATGCTTGCGGCTGAGACGGATTCCGTGTTCACGCCAGACTCTCGCGCCGCGCTGTCCGACCACCCCAAGGTCTCGTACGAGCCGACAAAGGACAGTCCGCACCACCACACGGAAAGCAGCGCGACTGACGTCTCCGAGTCCGCCGCGCCGCCCCGCACTCCGTACAAGTACCGGGGACCGTACGAGACGCGTGCGCCGCAGATGGGCAAGTCGGCGGTGTCGCTTCTCCTCGACGAGACGCCCCTCAGCGCCACTACGGGCAGCAGCCGCTCGTCGGCGACCTTTGGGCTCGAGTACATGCGCCGCAGTCTCGACTCGCTCGATGACAGCCCGTACCTCTCTCCCACATCGCTGCAGTATGGCTCGCAGGAATCTTTGCCTCTCCGGCCAGGGCGCCAGCGCTCGCATTCGGTGTCTTCCTCGTCCCGCGGGCCGGTTCCATACCCCGGGTCTCCGCCGCTGTCGTCCGTCGGCGTCGGCGCAAAGTCCCAGCTCGGCAGCCCGATCGGCGAGCATCTGGGCCTAGCTGTCTCACCTGCCACGCAGTCCCTCGCTCTTGCCGGAGCGCCCGCGGAGCCACGGGTTGATGCTGTTGTCGCCGCCACGGAGGACGAGACTCTGGAGCCCGCCACAGAGCCTGCCACACAGGCTCTGCAGGCATCCCCCGCGGACACTGTGACCCTCGTGTCGCCAGGGTCTAACAAGCGCAATACGATCATCGAGCCGAAACGCTACAGCTCGCCGGTCATGGGGCCCGCGTCGCGCGCGCTCATGATCGCGACGGGCGTGACGCCGTCAGCGGTCAGCTCCGTCACCTCGACCCCGAACGACAATGACAGCGATACGCCGCTGGCGCGCACCTTCTCGCCGAACCGCTTCCCGTCGCCAGTGTCCACGAATGAAACGAGCACGACCGAGACTGTCCGCGCGTCCACCTCACCCCCGGCCACCGCTGCTTCCCCCGTCGCCCCCGGCTCGCGCTCCTCCATCGGCCAACACTCGCGCTCCTCGTCCTTCGCGGGACCGCTCCAAGCCTCCGTCTCGCGCTCGTCGTCCACGCGCTCGTTCACGACAAAGCCTCGCCCGCCGCCGCTCCGCCCGACATTCTTTGCCCCGTCGCTCAACTCGGACAGCCCGCCGCTTGTGGTCGGCTCGCACCTCTTCAACGACACACTGGAGCAGATCTCGGCATCCCTCGGAACGCATTTCAAGCTCAGCCACGACGGGCTGCATCTCCAGGCCCCGGCGACGGACCTGTTCCTCATCGCCGACCATATCAAGATGATGCGCGCTAACCTTGGTGACGGACACCGCCCCGTGGCGCGCTCGCTCTCAATGTCGGAATATGTGCACCCGCCCCCGGCCCCGCCGGCGCCCCCTATGCCGCCGGCCCTGGCTCCGGCTGCTGCTGCCGTGGCCAAGTCCGCGGTCGTCGAGTCACCGCCGCTCTGCCCCAGCCTCGGGCCCGACTCGCCCCCCGCCAGTGTCTCTTCGCACGCTGCTGTCCCGCCTGAAAACCCTGCTCCGGAGGCGGCCCCCAAGCGGCAGTCTGTGGAGAGGAGCGCAAGCCTGATGGCCTCGCCGACTGCTCCCAAGTTGGTAAAGCGCAGCTCCCTCAAGGCGCGATCGGTCGACTCTCATGGGCCGCCCGTGTCGATTAACAAGGCGCAAAAGGCACTGTCGTCACCCCCTGCTGCTGGCACCCCGTCTACAGGATCTCAGATGCCTCCTCCAAGCGTCCTTGCCCCACGTCGCATTGCCGACGGCGAGTCTCCTCAGACTCGGCGCCGCCGGCAGGTTGAGGAGATGCGCCGCCGCGACCGGGAGGAGGGATACCGCTTCCGCTCCGGCGGCAAGCACGACAAGGTGCCGCCTCTCCCGAGCGGCGCGCGCTCGGTGCGTACCAGCCAGGACCACGGAAGCCGCGTGCCGATCCCGGCCGAGGTCAAGTCGCACTCGCGAAACGGGAGCCTGAATGGCTCGTTCTCGCTACCTGCTTCTCTCGGGTCACCGGTTCCCTCGTCGCCTGGCAGTTTCCGGGTGCGGACCGAACTCCCGGAGCGTGCCCTTCCGAAGCCCATTGCGCAGCGCTATCCCCGCGTTCCGCTCAGCCGGGAGCGCGTGGTGCGCGAGGCGGAGCGCGAGCGTGCGTCCCCCGCATCATCGACGTCCTCGCCGGTCGACGCGTCGTTCCAGTCGTCGTCGTATGCGCCCACGCCCTCGCGCTTCGCCAAGGAACACCTTGAGCGGCGGAGCAGCACGTCCTCCTCGGGGCACAGCACATCGCGGTCGTCGTTCCGTGTACCGCGCAAGCCTATCCCGCGCGAGTCGAGTGAGTCGTCGCGCGACACCAGCTTTACGAGCAACGCGCGCGACGGAGACACGAGCTACGGCAGCTACAACACGATGTACTCGCGCGAAACGAGCTCTACTGCCGGTAACTCGAGTCTCGGCCGCGAAGGTGCCCACGCTCTGGATGGCGGGCTGGCGGACGTGCATGAGAGCCCGCTCGAGAAGGAGAAGGACACGGAGGGTACCGTGTCGCCCGCGATTATCTCGCCGATGTCGTTCCCCGAACCGGCACTGCCATCCTCGGCGGGTCTCGGCTCCCCGGCGTACGCGTACGTGCCCTCGCCGACGTCGTCGTCGCCATCCCAGATGTCGATGCCTACCCGCCTCCCGTTCGTCACCTCGAGCGCGCCGACGACCCCCAACGAGTCCCGGTTCCCGTACTCGTCCCAGCCTCAGCCATACTCGTCCCAGACGCTGCCGTACTCGTCTCAGCCGCCCTACGTTCCCACATCGTCCCAGCCACACTACACACTGCGCCGCGAGGAGAGGCGGCACACTGCGCTCCCGTCGCCGACATACTCGCTGCAGAGTAAGCTCAACCCCACCCCCGCGCGTCCGTCCAAGCTGCGTCCCGCGCCTGAGCCGCCAGCCGAGGCGCCCAAGACACGCATGAAGACACCCAAGAGCTACCGCTTCAAGTTTGGCCGCGGCGGAGACTAGGACACATCGGCTTCCATCTTTCATTCGGTTATCTTTGTGAGATCTCGCCCATTGCTATCGCTCTTCACCCCCATTCCATTTCCCTCCATCCCATTCCCCATATTATTGTACCATCTGCCGCATTCACGCCCTCTGGCCTAGTCATATCATTCCTCATTGTTTGGGTTTTATGCATTCGCTCATTGCCGAAAGATTGCAGAGGCAGGGCAGGCGAGGCGGATGGTGGCCACCGACGTCAGTGTCCGCCAAGGCGTCGCGCCGCCAAGCGCCCCTCGGTATGAAGGACGAGTGAGGACACTGTTCTGCGAACCCAGAGGACAATTGCTGGCGCTGCCATTGATCTTTGTCGGCGTAGTGTGTTTATTGTCTGCAGAACATGGCCGAGGAGTAACAGTCAACGGCCTGGATCCGATACCTTGTTCTGGCCTTGCGGGAGTGATTGTGGCGCAATTTCTCCGAGCCACGCGCCGTCCATGACGAGAACAACGCTCGAGATGTGCTGCTCGAAGGATGCCGGCATTGTCGCACTGTTTTTCTCCTCCACTCTTCATGTCCACTGACACTTCAACTCTCGTGTGCTCTGTGTCACTTGTGCCGAACGCCCAGCCCTCGGGACCCTTGAGCAACTGACCATCTGCGGCCATTCGTGTTTCTTCTGTTTGTTCTCATTCTTCTTCTGTTTGTTCCACAACTAATTGCATCTCACATCTCACTCTGACCATCTCACCAGTCTCGCCCGATAGCGCCTGCACACCCTCAACGACAAAGCAATTCCGGCTGCTCACGCCGTCTCCACATCCGCCATCTCGCCGGCCATGGCCCTCCCCTCTCCGACCTCCCTCCCGCTCACCCTCTCCCTCTCCCATCTCCATGCGCTAGCTTCAGAGCTGTCCACGACCGCCGGCGCATGGTGGGCCGCAGCGCGCACCCCGCCGTTCGGACCCTTCAACGCCCTCCACGAGCGCATCATCGCCCAAGCAGTCGGATTCACCCCCGCCAACACCGTGCTGTACCTTGCCCCCATTGTGTTCATCTACGCCCAGACGTACCTCCTCCTTGCACCGGGTACGCGATACGCCCGCGCAGCGCTCGGCGTCGCGGCCATCAGCGGCATGTGGGCCGCCTGGACACATATCCGGTTCACCGGTGAGTAGGGAGACGGCGCTGGATCATCATCGCGGGTTATGGCCCTGTAATGATTGTGTTCCTTATCGTCTCGACGCCCCTCCTTCCCCACACCTTTGTTGCTGACTCCCAGACCCATGGCACAACGGGTGGAACCACGTCGTCACAATGCCGTACCTACAGTTCATGGTCAAGGCGCTCGAGTTCTCGTTTCTCAAGGGGCCCATTCGCGACCCGTACATGCCGCAGCGGTGGCGCGCCGTCGCGGCGTGGGATCTGCTTATCAACTCGCGCTGCGTGGGGCTGGGGAACGTGGGGCTCGACGAGGCGGCTGGTATCCCGAACGCCAAGGCTCGCCCAGGACAGATTGAGCGGCAGCTGCGCAAGAACGTCGGCGGCTGGCGGCCCACGTCCCGCCCCCTCTCGATCCTCCGGCACGCCGCGTACTTTGCGCTCTGCTACTCGATCCTCGACACGTTCTTCCAGGTGTTCCCCCGCGTGCACCCCGTGTGGGCGCAGCCTTACGGCGGGCCGGATGTGCTGGACGTATTCCTAAACTCGCACATTGCGCTCTTCCCCTCGACGCTCGACATCCGCGCGCCGAGGGCAGTTCTCTTCCTTGCGGTCGAGGCGATCGTCGGGCTATCTATCTGGATGTTCTTCGAGGGCATCTACCAGCTCTTCGCGGTAGTTCATCTGCTTCTTGGGTGGCCCGTAGCTGCCTGGGATCCCAACATGTTCGGCTCGATGTGGCGCGCCGACTCGCTCATCGACCTGTGGGGCACGCGCTGGCACCAGGTCTTCCGGCACATGTTCATTGTGGGCTCGCATATTGTGCTGCGCGCGCTGGGCCTCCCTCTAAGCGGCATTTCCATCTTCTTCTTGTCCTTTTTCTTCTCGGGCGCGATCCACTTTGCGTCCGAGATGGCCATGAACCCCGTCGGCTCACCGGGCAGGCTTGTCCTCTTCTTCCTCGTCTGCGGGGCCGGGTGCGCACTCGAGGTCGTGTTCAAGCGCGCGACTGGCCGCCGCGTCAGAGGCCGCTGGGGCCAGGTGTGGACGTGGGCGTTCATGGCTGCCGCGGGGACAGTCATCGCCCCAGCATGGTTGGCGTCCGGGTACGCCGGGTGCCACATCTTGCCCCCCGGTGGACCTGGGAGCTATGCCGCCGACTTTGTGTTGAAGCATGTGCTTGCGGGCAGGTAGGAACGAGGTATCATTTAGCATTTGTACAACATTCATCTAGGCCGTAGTCTCATTATCGCTCGTCTCGCAGCTAGCTCACTGTTTCCATGTGATGTACGCAGTTACGAACAGAGTGCACTCACCCTTGCGGATAAGGGAACGGCAGGCTCCGCGCTGAGAAAGCGTTTCCTAAAGATACCCGTGGTACGTGGTCCTGTAAAGTGTGTGTGATTCTCAATGGTCGAGAGGTCCCGCCTGCTGGTTTCGCAAGGTAGTCAAAGTTGGCACTTCGGGGTCTGCAATCTCATGCAGCCGGTTGCATCCCTTGACGGATTCTGCGAGTCGCAGGGAGATGGGAGCACAATGAAGATGCATACAGTGGAATGCTATGCTATGCTACAAAACATGAGATGGTGAGATACGATGCGATGTGATGAGTATGATGTGATGAGGGTCCGTGAAATATGAGCGACCAGCCAAACCCGAGCTGCGACCAGCGCGGCGTCAGAGGCAGGTGGGTAAGTAGTTCAGTGCTGTGCGGGAGTGAACGAATAACCAGCACGGCCAGGTGAGTTATCCCGCACTCAGTCCTTGGACGGCACAGGCGGCGGGGGTGAGTAAAACGGCACGGGCGAGTCGTACGTCACGAACCGCCCGACAACCACCTCTTCCTCCTTGACCGGCACCAGCGGGGGCAACACCGGCGACGGCGGCACCACTGGTGGCGGCGGGCCACGGGCAAGGCTGTGCGGGCGCGTGATCGACGACGCGGCGGAGAGCGGAGTGTTCCACAGCTCGGGATTGTGGGTGACCAGCTCGCGGCGTTCCTCCTGATGGTTCTCGCTATCCGTGCCCGTGCTAAAGGGTAGGCTGCTCTCCATGCTGCTAATGTTGCTCGCATCACTTCCCGAGCGCGTGACGCGGCTGCCCGCCCATTGGGGGTTATACGAAGGAGGCATGAGGTGTACACGGCGAACGGGAACGCTGCGCGCCGAGGGCGGGGACGAGTCGCCGAATGTCCCGGCGTCGGTGTCGGTGACGTACGAGACGCACGAGCCGTCGTCCGCGAACGCGCTGCCACGCCGCTCCTTGAGCTCGCGCTTCATCCGCGAGAAGCCGGGATACTCGGCGCTCGTAGGGGTCGTCGGCGAGAGGATAAACTCGCTCATTGGGGACGTGCCGAGCGTACGTGCGCGAGCTGGCACGACGAGCATTGGCGCTCCCTGGTTCAGCTTCGGATTTCCGCCTGGTGCGGCGTACGGATTCGAGATGGCGGTCGCGGCCGTGATACGCGCGTTGCACACGATGTACGCGTCCTCCTCTTGCCGGCGTTGCCTGATGTCAGAAGAGGATGAACTCAGCTACTCACCCCTCGCGGCGGCGTGATCGGAGGAAGAAGATGACGAAAATCACCGCGATGAACGCCAGGAAGAGCACGACGCCGATAACGATGCCCGCGACGGCTCCGCCTGCGAGCTTGTCCTCTGGCGCGATGGAGAGCGTGCCATTGTAGAACTCGGCCATGTAAAAGTCGAGCCATTTGCCACCCTGCTCGTTTGTGAGGTTGAAAGAATAGCTCTGTGTCGGGTCGAGAGCTGTCGCGAAGAGAACCTGGTTGAGCGCGCCCCACGGGCTGTATCCGTTGAAGAAGCGCTTGCCCGTTGGTCCCTCGGGTGGGTCGGGCACAAGCTGGACACTGTAATTTCCGTGGTCGGCATTGACGGACCCGAAGATGGTCAAGAACGCCGTGTTGGGCGGTACCGTGAATGACGCGAATGCGCCGGGCTCGCTCGAGTCGATGCGCGAAAACGGCACCTGGTCATCCGCCGGACCGAGCAGGTCGTGCGTGTTCCACTGCGCGCCGAGCGGTGGCACCCATGTTTGAATGGGTCCGTTGACGTTGAACGGGTGCGCGGGGTCGGTACCGGTAATGTTCCATTTCGGCGCCGTCATCGCGATCCGCCTGCGCGTCAGTGAGAGCGGGCGCCGGCACTTACGCATCTGTTGTAAATCCCGTCGTGACAACAACTTTTGAAAGCGACACTGTTCCGTTGATGACTGTAATCTTGGCGGTGTGGTATGTCGGCTCCAGGCCGGTGTACCCCGCAACAAGGCCCGCAGTGGGATATACCTCGTGCCCCTCATTGAGGTCGGCGGCCGGACTCCCGTCAATGGCGAGGATGACATCCCCTTCTCCGAAGAAGTACACCGCCGAGCCGACCCAGGATACCTCTACCGTTGCGCCCTCCAAGCTGGTGGTGTGTCGCGATGCGCCGCGGCCGACGACGGACGCCTCCCAGGCGTCCCAGTGCGAGTCGGCGTACGTCACGTTCCAGGTCTGGGCGGCGTCCCCGCCATTGGGGTACGGCGCGAACACGTCGTTGACCGCAGGGTCGTATGTCAGCAGCGGGCTTGTGTCCGCCAGAGTCAAGTTCATCGCCCGGTACGGCGGGAGGGCTGCCGCGGCGCAGGCGAGCCCCGCGGCCGTGGCGAGCAGCCGGATCATCGTCAGCGGGAAAGTGAGTGTTAGTAGTTAGTAGACGTGGAGTGGGTGATTGAGAGATGGGTGGATGTAGATATGGGTATGGTGTAGATGTGTTGGAGGTAAGTGAGTGAACAGACGAGAAGTGCTGTCAGGTGGAAGTGAGTGCCCAGATGTCCAGGTGGCCCAGAGATCCGGAGAGGCACGCTGGAGGGCACACTCGAGGCCAGAGCAGTGCGGCCCAGGAGTGACAGCACCTCCCAGATCCTGCTTGGCCCAATAGTGCCTGCCCCCAAGAGAGAGCGGTGCGCGGGGTGGGTTGTCAATGCCCACTCTCCCAAGGTCGAGTTCTCACGGTGAGACAAGAGGGGCCGGCGGGCTGAAACGTATGCCGGCATCGCTTTGCCCACTGTTTGTGGAACATTGGCAACCGAGAGGCCGCAGGAAATGGAGGAACAATGTGCCTCGCCTCTTCTTGCCCGCCCCTCATGTGCATGCCGAGAGAGAGAGAGGGAGAGGAAACGTTGTTGGGGCATCCCAGAGTGTGAGTCCAGGAGCGCAGGAGTCACAAAGACTGGGGATCAATTGCCCGAGTGCGCACGACGGCACGAGGCGGTGCGCAAGTCTCGGGCTGTCACAGATGGCGTCTACTTGAGGGCTCGAGAGTCGTATGCACGCAAAGTCGTCTGCTAGCTGTGGGTCCTTTCATGCAGCATGGTAGCATGTCAACGCGTCAGCATGTCATGACGAACGTGTCGGGCTTTGCGACCCACCATTGTGGATCCTCTTCTCCATCCTCGTCATACGGCGGATGTCTTGCTCCTTGATCACAGTGTCTGGGATGTGTCGGGTGAAACACGACCTCGACGTGTTACTCGATTCCCCGACGTCCAACGGGCCGGGTCGTGGAGTTGTGAAGCTGGAGTGAGCAGGACGGGCCGTCCATTCGTCAGATTGTCAGCGATACCTGTACTTGTCGTTGTCATCATCGTCACCGTCGTTGGAACGGATCGTGATCTCCGTCGCGAGTTATTTGCAGCTGCTTCTCCTCGATTCTCGAAGTCTCGAGGGGTGCTGCGCACAGAGACTGCGCACAGATGCGCAGTCCCCGACGCTGAGAACAAAACATGCAGCTTGCGGAAGAGGAGGTGTCAACAGAGGATAACACTGTTCTCTCGGCTCTCCTGGACGCCACCGCCACCTTGCTCGCGGCGGTGTGTGAGTGGCGCTCGACGAACGCGTCGGTCAGTCTTGGCTGCGGACGTGCGTGCATGCATGTGAAAGGGATTAGATGTTGTGAGAGTCGGACGCCGTGCGGGCATATCGAGAGCACAAGGCAATTAGATGCACCGGGAGGCTGCATCGAGGACTCGAGGACCTGGAGACGACGACCCATCTCTCGCCGCAGCATTCCGCTGTGCACCGCAGTGTGCGACGCGTTGAACCCTGGAGCTCCCTACTGCTCGCCATCGGGCGAGTCGTGCACGCTGTCTCACATGCACCAGAAATCAGAATAGACGCGGGCTCGCGGGCTAGCAACCTAGCCAAAGCTTATAGCTAGAGGCTACTGCTGCGCACTGCGGGTGCGGGTCCACCCCATTGAGATCAAGACACCTCGTGGGACGCTCTTGGCAGCAGGCGGGCAAGGGGAGGGGGATGCGAAGAAGCAGAACAAGAACGAGGTCAAGGTTGGGCTACATACATGAGCTGTCTCTCCTTCCTACCCCCCCCTGCCCCTCGAGGAACACGGAAATGGATCATGGAAACAGAAAGAGCACAAGGGGGTCGGCGCCGTCGTCAACGTCCGAGATGGCAATGGGCGCCAGCGCCGCAACCTGCCCTGGGCTATGTATAGCAGCCACGTCTCCACAGGAGATAGCAGAACAGGCTGGGCCCGATGCATGCAGCAACAGGGGCCATGCTCTGCATCTCGACTCGGAGTTGGGAGAGTTGCTGTTGTTGTTGATGCCTCTCGATATTTCCCCCGATGGGATTCCATGTTCTCGGAATCGGGATGGGATTAAGGTTTTGCTCGTCGGCGAGTGGGTTCTCCGTTCGAAGACAACTCTTGTCTTTCTTTCTTTCTTTCTTCTTTCTCTTCTTCATCTCTTCTTCATCTCTTCTCCATTCCTATCTCTGTCTCTACTATTTGCTTTTTCCCACTGTCCCTCACCATGCGCACGGCGCTTTTCGCCCTCGCCCTCGCCGCTGGCGCTGTCGGACTCCCCAGCGACGCGGTGCCGCGCGGTGACGTTACCGCCGGCAGCGATCGGAGTCGTGCTCTCGATCAACTCGCGGGATCCGATTCCAGCAAACATTCGCGGAACGTCGAGCATGCCGGCGCAGGCGCTGGCGCCGGCGACGGACATGCCATTGCGGACTCCCTCGCACCCCTCTCACTTTCCCTACCCCTCCCCACTCTCTCACCCCACTCGCCACCCCTTTATGCACGTGCGGCCCCCAACGACTCCCGCCCGCTGTCGGACGTGGTCTTCAACTACACGCTCACCGACATGTCGCCGGTACTGATTTATACACCGTCGGCGTCGGGTTCGATCGCGCAGTCGTGGCAAAACTCGTACTCGGGCTCGAGCGCCGCGCCTGCAGGGCAGAGCGTGTTCGGCGAGGGCACGAGTGCGCACACGTCGAGCGCGGCGAACGCGTACCTCACCATGCAGTTTGTCGGCACGGGCGTCTTCTTCTTCGGCACGACGAGCGACCCCACAAACCCCAGCGCGGCGCCGACAGCCGCGTCCGTCCGCCTCACCGTCGACGGCATTAACATTGACTTCCAGCCTGGCCGCATGCCTGACGGCCTCTTGGGCTTCAAGAACGAGCTCCCGTACGGCGCCCACTCGGTTGTCCTCTCCGTTCTCGGCGGCACCGTTTCGCTGCGCAACCTCAGCATTCAGACGCAGATGCAGTCCCAGGCGTGAGTCACAAGGATGCGTGACTTTTTGCGCAGCTTTCCATTTTGCCCGATTTCTCGCTCACAACAGACCCGACTTTTCTTCCACTAAAGCCACACAACACCTCCTCTACGACGGCACGAGCACCAACGCAGACTTTGCGACAAGCGGCGACTGGTTCCCCGTGGGCACAATCGGTGGCGGTGGTGAGTATTTGGCGGCCCGTGTCGAGGCGCAGAATTCCTAGGACAGGAGACGAATGCGCGTCCGCGGTCGTGCGGCCGTCGCGCTGTCGTATGGTATTTGCTGCGGAACACAGCTGCGGCCATTGTTGACTGGCTGCTCACAACGCAAGCGGCGTTGTGCTCGCACCCATTCTTGAGTGATGGAGCGTCGCGCTCCCTGCAACGAGCCTGTTTCCCTGGTTTCGAGTGCGAGGTCTTTGCAGACAATTCACTGGCAGCACCACCTATGCTCCCCCTGACCCTCTTTCCTGAGACACACAATACTGACCCCCAGATAACACGACCCCGCAACCGTTCCCCGTGCTCAATGGGCGCCCCGGTGCGACTTTCTCCTACGCTGTGCCCGCGAACACGTCGTTCTTGACACTGAACGGCGTGACCCAGCCGACCAATGCGTACTACACAATCTCAATGTCACCTGAACCCCCCGGCGGCATTGAGTTTCCGCTCGCGTTGAATGCCTTCCAGGGCTTCACGAACCCTACAGACCTCTTCTTCACCCCCCTTGACCCGAGCCAGCAGTACAACCTCACGTTCTCGGCACGCGCCGATGCCACTGGCGTTATCGGCCTGCACTCTGTCACGACCTATTCGTCCGTCTGGACAAATGAAACGGCGACGGGTAACTCGACGACAACCACCGCCGGCCCAACTCGCTCGCCCAACACATCGCCTGCTCCCACGTCCTCAGGGACCGACCCTACGGGCGGTGCCGTGCAGCCCGCCAAGTCAAACTCCATTGTCGGCCCTGTTGTTGGTGGCGTGGTCGGCGGCGTCGGCGGCCTGCTCATACTCGCGGCCCTGTTCTGGTTCTTCTGCATGCGGCGCAAGGCCAAGCCGTGAGTGACGAACATTCTAGTAGCTCTCGGCATACACTAACATCAGTGTCGAGAAACCCCGTCTGCCAGACGAGAACTTTGTCATTGACGACGACATGAACGTGCAGACTACGCCGTATCCGTACGAGAT
The DNA here is from genome assembly GCA_025531455.1 of Apiotrichum sp. Y4204. Taxonomy (NCBI): domain Eukaryota; kingdom Fungi; phylum Basidiomycota; class Tremellomycetes; order Trichosporonales; family Trichosporonaceae; genus Apiotrichum; species Apiotrichum sp. Y4204. Next base: position 119,717 of record JAMYHL010000083.1, on the reverse strand, counting down.
GACGCAGCGTGAACCAAACCGCGTCGTGAACCCGGAAACGCAACCGCGTCGTGAGTTTAAGTACCATGCTTGCTACTGACAGCCAGGTGTCTCGTACCTCTCCAACTCGTCGGCGCCGCTGACAGACCCGAGCCCGGGGTCTGTTCCCCCCGCGCCGCAGGGATATATTCCATCTCCTGCATCTCCGACACTGACCGCTTCCACTAGCATATCTACGAATCTGCTTGGTCTGGGTGTCGTGAACGGGGACCCCGACACGCCTCCGAACGGAAGCCCGAGGCGGCTGAGCGTCGCGGCGCAGAAACGCGCAGCGGCCCACCGCGCGTCGCTCGATCGCGTACACCCGCCTCAGGAGCGCGATGCTGGCCGATTCAACGCCGATGCCGAGGATGCCGACGACGCCATTGCGGCCATGAAATCTGTGCCGCCCAGCTATGACCCTAGCTGGGCGGGCGACTTTGGTCCGGCGACCGGTGCGCCGGACGAGCCGCTCGGCGCCAGCATTGGGCCGAGCGCGCCGCGCACCCCTGACGATATTGAAGAGCTCGGACCGGATGCGAATGCGAACGCGGATTCCAAAGAGCATCTGGCCCCCTCCAACCCGCCGCCCAAATAACCTGCCCCAGGCGTCTATTCACGATACGAACGATCCCTCACGACTGTATGCCCCTCACTCACTTGCGCCACCGCCTCTGTATCTTGTGGTTAATGGATGTGTGCCCGGACAATTATGCATGGACATTGTGGTCAAGGTGGGTCAAGCAAGAAGGGGCCCGGAGGCTGGATCTACCAGTAAACTCAGACAAACGACTCGTCCGCCTCACGCTCTTTTGCATCTTTTTGCTTGCAGTCTCTTCATTGTTACTCTGACGGTGGCCGGTGGGCCCCATGGCGTGCACGCTGAATGGAATGTACGATATCATATCGTGGAAGGCCGGCCGAGGATGCGTCCGAAGTGGAAGCCGAGGCTAAGTGTGAAGCTTAATCCCTCTAACCGTCCAATTCCTGTTCCAGTACAGTGGCCCCACTGTCCAGAACAGCCGAGCACATGACACTGTGTGCGGGGCTGTTGTCTTCCAGAACCCGCCAGGATTGTTCCTGACTGACAAAAGGCAAAGGCGTGTCCCACAAGAATGCCAGAACCAAACTCAATGTCGTTGCTGGATCATGGGACAGCGACATTGTGGGAATCCGCATGTGGCCCCACTATCTGGCTATCAGGCCGCTGGGGCGATAAAATCGATATCGGTATGCTTAGAATACACTCTGGAGGTAAGCGCGATATCAAAGATCTTGTCATCACATGTTCCCCATCTCCTCGAGTCACGCCGTCGTCCATGTGCAATGCCAAGCGTCCGTCGTCTGATCTCGGCAGCTGAGCTCGATCATGAGACGTGGAGGTAACGTTGATCCGCCCAGATGTGCACATGTGGGTACTGGCTAGCGAGGCCCAGACGGATTGATAAGGCGGCTGTTGCAGAGGCGCCCTCCTGGTTCCGCGCCGACTTGGGGAGGCCGCACATCGTCGCCTGACCACCGCCGGCACCCTCTTCTCTTGTTCACACAAGGCACGCAACTTTGAGTCGGTTCTTGGCAGGCCTCTCGTTTAGCGTCTGTTCAGTGTTTGGCGGAGGGCCAGACCTGTTTGTCTTGCGAGCATACATCAACTCTGGAAGAATAATGTCCGCCTGGGAACGTGTACGATCGTCACAAGGCAACGGGGTAACGGTTCTGCAAGAGAGTTTTGTGACAACCTCAACCGAGCGAACTGAGCTTCATAAACCGCTGATTCTATGAGAGGAACTCGCGGTCAGCGTTCACATGACTGTCGGGAAGAGGACAGTGAGCCGGCTTGTCAAAGTGCAGTAGGTGTGCAAAGGCCACACCTCTGATGAGAGCTGCATAAAAGCTCGCACAGAGCGAGCTGAACCGTCTTTCCCACTCTTCCAAACTTGCCACCATGCGCGCTTCCCTCCTTCTCCTAACCCTCACCCCCGTTTCTGCCTTCTACGAATCGTGTAACGTGGGGGGTATGAGCAGTGCTCCCGGTATGTCTCCGAACTCTCTGAGCTTCAGGACTAACAGCAGGCGGCTGCTTTGACCCCGGCGTATGCCGCGCTGACGGCGGCACCCCCGTGGCGGGCCACTGTCCCGGCGGATCAAACAACGTCTGCTGCGTAAAGGGCTGCTCCATCCCCGGCCGACCCAGTGGCATGTGCCGCTGGACGCGCGACTGCCGCCGCCTCGGGCGCCTCAGCGTCCGCGGCCTGTGTCCCGGCCCGCCCGATTTCCAGTGCTGTATCCCCCTCAAAGGCCCGGTTTAAGGTCGAGTGAGGATCCGAGTATCGCGCATGATCCAAATGGAGGGGAAGCAGTGGCGAGAATGTGATTGTGGCTATCGATGAAGGTCAGGATCCAGTACAAACACACCAAAACAGCTGTCTGTCTGAATGTACTTGGGGAAACAGCACAAGGCGCGACGTATGTACGGTACATCTTGCTGGGCCGCATGAGAGGACGCGCGGTGTGATGGGGGTGGGGGTGTTCTATCAGCCCGATCAACGTTGGGTATCTCTTGGTCCGCAGCACCTCTTTTTCACACAAGATTCGGGACTGCGCCCATCACCCCCATGACAGCCATTGCACTAACAGTCCCGTCTGGATACTCATGGGCCAGACGGTCATCGAAAAGGAACAAGCGTTGGAAGCTGTGGTGGACGGCTGACACCAACCTGTTAACTAGGTTGTGGTTGACGAACATGACCCTTTTAGCCCTGGTCGTCGTCGAAACATTGACCTGTCGCCATGGAACAGTACAGTACCTGTCACATATGACCGGGAGAAAGTCTAGCTTGTTTCTTGTTTCCATGGCGGCATCGGTGCCGAGGTGAGCTGCTCGGTGACGAGGCAGCACGATCAACTTTAGGCAGCCGGGTCCGACAAGCGTTGCAGATGCCGTCCGTCGGGATCGCTCGAGCCCGCGCAATGGCCGCCGTTGGACAGAGCATTGGTCGGGCGCCTGGATTAAGGTGCCAGTCAGTAGTAGTAGGCATGGGCCAATTTAACTCCTCCGGTTTCTGGGTCTGGGACTTGAAGCAACTGGGCAAAAGGCGTTCTGAGGTCGTAGTCGTCTGCCATTGGGTGACGAGCTAGATGGAGCGCGGTGAGATTATTGGTACAGTCCCACCAGACCACGCCTCCGCCTCCACCTTGGCCTGGGTCTTCGCGGTACCAGAGGTTTCTCCACTAGAATCGAGATCTGGTGGAGAGGATATCTGGTGGTATCACGTCCAAATGCATGGGCTGCCGTGATGCCAGAATCTGTTGTGTGAGGGCTGAGGCTAAGGCTGACGAATTTTACACTTGTATAGGAAGTCTTTCACAGGTTCCGGCAGCTGGATGTAATAGGAATGCTGGTGGGTCACATCGGTAGAGTCGACGTGGAAGACGCCGACTTGAGCTGCCAGTGAGGACATTGTCTCTCCTCTGAACATTTCTATGTTGACAGTAGACCGTCTGGACAAAGAGGCCGAATGGTCCAGCATGTGGGTCACGACCCTGTTAAAAAAATCCCGTTTTGCCTCGGCATTGATTGAGGGCCCCGTGGAAGGCAGAACGGCCAGGTCGGGGAGAGGCTGGGCGCCAACGGGCTCGGCGACGGTGCTGGTCTCGGCGCCAGCGCCTCCAGACTAGGTGAGAGTTGAGAGGAAGCGAGTTCCAACTGTAAGTCGCTCCCCGGGTTGACTCTTGTCAATATTGTTCCAACAAAAAAAGAATGGCAGTGACAGAATGCAGAACCTTTCCTCCATACACCCCGTCATATGTTGCGTTGCACAGACGAAGCGAACAAGCATAAACAGCGCTATTCCCCACTTGATCCATCGGAGGCTGTAAGCATGTTACTTTGACCTGCATCATGGGACCGCGGCATGGGCTTGGCCCGTGTGGTGTCATTTCTGAGAATAGACTGATCGGAGGATGGATTTCACGGAGATTAAACTCTGATAATGCGACACATCCCGGGATGGATCTTGGCGTATGATCGTACGGCGACTGCTTTGTAGGGACCCCCGCACACGCGGCCGCGCGGCGGCGCTCGGTGCCGGACGCTGTTGAACTATGACGGTTGTGGATGGCGTCTCTGCCGCGCGGGATGTCTATGAGACCTTGCTTGGAAACTGCCAATATCCAGACGGCATGCGTCGTTTCTCAGTGGCAGTGGCGACTCGGCGGTGGTGATGCCCGTCAACTGTGTTGCGGTCTCAACGACGTGCCGCTCTCTCCTCCAGGCGCGTTCCACCATGTCATTGCGCGAGGCGACCGCAGAACAAGGTGTCACTTCCAGAGTCCAGCACCTTACTGAGTCAGATTAGAGTCGCCCGAAGGTGCCTCCATCGCCGAACCGCCTGATCATACGATAGATGTCCTAATGCCTTACGCTACTCGTTGCGGTCACTTCCAGCTCTCCAACGGCACAGCACCGAGCCAGGTTCGCACTTGGAAGGGATGACACTCACCGTGTGTGGCATGTGACGAGGGCATCTCGGCAGACACCGCGCGTCGAGTGAGACTGTGAGCAGCTGCAGATTAAGGCTCAAGTGGTGTCGTGCGGATGTCGAGCGCCGTCGCACCTGACTACTGTCCATCGCGAGCCCGTCGGTCAGTACGGATCAGACATCAGTGTGCGTTGTTTGACATGGTATATAAACTTGACGGGGCGCCGCTTTGTCCCGTCCTCCATCTCTCCCACCTCTCGAATCTGTCCCATCCCTCGCAGCTCATCACAATATGCTCTCCTCCCTCATTCTCCTCGTCCTGGCCATTAGCGTAAGCGCACACGAGTCGTGTGTAGCAGACGGAGTGAAGGGTACGTCTCCTTTCGGCAGGACTAACAGCAGGCGGATGCTTTGACCCGTCGTACTGTCGCTCAACCGGCGGGAGGCCAGTGACCGGCCACTGCTCGGGCGGCGCAAACAACGTGTGCTGCATTGCGGGCTGCGGTATCCCCTCGCAGCCTGGCGGCCTGTGTCTCTGGACATCCGACTGCCGCGCCGAGCACGGCACCAGCTACCCCGGCCACTGCCCGGGCCCGGCCGACTTCCAGTGCTGCATCCACCGCAAGTATCCGCGCGATGTCGCCGAGTGAGAAGGTGGGAACCGCAGAAACATATGTGCTTTAGTCAGTCGCGTGGCCCCAAAGCAGAGCAGAGCTTGTGTATATATCGGGAATCAGAAAATGAGTAAAGAAACCAATATAGTTCTCAATAGCCGAAATCATCATGCACCAAATGGAGACGTCAGCAATGCCATTAGCAGTGGGACAACTCAAAGAGCATGAGAGGTTAGGCCCCGGGAAACATCAAACCCAAACTCCAATACATCATCCGCGCACCGGCCGCTTCCCCGCGGCGGGAGGCAGCTCGGGGCTGCTCGGCGGGCTCTCGATGCCCGCAATCTGCAGCTCGGGCCACACAATCTTGGCCGCCATCGCGACGTTGGCGACCGTCTCAATGTCCGTCCACACCGTTATCATGATGCGCGGGCAGCGGCCCGCGGGGGCGTGCGCGCCTGGCGGGGGAGTCGCACGCGGGCGGGACAGGGCCGAGGTGGAGGCGCCGGCGGCGGTGGAGCTCCCTGGGGCAGCAGTGTACTGCGCGATTGAGGGTCCGGAAGATGGGCCGGCGGAGTGTCCCGCCGATGACGGTCCTGCTGATGGTCCTGCTGATGGCCCTGCTGAGGACGGCCTGGCTGAGGATGGTCCCGCTGAGGATGGCCCTGCGGAAGACGACCCTGCCATTGAGGATGAGCCCGTCAGGGACGAGGAGCCTGCCGTAGCCGAAGACCCCGCGGCGTAAGACGACCCCGTCGCAGATGATGACCCGGCGGCATGAGACGGACCAGCGGACGACGAGGCATGCGGCCCGACACTCCCAACGCTTGTGCTTCCCATCGCCTCGGCCAGCTCCTCGACATCCGAGTCCGGGTCCTCGACTGCCGCCACGGCCTTTTTCTTCTTCTTTTTATTCTTCTTCTTCTTTCCCTTCTTCGGCGCGTCGTCCTCTGGCCCGTCGCGTATCGAGTGGAGCTGCACCGCCGAGCGGAAGCCCAACAAGTCACCCGCGAGCAGCGGCACAGAGTACCCCAGCTGCGGCATGTGAAAGTCGACGCTCCCGCCCGACCCCGGCGGGCGGAGGTTGATGTAGAACGTGTATCCCTCGTCGTAGCCCTCACACAGCTTCCACCTGAGGTCAGCGACATCGCAACCAGCACGTACTCCTCGTCGCTCCCTATGTCGACAGTCACACACGTCCCGAGCCCGCCGAGGCGAAACGGCATGATATCGGTATCCTGCCGCACACCACAGCGCGCGCGCACGGCGTCGGCGGCCGCCTCAATCTCCGCGGGGTCAATCTCCTGCTTGCCGTCGGCCCCGGGCACGACCTGCATGATGCGGGCAGTGTGCAACGCAGAGAAATCGACGCGGCCACACATATCTCTCGGCGAGCCAAACAGGCCGTCCATGCCGCCCCACCCGCCCCACGCGGGGGCGGGGCTCGGCCCGCGCTCCTCGGGGGTAAAGCATCCGGGCTCGATACGCCCGCGCCCTTCCCCCGCGCCGCCGAGGAGGAGATCCAGCGTGGCCATGAATCGCAGGGCGGCAGCGCGCGCGGCAGGGCTCGACGCGCGGTGCTGGAGTGTCCCGGGAGTGACGCATGCGCCGCGCGTAGCTGCGTCCGTGTTTGCGCTCGAGTGGCCCGATTCGTCGCTTGCAAACACCTTGCGGCCGAGAGTGAGCGACCAGGTCGTCGAGGCTGGGGGCGCGCTGTCGGGCACGCAGATGGACACGAGGTCGGTGTACGCTGCCCACAGGTGGCGCTGCATCGGCGGCGTGAGCGCGCTGCTTACGCGGAAGACCCAGTGCTTGGGCACGTCCATTGACGGCATGCGGCGCCGGCCCATGGTGGTGGAGTGGGGTGGAGAGGTGGATGAGGGGAAGAGAGATGGAGGTGGAAGAAAAAAAAAATAAACAAAATGGATGAGTGGCTGGAGGCTGGAATCGCGTCCGACTCGGGAGACAAGATCAACATCCCCGTCCATCTCACGCTTGCGCTGTCTTTCTCAGCGTCGTTACCGTCACCGCCGCCATCACCACACGCGCTCCGACCCTCTGCATCGGCGCAGACAGAGCCGCATGCATGCCGTCGATGTCGATGGGCAGCACCTGGGGGTCTCGGTACGTTTGAGGCACGCCGGCTGTCGGTCGATCGGCTGACGCCGCCCCGTGGCCACGCGACAACGAACAACAGCCGGTCGATGACACGCTCATACGCTCGTCCTTGCTCAATGCCTGAGCCGCGAGGACCCGTGCAGTTCTCGCTATCGTGATTCTCTTGGCGAGTGGGAAACGAGTCTTTTGTCCGTCATGGGAAGTCTCGGGACATTGCGCATCGCATTGCAGACAAGAAACAGCAGTGGGCCAGATATAACTATTTGCCGAGAAACACGAGGAGAACAAAAAGCCGCATCGAGCATCACTTCTCATCCCCATCCACCATCTTATCATCTCTCATCCACGATGGTCTCTGGCACCTGGACACGCATCGCGACCGCCGCGCTGCAGCGCAGCTCGCACTCTCTCTCCGTCGTCGGCGCGCGCGCATACCTCTTCGGCGGGTGAGATAGAGCCAAGCTTTGGGCTATCATTTCTGACGGAAGCGAGATCCTGCCCCGCGAGCCGGTCGACAACGCGGTACATGTCGTCGACCTCGGCACGGGTGCATACGAGGCCATTGCGGCCCCCGGCGCGCCGATTCCGCGCGTGGGGCACGCCGCCGCCGTCCTCGGCTCGAGCATCTACCTCTTCAGTGGCGTACGTCTACACACCCCTTGCTTCCACTCACGTCCCAGCGCGGTGGACCTGCACTGGACCCGCTCGACGAATCCGGCGCGGTGCACGTCTTTGACACGGCCACCGCCTCCTGGAGCACGCTTACCCCTTCTGCGGGGCCTTACCCCGCCGCACGGAGCTATCACTGCGCGGCGGCCGAGGCGGGCAAGTTTATCATCCACGCGGGATGCGGCGACGCGGCGACGGGACGGCTGAACGACGTGTGGGCTTTTGATATTGGTCAGCGCACATGGGAAAAGCTGGCGGATGCGCCCGGCGCGCCGCGCGGCGGGACGACGCTCGCGGCCCTCGGTGGCCTCTGGCGTTTTGGCGGGTTCAACGGCACGACCGAGGTCGGCGGCGCGATTGATCTCCTCGAGAAGGACGTGTGGAGCTCCCGGGTCTTTGGCAAGGCGGAGGGGCTGGCGCGCGATGACGGAGTTGACCTGGCGCGCGACGCCGCAACGAACGGCCCCGGACCGCGCTCGGTCTGCGGCATGCACGCCGTCGGCAAGCGCCTCGTGGTCGCCATGGGCGAGGGCAAGCCGAGCATTACTGGCGGGCACGACGCCGCGGGCAAGTTCTGGGACGACGCGTGGGCCTACGACCCGGCGTCCGACAAGTGGGACGAGGTGGTGACTACTGGTGAAAAGCCTGCTGCGCGTGGATGGTTCGCTAGCGATGCCGTCGACGGCGGAATTGTGGTGCAGGGCGGCCTGGACGACAACAACACGCGTCTCGACGACATCTGGGTGCTCAAGCTCGAGTAGAGAAACAAATTCAGGTTGTAGATGATTAAACGTTGCATGCACAGCTCTCCATGCTCCCCAGGCATTCTTCTGACACCAATGTACTGCAGTCCGATATGCTTGTGTTCCGATGCCTCTGTCCCTCTAGAGCTTGGCCGTTGCGTCCCCGCCGCTGAGCAGCTGCTTGAGGAACGCCTCGTTGTTGGGCTCGCGGCCGAGGAACTCCTTGAGCGAGTCCATCTCCTCGCTGTGGGTTAGGACTGTACTGGTTCTATCCACTCTTTTCACTTACCGGCTTCCACCCGGGCCGAGGATCGACTTGCGGTACTTCATGCCAAAAGCCGGGTTCATCGGGTCCGACTTGAAGACAGTCTCGAACATGTCCGCCGCAAAGACGAGCGAGTACAGGTAGCCGTAGTAGCCCGCCGCGTAACCACCCACAATGTGGGCAAAGCCGCTCTGGCCGCCGACGTACTCGCCATCAGTCGACACGAGAGACACATTCTCGCGCAGGTCGCACCACAGCTTGGTAAGGTCCTGCTCCTCCTTGGAGGTGTGGATGGTCACTGCTGTGAGTTTAGGAGAACGATTGTCGACTCACTGTCGTAGATGCCGAAGAAGAGCTGCCTCAGGTTGAAGAGGCCCTGGTTGACGTTGCGGCTCTTGATGATCGCCTCAATGAGGTCGTCGGGGAGGTGCTCGCCAGTCTCAAAGTGCGACGACATGGTCTTGAGCTGCTCGGGAAGCCAGCACCTGAGGGTTAGATCCGGAAACTGCAAGAAACCCACCAGTTCTCGAGCATCTGGCTCGGCGCCTCGACAAAGTCGCGTGCAACGCTCGTGCCGTGGAACTGGCTGAACTGCGTCGCCGAGCAGAGGCCGTGGAACGCGTGTCCCATCTCGTGCTAAATGTTAGATAGCGTCCCGGCTGTGGGCACTCACGAAGAAGGTCACGACGTCGTTGTGCTTCATGAGAGCAGGGCGGTTGCCAGTCGGCTTGGCAAGGTTGGCGACCATGCACACGGTGGGGTACGAGCGCGAGCCGTCCTCCTTGGTGCAGCCGGGGATAAGGCCCCAAACGGCAGCGTGGCCGTACTTGTTCTCGCGGGGGAAGAGGTCCAGGTACATGTAGCCAAGGAAGTCGCCGTCCTTGCCGTCCTGGTGGTCCCAGACCGCGTACGCCCTGGAAGTCAGTGGGGAACAATGGGGAGTTAAGAGACGTACTCGGTGTCCGGGTGCCACTTCATGTCACCCTCGACCTGCTCGGGGTTTATGGGGTAGAACTGGACGCTGAGCATCTTGCGGTAAATGTCGAGGATGGTAGGGACGACCTTGTCGACGGGGAAGTACTCTTTGACCTTCTCGTCGTCGAGCGCAAGCTCGCGCTCAGTCCAGAGACGGTCGTAGTAGCGGTAGTCCCAGAGGTTGAACTGGTTGTCGGCGGGGAGACCGCGCTTCTCGTGCTCCTCCTTCTTGAGGGCAAGCAGCTTCTTGCGCTCTGCCTCGCCGAGGGGAGTGAGCTTCTCGCGGAGGTCGGTGAGGAACTCGTTGACATTCTTGGCGTTCTTGGCCATCTTGATGTCGAGGACGTAGTCGGCAAAAGTGTCAAAGCCGAGGATCTCGGCGACCTCCTTGCGGAGCTTGACAATCTCGTCGAGGACAGGAATGTTATCCAGCGTCTTGCCCTCGTAGCCCATTTGCGCCTTGCGGCGGGTCTCGGGAACGTTGGCGTACTGGAAGATGGGGAAGATGTCGGGCGTCTTGAAGGTCACCTTGTACTTGTCGCCCTCCTTGGGGTATCCGTCGATGACCGCATCGGGGACGCCATCGAGTTCCTGGGTGTTAGGGCGAGTTGCAGGGTGGGTGTTATGGGCTTCAAGCACCCACACGGTCAGCGACTCACCTCGCGAGTGAAGAGCAAGAAGCCCTTCTCCTCGTTACATGCGCGCTGGAAGTCGATGGACAGGTCGGCGATCTTCTTCTTGACGGCGAGGAGCTTCTCGCGCTTCTCCTTGTCGAGACCCAGACCGTTGCGCTTGCGGTCACGAATGGCGTGGTCGAGAACAAGCTGCTCCTCGGGGTTGAGCTTGACGCCGTTCTTGGTCGTGTGCTCCTGGGCGTCAAGGATGGCCTGGTAGATGTCCTCGCGGGCCATCGTCTTGAGGCCGTAGTCCTGATTGTTAGCGAAAGCTGGGATTCTGGCTAGCAGCTCACTCACGCTCAGCTTCTTCTCGCCCTCAACCGAGGCGTTGCGGATAGCCTCGTCGGTGCTGACATACTTGAGGAACGAAGCCGGCTCGGTGATCCACCCGACGCGCGAGTCGTAGGTGGCCATGGGGCGCACGACACTCTCGTACGTGCGCTTGTCCTTTGGCAGGGCGGCAATCTCGTCAAGAAGCGCATCGTACTGCGAGATCTCCTGGTCGACGACCTGCGTGACCTTCTCGGGCGTGTAGGTCCACGAGAGCGGCTTGGCGGGTGGCACGGGGGCGGCGGCGGGAGTGGCCATTGTGAGGAATGTTCTGCGGGGTATAGAGGACTGCCGTGAGTGATGGGACGAAGACATTAAGGATGGGGAGCAGCTACGCGATCGAACGTTGCACAGCTGCCACGTCCTCCTTCACTTCCCCCTTCCCTACTCACCTGGAGGATGGATCTAGATGTGATCCAAGTATTATGTCTCCAGACGGAAGCGATGCTGCTGCAAACGAGAACCGACTGTCTTGTGGCAACGAGCATGAACTAGAAGAGAAAAAGAAGGGTGTGATAGCGCTGCGAGCAAGAGTGGTGGCGTGCTCGAGTGGAATGGTAGCGAGCAACAAGAGGGAAGGCAAAAAAAAAGTGCTTTATATAGGAGTATGGAGAGGGAGGGAAGACAGAAATACAGCAACACACGCTGACGGTGTCTTGCGTGTGTCTGACAGTGTGCTTTCGCGTGTGTCCGATGATCGCCATGCTGATCACGCTGATCCCTGTGCGCTGACGCGTGGTGACGAGAGGCACTAGCGCACTACTAAAAAGTGGAGGCGCGGCCGGCGCTTGGAGGCCCCGCATGGGGAATAAATAAATGACGTGTAGTATTAGTAAAGGTTGATAACGCCAACTGACACCCCCAGGTGTCACCCCGAGCTCCCTCCACCCCTCTAGCCCCTCTCCTCTCCGAGGTCTCCGTGTCCGACAGTCCGACAGTCCGGCTCCGAGCTCGATGCATACAGTAATAGCTACGGGTACGTCGCCTCGAAGAACGCAAGTTCGAGCGCGACGGCGCGGGCGAACATGTCCTCGATGCGCGCGCGCGTCTCCTCTCCGCCCTGGTCCGCCACACGGTCGAGCTCGTCCTTGAGGAGCTGGACCCACGCCTCGAACCCGGGTCCGCGGTGCAGCTCGATCCACTCGGCGTGCAGCCAGTCCGCTGGGACTGCGGCGTTCTCGCGCCCGACCGTCGCCCAGTCGAGGTACAGCCACTCGGCGACAAGAAGCACCGTGAGTGCCGCGGCGTAGTCGCCGCGCGCGTCGTTCATGAGCTCGATAAAGCCCTGGGTCGGGGGCAGGGGCGTCGCGGGCTTCTGCTGCAGGCGCTCGAGGGCGCGGAGAAAGTACCCGTCCTCGTCGTTTGTGATCAGGCCGAGCTGGCGCGCAATCTTCATGCGCGCCGGGGGAGAGTCCGCGTGGCTCACGGCTGCGCCCATCAGCGCGACGAACACGTCCACGAAGAGATAGTCTTGCGCGAGGTATACGCCCATCGCGGCGTCCGGGATCGTGCCCGTCCACAGGTCGTCGACAAACTTGTGCGAGATCGCAGCAGTCCACTTTGCGTCGTGCTGCGCGCGGAGCGTCGTGGTGATGGGCATTTTGGATGATGGGTGATGGGAAAGAAATCAAGACAAGTGTTGTCGTCTAGAGTGTGGTCGTCTAGTTGTTGCGCTTGTTGTTTGGCGTGGAATCTACTTTGGCCTACTCTGTGGTCCAACCACGTCCCTACAATCCACTCGGATGTCTCACATCTCTCTATCGGAACATGGGTCTCTAATGCAATGCCATTGACCGGAGTCCGATGGAATGCAATGCTGCGGCTACGCATCTCAATGCCATCATGTCATCGCGCATCCGAACCTAAACTCCGTTCCGTGGAATGCTACGACAGCGGCATCGCCGCATCCGCTACCACTGGAGGGTGCGCACAAACTCGTCAGCGGCGCCGACAAGAAGCCGCTTGGTGCCCGGCTCGTGCGCCGAGTGCCCCGCGTCGTCCACGACATACAACCGCAGCTTGTCGCCCCACGCCTCGCGCAGGTCCCATGCCGCGCGCATCTGAGCGTCAGAGATGGCCTTGAGTGACGAGAAATACAACAGGGGACTCACCGGACACACGCAGTCGTACCGCCCCTGCACAACAATGCACGGGATATCCTTTCTGAGAGATGAGCACGGCCAGAGCATCATACCCACACCTTGGCAATCTGCTCCGCGGAGACCAGGTGGCCGTCCGGCATGAACCCATAGTTTGTAAAGTAGTGCGCCTCGATGCGGCCGATTGCCCTGGAATCAGCACATGCCCCATTCATGCTCCCCATCTCTACCCACAGGGCAAACTTGTCGTCGTCCGAGCGCGCGATAAAGTCCGGGTCGGGGACGAGCTTGGCCGTCGCGTCCTCCCACACGGACCAGTGCCGGGCCGCGGCGAGGGCCACCTGCGGGTCCGGGTCGCACATGCGCCGGAAGTACGCGCCCATCATGTCGCCCCGTTCCTCTTCTGGGATGTGGTTGTAGAATGCCTGCCACATGTCTGGCCAGATGTCTGCCGTCAGCGCTTAGTCGGGCTCGCCTGGTCGCTCGCTCGGCGGCTCACGGTTAGCTCCTTCCTGGTACGTCCATGCGAGCTCGGAGCGGCGCGAGAGGTAGATTCCGCGGATGATGAGCGCGACAGTATGCTCGGGATGCGACTGGGCGTACGCGAGCGCGAGCGTCGAGCCCCTGGGGTGAGACGTGTCCCTATTGCTCTACTCACCATGAGCCACCAAAGACGAGCCACTTGTCGATGCCGAGCGCCTCGCGCACGCGTTCAATGTCCGCCACGAGGTCCCACGTCGTGTTCTCCCGGATCTCGCCGGACCTGCAAATAATAAGAAACAGCCCAGACTGGTCCTTACGGCTCGGACTTGCCCGCGCCGCGCTGGTCGATGAGGACAATGCGGTACGCCGCGGGGTCGAAGAACGTCGTGTCCTTTGTGCTCGTACCTGAACCCGGGCCGCCGTGGCTGCTATTAGAAGGGAAACGACACACATGTCCTACAGAAAGACCACTGTCCGTCAGCTATTGTGTCCCCCGGAAACACGTACCCGGCTTGCCCTCGCGGCTGCCCGCCTGCCAGAAACTGCTGTCAGAAGGGAAACTTAGAGGCGCACTAGATGTTGTGCAGGTCCGAGACGGCGAGCTTCTGCGCGTCCCATGCGTGCGACTCGGGGTAGGCGGTGCCGGGCTCGAGGGGGACGGAGGTGAACTTTTGCGACATTGGGATAGAGATGGGGATGTGGTGATTGCAGCACAGAGAGAGAGAGAGAGAAAGAGAGAGCAAGACAGAGAGACATGTCGGGCTCGATCAGATGGATATTTTCTGGCTCCAGCCGCGATGAGTGACGTCACGACCACCGAGAACTGTTCTCGATGTTGACAACATCAGTCCCACAAGAACATGCACATTCAGAATGCCAAGCATATGTGAATGATGACAGGTATGCATAACTGCAGGATACTACTACGGCTACTTCAGACTTACAGCGCAGGCATCTGACCGCCCAGCTGGTGCGCCTTTCTATTGTGCTTCAGTTGGGTTGACTGTGAGATTATAATCGTCTGTCTAGATTGACAATGGGGCGATGGAGCTTCCACCTAGTTCCTCTTTCGCGCAAGGCTGGGGTTGGGGATCTGGAAGACGCAGTCATCGGCGGCGTACAGCAGCTCCATGCCGAGGATGAACGACCACCCGCCGACACACATGCCGAATGCGGCGCCCGTGTTGGTCAGGTTCTTGTTGCCCGTCATAGCCGAGTGCGAGAAAGAGGGAATAGAGCCAGACAAAGGTGACTTGAAGAGTTAGGGAGTTGGACAAGACTATAGCTCGTGCACTACGCACACAGAACAGTGAGACCAACGTTGATGCGCCAGCAGGCAGGCCACATGATGATCGAGAGGAGGAACCACATGAGGAGGTACAGGCCGAGCGCATTGTTGTAGTCGCTGCCGTCGGGATATGCAAGGACAACACCCGACTCGGGGTACAGAATGACCGCAAACGAGATATAGAAGAGGCCGTACATACCGAACGCGGTGGCGCCAAACGTCAAACCCTGGTGGTGGTGCCAGAAACCCGAGATGAGCATGCCGAGGCCGCCGACACCGGCAGCCTGACCGACGAGCATTTGTACGCTGTTCAGGCCGCGCACGCCAAAGACCATGAGGCCGACAAGGAGAGTCGTCGTCGCGAGCGAAAAGTATCCTGCGGCGGTGGTCAGCCGAGCGAGGGGAGATGGTCTGCCTCTGCGCCAGGCGCGTTCTCACCGAGAGGACCGGGGTTGGCGGGGGCCGGTCGGGAGTATGGGGTGTCGAGGACGGTCATTGTGGGTGAGAGGATACAATCAGGGGCTAGGGAAGGACTCGATCAAGCGGGGCAGTCTTAAGGGCGGCAATGTTACGGGGTACGCGTGCGGGTACGGGGTGGTCGCTTGTCTGGTCCAGGCGGGGAGGCTCAGGCTGTGAAACTCTCGGTGCTGTTCTCAAGAGAGTGTGGACAGTGGGGTCTTTCCAACTGCCGAGATGCATTATATAGCAGCACGGCGGTCCCGCTTCCATGCCGCGTGTGTCGCGAGGACTTGACGGCGAGCGCGTGCGAGCTCGACTAATGTGCGCGGCGACAACACAAAAGTATAGATATGGGCGAGTCCCGATTAGACAGTGAAACCAGACAGCGACACGTCCGTGCACGCATGGAGGTGGAAGTATAGGAAGAGTGGTGGCTGAAGGGGAGCTCGGGCGGCGGAGTAGGGCATTAGATGCGCACAGGCAGGTCATGGGCTCAAAGCAAGGATAGCGGCGGGACGGAGGACGGAAATGGGGCCGCCCTACCATAGGATAAGCCGGGACAGGCGAGGGCACCGCAAGCCGAGGACGGGCTCCCAGGTCGAGTGCGTACCCGGTCGCAGCTGTGCTTCCGCCTGTGTGCGTCGCCCTTTGTTCACGTTCGTGGCGGCGGACGGAGACATCGCGGTAGGCTGAGCACGCGCACGGGCTCATGTAGAGGGAGGGTCTTCACCCTCTACGAATGAGGACTGGGGTAGTCGGCACTTTCGATCTCAGAGACCGGGCAGCGTGCGCCAGTGTGGGACACAGACTGACGTCCAAACGCGAGGAACGGGCGACGGGCGGAGGAATACATGAGCCTGAGTCCGTTGCACGTCCTCCGAATAAGATGTACAATCATCCCGGACATTGCGCGGCCGCCGTGCTGCGTTTGGTGCCCCTGCTCTCTGCGTCGAAACGCTGAACAGGTTGGATGATCCGGAGTAAGTTTGTATATTCCGTGCTTTGCCCCTTGCAAGTTGAAAGTAGCGCAGCTCACAAGGACGGTTGTTCAGTCTCCTACGTTGTGTGCACGCTGAAATTAGCCGAAGACGCTGGACAATAGTCAAGTTTGTGAACGCATCCTTTGCCGATATCGTCAGAAGAATCCCCAACATCAATACAAAAGACCAAGTCGATAGCCTCGAGGAAGTGGATCTGTTGTGCGTCATGATGGGGCGCTTTAGACACGGCTTGCTGCCATCGGGTAGCAAGTCGATGCGCAAGTTTGATCGCAATGATGGCGGGTATCTCGTGTTGAGCCCATAGATGCCCAAATGGCCGACAAAGAGGCGAGGTAGCGACGAGGGAACAATGACCACTGTTCGCTAGAGATGACCGTCAACAGGCGAGCATGGAGTGCGTGCGCGTGTCAAGATAAAACAGGAGGCGATGAGAGCAATCGTTGGGGTCAGTGATACGCCGGCACGAACTGTCATTGGTCGCTGTTGTGGGGTTAGTGAGGCGGAGGCAAGGTGTATCAACAGCTGTTGGCTGAGGTGCAGATGCGCCCATCGTCCCACCTCTGGCCGAGCGCGTCGTGGGGATGCGGTGCTAGACGGTGTGGGGTGGGGGAGGGTGGGGGCGACGTCTTGTATGACACGCAACTCGAAGACGACGAATAGAAAGTGGACATCGCCCCTGGGGGTGTCCTCTGCGAGATCCGACTTGAGAGCCATGTCGCCATGTTCAAATTGTTCAAGATGTGCAGGAGGTACGGCGGGAGTCGAGCCAGACGTAGTGTGTCGGTGCTGGAGGGGAGGGTTGTGAGCAGCACACATTGCAGTCAGAGAGATGCACCAGGTGAGCACGTGTAGGCATGTCAATGAGCGCAGGACGTGAACAGTGTCAAGAGACGAGAATGGACGAAACACGAGAGTACGAGTGGTAGGTATAATGTGCGATGCAGGTCCTACTTGACTTCTGAATGCACGCGAAGAAGGGTAGCTCAAGTTGCGCAGCAATGCCCGGAAAGCGCGAGCGCGACAGCACACCAGTTTTCTGCCTGCACTGCGCGTCGTAGCAACAGCGGTGTGTCTTGTGCCAACTGTTTGACAGCGGCTGTGGACGGAGTCGTAGACTCTTGGCGCTCGCCGTGTCGAAGGTCCCTAGTCATGGGGCGCCGGCGACAGACACCAGCTGACAGCTAGCTCGTTGATAGCTGGCTCCTCACCCGCCCGCATGCTCCCGCCAAGACGGCCAGACTCGCCCATCTCTAGGCCTCAAACCACGCGGTGACGGTCCGGCCAAACACCTCGAGCGCCTTCTCAATCGTTTCTGTATCGCCGGCAAACTGCTGTCAGTCCCGATAAGCAAACCACCCACCGTGGCGCGGAACGCCGCGAGCGACGCGTCGCTCCCCGGAACTCTGAACAGACGGGCGGGCATGAGGAGCACCCCAGCGTCGATGAGCTTTGTCGCAAGCTCGTCGGTCAGCTCCTCTGCATTCTCCCTGTATCGCGGGTGCTTCTCCACATGTACCACCAGCCACTGGAACATGCCTGCACGCGTCGGCGTCGTGCTCACGAGCTCTGGCGAGACATTCTTCTCCAGGGCCGCGAGGAAGATATTGCGCTTGCGCTCGTACTCCCCCCTTATGGCCCATGACCAGCGGAGCCACCCGCCGAGGCCCCATTGCTCGTCGGAGAGGTACGCGGCGAGCAGCGCCTGTGAGAGGTTGCATGGGACTTGGGTCGCGCTCTCGCCTGTGCGGATGAGACTTGCGACAAAGGCGGGCTGCGCGGCGACCCAACCGAGGCGCAGCCCTGGACCGAACAGCTTCGAGAAGGTGTCGAGGCGCAGCACGCGCCCGTCTACGTCCCGCGAGAGAAAGGAGCGGATGCCGGCGTAAGTGTTTGTCGCGGCGGCTAGTGCTTCGAGATCGTCGTCGCCCGGAGTTGTTGGTCGTGGGAGAGTGGGCTTTGGTTGGGTGTCGCCATATGGGCGGTACTGGAGCGCAAAGTATGGGTCATCCTCGATGCTGCGGTCAGCGCGATATTGCTGTCGGCACCCACATTAAGAGATCATGCTTCTGTGCGAGTCCATACACCGCGTCGTATCGCTCAGGTGGAAGCACCGCGCCGGTGGGGTTCTGCCCGCAGGGGATGGTATACAGCAAACGGGGCTTTGGGCCGTTCGCCGTGTCCCACGATGTGAGGATCTCGTCGAGGTGCTGCGGGATGATCCCGTGTTCATCCATCTTTACGGGGACGACGTTTGCGCCTTTGGACCGCGCCGCCGTGAGGGAGTTGGTAAAGCTAAACTCCTCGGCGAGGACGGTGTCGCCCTGCTCGACAAAGATGGTGAACACCTTGTTGATCGCGTCCGTGTTCCCGCCCGAGATGTAGATGTCGGCATCTGTCTCGCCGTGCAGGAGGCGATTTAGATCCACCAGTTTGGCGCTCAGCTGTGGGTATCCCACAAACAGGCCGTATTGCAGCACCTCATTCAGATCGAGGACACCGCCCGGGTCGGATTCCGTGCCGGGCTGCGTAGCCTTGAGGTGGGCCGTCGCCTTTGGCGCGGTTCCGAGCCGCCACGACGCAATGTCCCCCGTGAGCGACTCGAAAGCGGGGAGTGTAAACGCCGCGTGACGGAGCGGAAAGAGGGACGCTGCGGGTAAGTCATCGCCACGCATGGGATCCGTAGCACGCACGATGCGGCATGCCTGCTGTCAGTTGATTTCCGCCGGTCCGCCGGTCCACACGTCCGATTCCCACCTCCTGCAAGCGAGAGCAGCTGCCGGTCGCCGACGAGCTTGCCGTACGCCTTCATCGGGCTCGGGGGCTGTGCGCGAATCGCGCGCGTGAGGTGGTGCGAGAGGTCGAGCGGCATGGGATGAGATGGAGAGGATGGAGAGGAGAGAGGTAGCAACAATCGGAGGGGGATGCGATGGAATATCGAGTTCGAGCAACGAAACAACTCTGGGGGTCATGACGTCATTTTCCGATGTGCCAGCGCATCGCGACAACAACAACAACAGCAGCGACGACGAGTACTACTGTTGTATCCTCTCCATCATCCACCATGGCCCCAATAGTGAGCGCTGGCAGGAGCACCCCGCTGACCACAGACGACCCTCCTCTTCGACTGCGATAACACGCTCGTGCTGTCCGAGCATGTCGCGTTCTCAGGCTGTGCCGAGCTCGTAAACCAGATCATGCGCGAGCTGGGCATCCCCCTCGGGCCGTTCACCGGCGAGTCGCTGCAGCGCGACTTTGTGGGGCAGAACTTTCGCGGGATGCTCACCAACGTGGCGCGCGAGCACAACGTGCCCATCTCGCCTGCCCAGATGGAGGCATACGTCAAGCAGGAGGAGGATATCGTGATTTCGCGTTTGGGGAGGCACCTCGAGCCATGCAAGGGTGTCGACAAGGAGCTCTCCCGCCTCGCAGCCGCTGGGAACTACACGCTCGCGGTGGTGAGCTCTTCGGCGCTGCGGCGCGTCAACGTGTGTCTCGAAAAGGTGGGCCAGAAAAAGTACTTTGGCGACCGCGTCTTCTCGGCGGCCACGTCGCTCCCGCAGCCGACGAGCAAGCCCGACCCCGCAGTCTACAACCACGCGATGGCGGTGCTGGGCAAGACGCCGGCTGAGTGCGTCGCGATCGAGGACTCGCGCAGCGGCGCGCTGAGCGCCACCCGCGCAGGCATCCCGACCATCGGATACCTCGGCGCATACCCCGTTCCGGAACTCGAGCGCATGGCAGCGGAGCTCACGGACGCCGGGTGCGTCATGCTCATGTTCCACTGGGACGAGTTTGAGGACTGCCTCGCCAAACTCTCTGTAGCTCTGTAGCTTAGACAATGTACACGCCGGCATGCGGGCATGTCGCTTATGTAGCTGATGAAGAATAACTGGCCTCGAAGCAGTGTGAGGAGTTCAACTGCTCTGTACCTCGCACCAGCGTAGTACCGTCTTGCATACTCTTTGGGTACCTGCGCGCCAAGGGCATTAGATGACCGGTGTGGTTGTTCCTTCCGCGGCGCAGTGATGCTGTGGGCTGCGCGAAGCGCAATACAGAGACAGCTCGCGTGCGCATAGTAGTATATGTTTGGTATAACGGCGCTACCCACGCGTCGTGAGCTCTGAGAATAAACAGCAACAGCAGTTCGCGATTGTTTCGTATCAGGCATATTGGGACACGGGGCTGGCTGCGAGCCCCCGATCTTATGCAATTGAGCACAGGGAGGGCTCGATCCGGGCAGAGCTGCGTGAGCATGTTGGCGTTTGTGGAGCTATTCCTGGTACCGCGGAGGGGAGAGATGGTGATGAAAGGAGACGCGGTGTTCGGGTCAGTGGTCACATCAGTATGCGCGTTGGCATCGCCTTCCGTTCTGCATTGACATCAACATGGATGCTGAAATCAGTGTCAGCGGATCAGCGTCAGCCTCAGGAGGACATCATCAGTGTCACTTGGAGGGTTGCTAGGATCGAGCGGAATGCCCTCGGTCCAGATGTCTCAATTCGATCAGTCCCCGCAGTCCCGACCATTGTCGAACCCTATGTCTCCTCTCCTGATCTCGATGGACAGGAGGGCTGCAGGGAGCGAGTGCGATAAATAAGAAAGAGGGGATGAATGGATGTGTTGATGGGTAGAAAGTGGGCAACGCGCGGCAAAAACAACACGCACTGCGCGACGCCCCCAATCCGCTCTTACAACGATCAGACATCGCTCCAGACTGTCAGATGCCATCTCTTCTACATCTCTCGCACGCGAGTGTGCATGAGAGAGAGCAGACTTCGGCCCCGGGGGGTTTACAACGACAAGGTTTGCGGGGTCTGGGTCACTTTTTCCTTTGTGGGTGGCGTCGACGCCACTGAGCAAAGTCTTTTTATGCTCTTCGAGGTCAACGATCGCTCCACACCTCCAACTCTCTCTTACTATTCCTTTTCGTCCTATGCATTGCACGACTGCGGTCCAACTCTGTTCTCTATCCTGCTCTCTGCGCTGCGCTGCTATGCAATGCATACTGTGTGTTCTTCTGCTTTTGTGTTCTACATTGTGTTTGCAGAGAAACCTTGTTTTCTGTTCTGATCACCTTTTTTTTCCCGCCCTAAGACCCTGAAAAACCCGCTCGATGAAGCTCTCGATGAACACAGGACATCTCCATCTCGCTTTGACAACTCTCTCTCTCTCTCTCTCTCTTTTATCATCTCCGACTCTCCTTTCTTTCCTTCTCTCATCACTCCTTTCCGCTCCGTCTCTCCGCCATGCTTCTCTCCACCACGCTCCTTACTGCCCTCGCGCTGGGCGCGACCGCCAACGCCGCCTCGCACCGCGTGCAGCCGGGATCCCACCGCGCCTCCCGTGCGCTCGCTCCTCGCGGCGTCAGCTTTGGCGCGCCCCACTACTCTCTCTACGTTTACGGTGCGTTGGCGTGCTGACAAGCTACCTTGATCTAGCCGGCGGAGATGTATCTGACCGAGTCCAGACGAGATCACCTCGTCGAACTGGCCGACGGCCGACAGCGTCGCGCCGTACAACCGCGTGCTCCTCGCTTTCTGGACCACCTCGGGCGCCACTACTGTAAGTCGGGGTGGAGGACGGGTAGGAGTGAGGGGGACGGGTGTTAAATGCTGTGCACAATGCATGAGCGTCGTGGCGTCGGGCTCGTCGCATGTGCTCAGGCGTGATCGCACCCCGGCCTTCGATCACCCCCAGCTCTCTATCCTTGGCGGCTCATGCAACTCGCTGACCCCAGGCCTCGAAGGTGTGGGAGGGCCTCTCGGCATCGCAGCGCCAGTCGATTCTCGACTCGTACCACAACGCCGGTATCGCCGTCATGGTCTCGGCCTTCGGCTACGGCGACAATGTGATCACCGACAAGAAGGACCCCGTCCAGGTCGCCCAGAGCCTCGCCTCGTGGGCCAAGACCAACGGCGTCGACGGTGTCGACATTGACTTTGAGGGTGAGTGCCGCCAGGAAGCGAGCTCGAAGGTGGAGAGATGTGAACGAGCTTGATAATCTCATCTCATGCATCTCCTCTGAACACGTCCCCCTGACCCCCAGACTTCAAGCCGCTCCAGGACAACCCCGACTTTGCGCTCGACTGGCTCACCAAGTTCCACAAGGAGCTCCGCAACCAGCTTCCCTCGCAGGCCATCTCGTCGACCCCGACCGCTTGGATCTACGGCGACCAGTACGGCAGCGCCAACAGCGTCTTCTGCCGTCTCCAGGGCACCGCCGGCGACACCATCTCGTGGTACAACATGCAGTTCTACAACGGCTTCCCGGGCACCTGGGACACTTGCCCTGTGGGTCACCGGTGTCTTCATCACTAACGGTAGAACACCATGTGGCACTCGGACAACAACGGCTTCCTTTCGCTCGCCCAGATCTCGCAGCAGTGCAACATCCCCATGGACAAGATCACCGTCGGCAAGCTCTGGAACAAGAACGAGCTCGCGCACGCCAACACCGAAGCCCAGATCCCCACGCCCAAGGATTTCGGCACTTGTCTCGCCCAGGCCAAGGCCCAGGTCAACTACCCCGAGACCGGTGTCATGGTCTGGTACGGCGAGATGAACAACTGGGTGCGTAATGAAGCACAACCTTGGGAGCACTGCTGATATCAGTCCGCCGCGATCAACTTCCTCAAGGACACGCTCAGCGCCATGAACTCGGCTAACGCCAACCCTCCCGCTGTTTCTTCCGCCGCCGCGGCTTCTTCTAACGCAGATGCTGCCAGTACGTCCGCTACTGCTGCTTCTGCCGCGCCTGCCGTTTCCAACGGCTCGGTCGCTGTTGCCATCACTTCTGAGGGCAACACGACGTCTCCTAACGTGTCTGTTGACAGCTCTTCTGCAGCTTCTGCCGTCTCTGGCGCTTCGACTGCTCCCGACGCCACCGGCACTACCGCAGGTTCGACCGCCGGCAACTCGGCCAACACCGCCTCGGGCACCGCCAACGGCAACAAGCCCGCCTCCCCTTCCGGCACCACCGGCGGCTCCACCACCGGCACCCCCAAGGACGCCTCCGCCAGCGGCACCGCCGAGGGTGCCAAGGCCGGAAGCGGCAGCGGCGCCCGTGGTCTCGCCGCCAGCGCCGCTGGTGTCTTCGCCGCCGCCCTCGCCGCCACCCTCTTTGTCTAGACGCCTGCCGCGGAGCTGTGCTCTTGTGCGGCAGGTATATACTTTATATGAACAATGTGTTATTGTGCGGTTGCTAGCAGTATTCAGGATGTGCTGGAGTGCGTCAGCGAGCATGGCTCCATGTGTCGAAATGATATCTATCAATCGCATCCCAGTCTTTCTCGCATTGGGACTGTCGACTTACTCCTGGCACTCGTCCAGCAACTCGTCGAGTATTAGTCCACGCCCTTGCATGCAATGCAAGGACACCGCGCGATGCCGTTATGGGCACCGCGCCTCAGTGAGTGAGCTCCGTGAGCTCCGCGACATGCAATGCATGCAATCGCTCGGCAGGACAGCCGGCGGCTAAACTCTTGTCTTGGGTGGCGGCGGCTTTGACCGAAAAGGGACAAACGACCGAGAACCGAGACACTCGTCGTCAAACGACAAGTTTCGGCCAAGACACGAGATTGCATCCCATCTCCCCACTTGCCTTCTACACTACACACCTCCCCACAATGACCATCTCGATGGCGCTCCCCGCCCCGCCGGCCGACACGTACCCGTACGACCTGGGATCCTACGAGATGCGCGTGAGCACGACGTCGCCGCTCGCGCAGACCTGGTTCAACCGCGGCCTCAACTGGTCGTACGGGTTCCACCACGAGGAGGCGGAGCGATGTTTCCGGTACGCGCTGTCATTTGACGCAGACTGCGCAATGGCGTATTGGGGCATTGCGTACGCGCTCGGGCCAAACTACAACAAGGAATGGGAGCTGTTCGACAAGGAGGACCTGAAGCGCTCGCTACACACCTCCCACCTCGCCTCGGCGCGCGCGGTCGAGCTGGCTCGCACGCCGCTCGAAGCCGCCCTGTCAAGCGCCATTGCCGCGCGCTTCCCCGCCGACCGCGGGGACGATTTTAAAGTCTGGAACCGGGCGTACGCGGACGCCATGGCGGGAGTGTATGCGCAGTTTCCGGACAACCTCGACGTCGTGGCGCTGTATGCTGACGCGCTCATGGCCATCGCGCCGTGGCAGCTGTGGGACCTGCAGACGGGCCAGCCGCGCGAGGACAGCCAGACGCTCGTGATCAAGGAGGTGCTCGACCGCGCCATGACGGACCCCAGGTCCACGACCCACCCCGGCGTGCTCCACTTTTACATCCACCTCATGGAGCTGAGCCGCACACCCGAGGCCGCGGTCGTCGCCGGAGACCACCTGCGCGGCCTGGTGCCGGACAGCGGGCACCTCAATCACATGCCGGGACACATCGACATCCTTATCGGGGACTACCGGCGGTGCATTGCGACGCACGAGCAGGCCGTCCTCGGGGACGAGAAGTATGCCGCGCTGGGAAGCTCAACCGACTTTTACACCTTCTACCGGCTGCACGATTACACTTTTCCGATCTACGCAGCCATGTTCAATGGTCAGTTTGGCGTCGCGATGGCCACGGTCGAGCGCATGGAGAAGAACCTCACGGAGAAGCTGTACCGTATCGAGAGCCCGCCGATGGCCGACTGGCTCGAAGGCTTCAAATCCTACCGCACACATGTGCTCGTGCGCTTCGGTCGCTGGGCGGATATCCTTGCGCTGCAGTTCCCAGAGGACAGGAAGTTTTACTGCGTCACAACCACGGTGCTGCACTACGCACGGGGGATCGCGTACGCCGTCCTTGGCGATATTCCGAAGGCCGAGGGGGAGCGCGACGCCTTCCGCAAAGCACGCGACGCCATTCTCCCCACGCGCTTCGAATACCCGAACTCATGGACGGACATCATGGCCGTTGCCGACGCCATGCTCGAGGGCGAGCTCGAGTACCGCCGGAAAAACTACGACGCCGCGTTTATCGCCCTCCGCCTTGCTATCCAGCGCAGCGACTCGCTAGTCTACGCTGAGCCATGGGGATGGATGCAGCCGCCGCGGCACGCGTACGCTGCCCTCCTGCTCGAGCAGGGGCGGGTCGAGGAGGCGGCCGAGGCATACGCCGAGGACCTCGGGTTCAAGGACACGCTGCCCCGCGCGTGCCGCCACCCGAACAATGTATGGGCTCTGCACGGCTACCACGAGTGTCTTACGCGCCTCGGGCGCGAGGCGGAGGCAGCCCTCGTCCGCCCCCAGCTCCAGCTCGCGCTCGCCGTTGCGGACGTGAAGGTCGAGGCGTCGTGCTTCTGCCGCACCACATGCTGTGGGACAGGAGGCGGGGCCGAGCAGGCTATGGAGACTGTAGAGGTCAAGGTCACGCAGTGCCACGCGTGAAGACCACATCATTGAGAGGATTCAACACATCTGCATAGACACCAACCACCATGATCTCAGGCACGCACCCGATGCCTTTCCGACTGACATGGTCAACATTTCCTTCCACTCGTTATGAGATGCATGACTACAGACGCAGTACTGATAATCAATGTTTCGAAAAGCCGGGACTCATATAGCGGCACACGCGTCGCAGGTATAGATGCGCATCCTCATGTGGAGCAAGCTGCTACTGCAGTGTGGCACAACCGCATCCATGTTCTGCTTGAGGCCTTGAGGGGCGGTATTCCTGCGACGCGGCGTCTCCCGTTCCCTGATACATTCCAACAGACAGAAACGCAGACCGTCGAGCACGTCCAAGGCGATGCCGCCGTCATTGCAGTCGAACTGGTTCTCTGGAGGTATCGGTGGCCAATTGCAGCTGTCGAGAGGACGGCATGGCCTGGTCTCCGGCCCGCGCGGCTGGTGCCCCACTTCCCGACAGGAGATTGATCGAGCCCACACCGCACAGCACACACACTTCAGGCTCACAGAAGCTCGCGAAGCAGCCTCCTGTATGAACCCATGGGACAATGGCCCATTGCTGTGCCGCGGTGCGGACGCGAACGTGCAGAATCCTATATCCTGTTGAGATTTGATGGCAAGTGGCCCTTGCGCACGAGCAGCGTGGTAGACAGTAGTACTGGAGTAGGCACCTGGTGTGCCCCTGTACTCTACCATGTTGACTCCCTTCTCATTCTCTTGACGATCTATATCTCCTTCCGTGAGACATCACTGCAACTTGTCTTTGTATCCTGCCGCTATGATCTCTCTCGTCCACAATGTCCTCTGGCCATTCATCCACCACCCTGAGTAGCTTCTTTTCCATAGTGTCCGCCACCGCGGCCCACGACCGGGTCCGAGCGCCCCAAGCATGGCATGATGAGGAGTGGTGGTTGGGCTCCACGTAGTGCACTGTGCCATCTCTGCAGTGGTCATGAGTATATGTATCTCGCGTTGAATCATCTCAGATCTGTACACCACCACCGTTACCGAACGCGCAGTACGACACCATGGGCGTCTTCGACTTTATGAAGAGCGACGACGAGAAGCGTGAGTCCAGACCGGTCCTCAGCTGCGGGCGTACTCTATCAAGGATTGGTACGCTTGTCCAGTCTACCTTGACGGTTCGACATTTCTAATAGACAGGCGCCCAGCAGGTGCAGCAGCAAGGCTACCCGCAGCAAGGATACCCCCAGCAGCAGCAGGGTTACCCTCAGCAGGGCTACCCGCAGCAGGGCTACCCGCAACAAGGCTACCAGCAGCAGCCGTACCCCCAGAGCCACGCTCAGCACCAGCAGCACGCTCCCGAGCAGAAGAAGGAAGGCTGGTCGACCGGCAAGAAGATTGGTGTCGGCCTCGCTGCTGGTGTTGGAGCCGCTGCGCTTGTCGGTGCCGGCGCCTACGCGTACAGCCAGTTCAACGAGGACTCGGACGACGAAGGGGAGAACGAGAAGCAGGACGCGGCCGCGGCCGCACCCCAGCACCAACAACAGCAGCCCCAGCAAAACGAGCCTCAGCACCACCAGCGTGAGTCGTGAAGTACCGGTACAGATCTATGCGGAAACTTATGATCCACAGCTGCGCCTGAGCCTGCCCAGCGCGACTGCGGCGACGACGATGACGGCCCGTACCCCGACGCAAATGGTCGCTATCCGGATGACCAGGGGCGCTACCCGGACGACAACGGCAACTACCCCGACGCGAATGGACGTTACCCCGACGACCAAGGGCGCTATTCCGACGACCAGGGCCGGTATCCCGACGAGAACGGCAACTATCCCGATGAGAACGGTGAGCTTGGGTTTGAGTACAGTACAGAGAAAGAATATTGACGACGAGGTCGCTACCCCGACGACCAGGGCCGCTACC
The DNA here is from genome assembly GCA_025531455.1 of Apiotrichum sp. Y4204. Classification (NCBI taxonomy): domain Eukaryota; kingdom Fungi; phylum Basidiomycota; class Tremellomycetes; order Trichosporonales; family Trichosporonaceae; genus Apiotrichum; species Apiotrichum sp. Y4204. Next base: position 92,221 of record JAMYHL010000083.1, on the reverse strand, counting down.
CGGATGAGAACGGCAACGTGAGTTATGAATGAGGAGTTGTGGCTCACTGCAGTACCCCGACGAGGACGGAAACTACTGGTAGTCGAGCGGCTACGAACGGGAAGCTATAAGGAGTCATATGGTCTGAAATCCAGAATGCGAGATATACCGTAGAGTAAATGAAGCAATCAGACAGCACAAAGGAAATGCAATGTACAGAAACATGAACTGTCATGACCACGGTGGCAGTGGTGTGTGGCCGAGCTCAAAGGAACGAAGGAGACAAGAGCGACTGTAAACCTAATGGTGAAAGTGCAGCTGAGATGTGGAAGAATGGAACGTGCCAACACTGCCAGCTGGCAGTCATGGAGCACGATCAAGTCGGCACCGACCCCAATGTCGATGCTTCCTCACACGTTGCTCACTTCCAGTCTGGCCAGCCTCTACATCACCACCGACCACGTTGCCAAACCCAGCCCATAAACTCCACACTCAGTAACAATCTCGCTGCCAGACAACAACGCGTCCACTTGGCATCCCCGATATAGCTTGGGGCTCCCTATACAATTGCTCAGCAACGCTACGTAGAGAGAGAGATAAGAAGCCTCGGAGTCTGAACTCTTCCTGGTGTGTACATCAAGACGCCATGTAGCGAAGAGCAGTGCAGTCAGCAACGTGCTCTCGACTTCAGTTAGACATGAGACATGGCGGGCGAGCTTCCCTGGGCGTCAACCGGCGGTCCCCCAATCTGGCCAGCTTCTAGCTCGTGCTTGCCGGTGTCGATGCGCTTTCCGTGCCGACGCCGCGTGACGAGTTTCCATCCCTGCCAAACCGCAACGCCCGCAGGGATGGTGATTCCGTGGACGATGATGGACGTCATGACGAGAAAGTAGACCACGGGCAGGACGACACTGATGTCAATAAAGCGACGTAAGACAAAAATCTCACTGCAGCAAACGCTCACGGCTGCTGGGAATGCGTTCGAGAGCGACTTGGGTGTAGAAAACAGCACCCACACCGATGGGGCCAAAGTAGCCTGCAAACGCTGCCTCGAACCAGCCGCCGAGCACGGAAATAAACTTGCTCTGTCGTCAGCTTCCCTGTAACTTGGCACGGGGGTACTCACGAAAGCGATGACGGCTGGGACACGGCGAAGAAGCATTACTAAGATACCAAGGACAACGAGTCTCCACGGCGATATATCCCAGAAGTTGTTGAACTCGTGCCACGGAATCACAGCGCCGATAAAGAGGAAGACTCCCTGCTGTCAGTATTGTCATTCTTGTCGTGAGATTTGGTTTCCTACCCACAGTGTTGAGGAGCGAGTCCAAAACCTCCTGGAAAGCATCCTCCTCGTTCTTCTTGCGGTAAAAGTCGTCCCAGTTAATAAAGCAGCCCATGACAAAGCAGGCAAGTATGTCGTCCGAGCCCACCGATCCGACCCAGCCAACCGTAAACAGGACCATTCCCAGGCCAAACGCGAGAAAGGCTCCATGGTCGATGAGGCTGAATGTCAGTGTAGATAACGCCGAGGCTTACGCACTGCATATCGTGGGCAAAACGGAGCACCTTGAGCCCGAGGTAGCCCATGACACCGCCGATGATACATGACAAAAGAATCTGGTAGAGAAGAATATCGTAAAACCTTGTTCCATGAGCGATGTGGCAATGTTGAGACTGGCACTTTTGCCGCGACTCACCACTGGCCAACCGCTCCAGCAATGGTGTGGTACTGGTACACAGGCTCTTTGATCAAGACGAGATACAGGGCCATGAAGAGGAATGGAAAGCCAAGACCGTCATTTGCACCCGCCTCAGCGAGCAGCATGTTGCGGACGGACAGTGGGACATACTTTTCCGCGAAAGCGCCTACGCGTTAGGAGCTGCTCAAATACCATCTTCCCGACCTCCCTTTGCAGATGGAGTTTGACAAGACGGGATCAGTAGGCGTGACGCACGACCCAATGACCAAGCTTTCCAAGAAGGTTAGGCCGGGTATCAGAGCCCAAATGAGCAAGGCGCTCACAAACCATGCGGCGGTCATCACCGGAAAGAGCAGGGTGGTGAGAGACAGCCACTCGAGCTGCATGTATCTCTTGGGAAGGGCAGCGCCGGTGAGGAATACTTGGACCGCAATGATAATACGGCTCACTTGGAACGTGAGGTAGTTGAGAGAATGGCGGTCGCCGCCGACCCAGTCGAGCGGGTTGAACAGATTGGCGCCAATGGGACCAAAGGCAATCCCAACGCAGAATGCAATGAGCGCCTCAGCTAGACTGTTAATCAAAGAAGAACCACAAGTTTATACCCTGCCAACGTACACATAAAGTATTTGTCCTTCAAGAGCAAGGAAACCAAACCGACAACTACAACGTATCCGCCAAACACGGCAATCGTGTTTGATGTGTCTGAAAACTCGGTGTGGACCATGATGCTCAATCTATAGAGGTCCAGTGTCATCAGAAGGCAAACGAAGGCCAGGGGACCGGCCAGTGCCCATTCGTGCGGGAAACCCAAAAGTGTAGGCAAGAGACCAAGTGGTGCAAGGACAAAGGCGTTTGGCTGTTGGAAAGAGGGGTGGGAGCGTGGGAGCGTCGGGGAGAGGGCTAAAGCAGGAGCTACCAGGTTTTGCAGTCAGCAGAACAAAGTTCAAGCTTGGTCCGTCGGACTCTCTGAAAAGCCTCGCAGCTTCATCGCGCTCGCGTTTTTCTACGTCGACTGTAGCCTTCTTGAATGAACGTGGCACCACAACCGTGCGCCAGAGATGTACAGTACCGTCCAGCCTTTGTTGGCTGATTCGAGTGGCTTGAACGCGCGTGAATGACAGTGTGGCTCCAGCACGTGGGAATCTGTAACCGAATCCAACTGTTGTCTCGTCTCATCCTGTGATCACTGTAAGGTTGACAACCACTGGCGCAGGCTCAACAGAACGCAAACACCTTGATGCGTTTGTCTCACACATCTATATGGAAAAGGCCACTGGGGGTTGGGACAAAGCGCCGTGGATGGCCTTGAGTTCACTACGACAAACCCACATCAGATAGGAAGCTCGGCAGCTTCAGAAGTCATGTGAAGGCGTCTCGAGACATGGGAGGTGGAAGAGGGTGTCGAGGGAAGCGTCTGTGGCGGCAAGGGAACATTTTGGGACATTTCGTTAGATAATTATCGTCGAAAACTGTAAAATGAGGCAGTCTGGAAGATGTTTGAATCTCCTTGGAAAACTTTTGCGACATCCAGTCTACAAACTCTATGGCTCTACAAGCCGACGGATACAACCAAGCCGATGGCGAGCAGCTCGCAGGATAAAGGTCGGTTGGACGTCCTGATGCCGACATTGATGGGGTGAAAGAAGCGGGGACTGTAGTGACGGCTCCTCGCCCCAGACCTAGAAGACTCGGCCAGCTCCTCGCTCGTGGCAATCACCTCGCTTGCCTCGACCTGCAGTCGAGTAGGAATGCTCTACCAACTGGTGGCTCGAATGCCGACCTCGAGCATGATGTTGAGAGCATTGCTGCGACCATTTACCACTGCTGGAACCCCAGTCATGCTAATCCGCCGTCCCCTTTGGTTTAACACAATCCATGAGTCCAGGTTGGTGATAATTCCCCACTCCACCTTTTTGTAGTTCATTTGAGCAATTGCCTGAAGTCAGTTTACCACTAAGAAGTACTCAGTCTGTCGATATTCGTGTTCTGCGCTTCTCAAAGACGTTTAAGCGTTATTGACTACTCACTTGTTCCAGGATTATTACATGGGCTTGGCGGTCGGCGCGTGAGTTCCCATCCTCTTTTCCATTTGTAAGGGAGAATGTCGTATCAGAAGAGGAGTTGTGATACATGGGCCTCATCTTGTACAGCTTGGCATCAGCGAGCATCATGTCAACTTGAGCGCCTTTCAGACTGGTGGGTGTTTTGACCTCGACGACGGCTTTGACGGTTCGCCCATTCAGGCCGGCAACACTGAGCTCAATATCGGGAATTGGCGAAGATCCAAGGTTTGTCATATGCCAGTGAACCTTGGGCTTGCCCACAGCCTCCAGAATCATGTTGGCGGTACTCCCGATGGCTTGTTGAATGATTTGTGTAAGGTCGACTTCGCCAGCGATCGCTCTGTCCATTTGAGAATTGAGAAGGTTGGCACTTTGAATCATGGTCATGACGTTTTGCATTGCTTGGGCGCTTTTTGCTTTCAACATCGCCGTTTTCGAAATCCTGAAGCGCCCGCGAATGATTTCGAGGTCATTGGGGATCTCGGCCCGGTTCATCGCCAAGTAGGATAACATGTTGCTGTTTGGCGATTTTCCCGCATGTTGAACTGTTGTAACGAAGTCAAATGATTGGAGTGCGTGAGAGATTGCGAGATTTCCTGTGGCGGGTCTTTGGCGAGTCGAAGAGGAGGCGGGCCTGGACTTGTATGGCGAACTAGCTTTCCTCCCCGGACTGGTCTTTTTGCCTTTGGGTGGTGTCTTGCCATTCGATGGTTTCTTACGCGAGGGTGGTCGTTTGCCTTTGCCGGGTGTTTTTCCTTTGGGTGCAGCTGTTTTGACTTTGGGTGCTCCCGTTTTGCCTTTGCGGGTGGTCTTTTTGACTGGGGCGCGCTTCTGCTGGTCTCTAACTCGAATCTCAACGTTCTCGGGAGAACCGTTCGAGGTATAGTGTCCCAAGTCGTGGTCCTCGGTCTCGTGGCGTGCGTAATAGCGGTTAGGCGGAGTATCGGCGGGGACGGTGGCGTTATGAGTGAGCACCAAGTTCTCAGCCGACTGGTCAAGTCGAGCTACAACCAGAGAAGCAAGAAACAAATTGCTCAAGTGAAGGAGGACTGAAAGGCGCATGGTGATCTTGAAGGTGTATGCTTCTTCCTTGCAACTCAGATCGTCTACTATTTATCTGCACGTATCGCCATTGTGGAGTGACCATGAAAGACAGTGTTCGGCAAGGCAAGTCGACTGCTCGTCAAAGACTTGTCTTTGTGCACTGTGGACTGATGCCACCAGCGTCAACATCAACATCACAGGAGCAAACCAAAGGTCACCACATTGCACCTTGGGAGGGGAAGGACGGTTTCGCTCGAAGGGGAAGTTGCAGTGTTGCTGGACAGCATCGTTTCTCTCCAAGGGAGAGTTATGTCAAGTGCAGTAACAGGAAAAGCACAGCCCGCTGCCAAGGGTGCGTGAGTGTCTGTCTACCTTTGGCTGCTGGAAAGAGAGCTGAGACTGTCCAACATGAGCTGTACTCCCTTGTCCGTGCCGTAAGTGAGTTAGGGCGACAAGAACCGACGTTACGAGGTGAATTCCCAGGAAGGTCAGAGGCGGTTGCCGTGACGGGGTAATGTTTCAGGGTTCGAAGACGCAAGGAACACAGCAAACATTTGGGTCAGACAGAGGTCTTCGGTCAAAGAAGACGATTGAGAGCAATGTCACCCCTTCCCATCTACCTACATCCTAGTAATGCCCCCAGCACGGACGCCGAAGAAGTCTGACCCCAAGACGTCAGCATCGACAACTCGGTCTCGTGTGAAGCCAGTCGCAAAGCCCGCGAACAGGACAACCATGGCCACAAGGTCGACGCCGACTACTTCGGATGCACGTCTCACGGTCATTGCGCCGCTCTTGGAGGCATGTTGACATCTGCTCCTTATGTGCTGACAAAAAGGCCAACACTTTCAAGCTGCTCGTCCCCAATAACACCGATTGTGGAAAAGCGTGGGCCTCGCGCCAACACTCGCCTTCAATTATTCTCAACCGAGTGGATATTATTCGAGACTCAAGACACACAGAAATAAGTCGCTCATTGCCGAGAATCATCCACCATAGCGGCTCACAACCTGTGGAGGCCAAGGAGGAGGTCAAGGGGGTAGTGGAGATGGAAGTTAAGGAAGAAGTCAAAGATGAGTCTATGCCAACGCTCGCTCTCGGCCAATCGATGGGTGGACAATCATGCCTCGATGTCTTTGGGGCATCGCTTTGCCAGGATGACAAGAGCCTGGCCCCAACGGGTGGCTATGTTCTGAAGTTTCTTGACTTGAACTTCTTTCCCGTCGAACACCCTTACGAAATCACCGTATCCCTCGCCCAAAAGATCCTCTGCGAGGAAGCACAAAACTTTGCGGAAGCCGGCGAGGCCGCATGCCTTCCACGGTTTGCTGGCGCTTTTGCCTGTGGCCAGCTGTACTGTTTGGTCTTTGAGGATGCGGGGCGCGCCATTACCGACGAGGAAAGGAACTCGAGGGCGGCACTGTGAGTTTAGCGACACGCGACTGGGCCAATCCTCATCAAGGCGCACAAGCTGACCCGAATGCAGTGATGAGATCCTCGAGGCCTTCGAACACCTAATGGCCCTGGGGGTCTTTCTGTTCATGCCGTCGTGGAATGTGATACGCCGAGGAGCGGACGGGGGTATCAAGTTTGCAACGCTACTTGACGCGTACATGAAGTCGGAGGCAGAACGCTCTCTGACGGAGAGCCCACAGTCGGATAAGCCCATCGCACTCCGGCTCGAGGAAGACCTTGCCCAGAGCCGAGAAGAGGCGTACTCGTCGCTTAGGGATGAGGTGATGCACTACGACGCCGACTGGATTGGGCCCTGATGTGTCAAGACCGGCGCCGGCCAGCCGAGACGGGGAGGCCCCAGGCACCGCAGGGCCCACGCGGGCTTGCACAAGCGCACCATTGCACAGCACCATTGCTGTACTGTATTCGTGTTTCGTATCCAATGCAATGTTAGAGTGTGTATCAGATTCTTCTGTCCCTCCTGCTTGCTCATATTGCTGCTGGCAGCCTTTTACGCCCAGCACAGGGCAGCTAGGGGTATGGCGAGAGGACCAATCCGTAACGAGCTGACAGCTGCTCCTCTCCATATATGTTTCCAAGGGTGCTCGCTCATCCTTAGTTGCCTACTCGCACTTCAAGCTTTCTCCCGTTTGCACTCTCTCCATACACATCAACGATGCCTCCACGGAAACGAGTCTCCACAATATCAGCCGCCAAGACCAATGCCAACAAAGCGTCATCTACGGCATCGCGCGAGAAAACAACGCGGTCATCTCGGGCCCAATCCCCACGGGTGAGGAAGGCGGATGAAGTGGAGATGAATCCCCAACTCACTGTCATTGAGCCTTTCATTAATGTATGTCATCAAGGTTGATCATACTGATAGGTGCAGACGAACTCCTTCCAACTCATAATATCGGATAGCCCAAGCCGTGGAAGAGCATGGGCCCCACGGCAACATGCTCCTTCCACGGTTTTCACGCGAGTGGACGCCATAGACGGCCAGAGGTTATCGCACTTTAAACGTGGAGGTGCTGCCATTCCCCCTACAGGCTCCGACTTGCAAGACCTGCCCGAGTCAGACGAGAAGCCAAATGCGAAGACTGAAGAGGGATCGGATGCCAAGTATGACGATAAAGCCATTGACGAGTCACCGCCAACCATACTTCTGGGGGACCGACTTGGCAGACAAACTGCAACCGACGTCTTCGCCGGTTCTCTTTGCCAAGACGAGAAGGAGCCCACTCCCGGGCTCGCCCTCAAGTTTTTCGACCTCAAGTTCTTCCCGCTGCAGCGCCCCCATGAGGTGGATGTGCCTCTCGTCATGAAGCTCGTCCTCCAGGAAGTCCGCAATTTCGTCGAGGCTGAGGGGTTGCCCTTTCTGCCCCGGTTTGCGGGTGTGTTCAGAGCTGGAGAGGTTTACTGTCTGGTCTTTGAGGACGCTGGTCGGGAACTTACCGAGGAGGAGCGGCAATCGGAGGCTGTGCAGTGGGTAGCGTAGTGTATTCGCATGCTGACTGACGCGCAGTGAGGAACTGCTTGATGCTGTTCAACAGCTGCAAAACAGCGGATTATTCGTGAAGGTGCCCAATGACCGCAGGATGCGCCAGATACGTCGCGATTCCTCAGGCCGTATCAAGTTCGCTTGGTTAAATGACGCAACCACCATGCGCCAGATCGTGGAAAATGGGGCGCAGAAACGTTCAGAGTGGTTGGGCTATCCAGTTACCTTGGAACAGACCATAGAGGCGCACAGAAGCAGCGTGGACATGTTGCGCGAAAGGCTGGAAGGCTGGTTTTAGATACAGTAGATCATGCACTGGGATGCTCCACCGTTTGACAAAGACCCCGTCCGCACACATCAAGTCGCGTAGTCTAAGACAGTAGTCACCAAAAGTCTTTACGCGGTTGTTCTCCCGGCGCCTCCTGAACCTCTTGTGCAGCAAAATGCACAGCAGGGTGTCATTTGGGGCCCGTCCCCCTCACAAGAGGAGCCTCTGAGCAACTGTAACTCAGTGGTACATGTATGTGGGAAAGCATTCTCACCGCAGAACGAACTCAGTCGCGAAAAGACCTGTGGTGACTACTACTAGTATCAGGTATCCGACACTTCATCGCCCTGACGCGCCTGACGTCAACAGAAAATGTCAGAAGGTCTATCAGACGCCAACGCCACAGCAACATTGCCCACCTTTACTGTTTCTCACTTTTGGCTGTTACCCACTGCTAGCAGTCTGCCGGCAAGAATCTCTCTTGATTTTCACACTTCACAATATACACCGCTTCCGCCGCCATGGACGTTGTCGAGGCCTCCCTCGAGGATCTGCGACGTGCCCTTGACGAGGGCAGAGTCACGAGTGTGGGCCTGGTTGCCGAGTATCTGCGCCGCATCGCCTCGTATGACCACCATGGGGTCCGTCTCAACTCGGTCCCTGTGCTGTCTCGCACTGCCTTTGCGGACGCGCGAGCTGCCGACGTCCGACGCGCTCGCGGCCAGCTGCTCTCTTCACTGGACGGCATTCCGTATACCGCCAAGGACTCGTACAAGGCGCGCGGGATGACAGTGTCGGCGGGATCCCCCGCGTTCCGCGACCTGGTCGCCAGCGAGGACTCGTATGTTGTAGGCAAACTTCGTGCTGCCGGTGCTGTGCTCCTTGGCCTGACGACGATGCCGCCAATGGCGAACGGCGGGATGCAGCGCGGACTGGATGGGCGCGCGGAGAGCCCGTACAATGGCGCGTTCCTCACCTCGGCATGGGCGAGCGGCTCGTCCAACGGCTCGGGAACAGCGACGGCCGCAAGCTTTGCTGCCTTTGGGCTCGGCGAGGAAACCTGGTCTAGTGGGCGCGCACCAGCGACGAACAATGCCCTCTGCGCGTACACCCCCAGCTGGGGCGTCATCTCCATCCGCGGCAACTGGCCTCTTGTGCCGACCATGGACGTCGTGGTGCCGCACACGCGCTCAATGGCGGACATGCTCGCGCTTCTGGATGTGGTCGTCGGGGATGACGACAAAACACGGGGCAACTTTTGGCGCGTGCAGGAGTGGGTTGATATTCCGAAGGCGTCGGCGTTACGCCCACCGTCGTATGGCGATCTCGGCCGCGACGAGAGCGCCCGCCCACTTGCTGGTGTCCGCATCGGCCTGCCGCGGTGCTACCTCGGGAACGACGAGCGCATCCCGACCCGAGCCTCTGTCATTTCTCTCTTCAAGGCAGCCACAGCCCGTCTCGCAGACCTCGGTGCCGAGGTGATCGAGTGCGACTTTCCCGCGCGGACGGTGTACGAGCACGAGAACCCTGCGGTTGCCAAGGACTGGTTCCAGGGCGGTCTGGAGACGCGCGGCTACGTCCCCGAGGGCTACTTTGCGAGCGAGATGGCCGACCTGTGTACCTTTGCGCTTGACGACTTTCTCGCCGCGAATGCTGCCGTGCCGGGCTCGCGTGCCCCCCGGTCGTTTTCCGAGGTGGACCCCGCGCTTGTGTTTCCGCTCCCGAACGGCCAGATTGCCAATGACTACGGCGACGATATCGAGATGGCAGACTATGTGCGCTTCGTAAAGGAGGGCCGGGCACGCCCACCCGCAGAGATCCCGTTAATGGCGGACGGCGTGCGGGGACTCGACAGGGCGCGCCGCGAGGTGCATGATGCGTGGATGGACAAGGAGGGGCTGAGCGCCCTCGCCTGGCCGACCGTCGCGGACGTGGGGCCCGCGGACGCCGACATCAACCGGGCCGCGCATGCCATCGCGACACGCGACGGCACGTGGGTGGCAAATGGCAACCTTGTGATCCGCCACCTGGGGATCCCGACCGTGACGCTCCCGATGGGACTGGCAGAGGAAATCGGTATGCCGTTCGGGCTCACCCTCGCGGGCAAGGGATGGGACGACAACAAGCTGCTGCGCATCGCCGCGCTGCTGGAGAAAGCGCTTCCACCGCGACCTGTCCCACCACGGACCCCGTCGCTTGGGCCAGTGCCGCGCGCACCGGCTCATGTTGCTACGGAAGCGGCTGGCGAGCTCAAGCTCGATGTGCGGGTTGAGCCCCGCAGGGACTCGCGGTACGAATACACTGTGCGAGGCACGGCTCCGGGGCCCATCAAGTCCGCAACAGTCACGATCAACGGCGAGGTCGTGACCCCACAACTGCACGGGGCCGAGTTCACCGCCACAGGAAGGGTCGCGGCGGAGGACCTCGCGGTGCAGCATTCCCAGTGGCGCCCGCCATACGGGACCATGGTGGTCGCTACCGTGGTCTGTGCCCAGGGCGAGCTGGGCGCCATGGCCATTGTTGGTGGTTGCTAGCTGTCTTTCCATAGGGCTAGGATGTGCGGGGCCACATGTGTTGTCAACGGGGCCATGGGGCCACATGCATAACATTCGTGGTCAGACTACCGGATCTTGCCCGAAGGTGCACTATTTATACACCGCTTAAGGATGGGGCAGGGGCACACCCTGATCGTGACCGCATGGTGTAAGAGGAAATGCGGCCACACGATGGACAAAGTACACGGATATGCGCGGGTACGGCCCGCATCTGCGCGCTGCGCGTGTTCACAGGCATGTGCACATGTGCAGCTGGAGCAACACTAGAGCAACCTGTGCAGCCTGTAGAACATGCTCGATTGGAATCATCTCTTCGGAATTTGTGTGGTTCCTGTCATCGGCGATTTCCGTGGGCTTCTCGTGTTCGGATCTCGCCGGTTTGGCTGGGCGCTAGTCCACGCAAGGTTGACTCAACTAGCCGCGATAAGATGGTGGTTACTTGATTTGGTCCCGTCTCTATATGGATGTAATAGTCACGTGACTGGGACCATCACCCTGTATTGGAGATTGTCGATCCTTTTGCCAGGAACACTGGCTCTCCTTTGGTTCCCCGATTTTTCTGTGACAATGTGGAATCGCGAGCGATGTGGAGAGCGAGAGTGCTGCAGCGTGCGTGTTCCGAGTTTGGAACGCAACATCTAATAAGACAGCACCTCCTCTCTCCCCCTTTCCCTCTTTTCCCCACTTTCTTTTCAGCATGGTGCGTCCTCTCGCTACCGTGGCGCCCGCAGTGCGCCGCGGACTGGTCCAGCGTCAGCAGCAGTTGCTGGTGACGCGCGGCGTCGCGTCGTTGTCTGGCGCGCGCACACTCGCCACGGCGGCGAGCACGCCGTCCCGCACAGCGAGGGCTGGCCTCACCGCCATGCCCCTCTCCCACCTGTCCATCTCCCCGCGTCTGGTGCTTTCCCATAGACACATGTCTCACGCTTCGCAGTCGTCATCAGCTACCGTCCTCTCCGCCGTCGCCCCGAGCAGCAAGTACTCTGCCGATGCGCTGATCATCGGCGTGCCCACGAGCGACAGCAAGCTCTGCCTCAACGAGGCCCCCGAGGCGCGCCGCGAGGCTCTCACCACCCAGCTCGGCAAGCTCGGCTTCAAGGGCAAGGCCGGAAACACGCAGGTCATCCCCGGTGGCGAGGGCGACGCCGCCGCGGTCCTCATGTTTGTCGGCCTAGGTGCCGACCCCAAGCCTGAGGCTCTCCGCCGCGCCGCCGGTGCTGCCGTCCGCACTGCTTCCGGCATGGAGCTCAAGTCTGTCGCCGTTGCCCTGCCCGCCGCCGATGCCGAGGCCCTCACCGCTGTCGCCGAGGGTGCCAGCCTCGGTGTGTACACCTGGGACTCGTACAAGTCCAAGGACAAGACCGCGCCCGTGTCGACTATCCAGGTTGTGTCGTCGCTCAAGGACGCCGCCGAGGTTGTGCGCCGCGCCGAGATCACCGCTCGCCACGTCAAGGCCGCCCGCGACCTTGTCAACACCCCCCCGAACGACCTCTACCCCCAGACCTTTGCAGAGCGCGCCCAGGAGGGCGCCAAGGGTCTCGACGGCGTGACTGTCGAGGTGTGGGACGAGAAGCGTCTCAAGGAGGAGAACTGCGGTGGTCTCGTCGGCGTCGGACAGGGATCCACCCGCCCGCCCCGCCTCGTCAAGGTCGCTTACACCCCCTCCAACGGCGGCAAGCACCTCGCCATCGTCGGCAAGGGCGTCACCTTCGACTCGGGAGGTATCTCCCTCAAACCCTCGCCTGGCATGCACGAGATGAAGGGCGACATGGGCGGTGCCGCTGCCACTCTCCACGCTGTTCTCGCTGCCGCTGAGCTGCAGGTCCCTACCCGCGTCACTGGCTGGCTCTGCCTTGCGGAGAACATGCCCTCTGGATCGGCGCTCAAGAACGGCGATGTCATTCGCCAGCGCACCGGCACCACCGTCGAGATCCACAACACCGACGCCGAGGGCCGCCTCGTCCTCGCCGACGGTCTCGCCTGCGCCCAGTCCAAGGCCACCGGCTACGGCACCGAGGAGACCGACCCGGACCTCCTTCTCAACGTCGCTACCCTCACCGGTGCGCAGCTCGTTGCTCTCGGCACTCGCACTGCCGGTCTCATGGGCGACGACAAGGCCATCGAGGCCGTCAAGGCCGCGTCTGACGCCAGCGGCGAGCTCTTCTGGCCGATGCCGTTCCCCGAGGAGCTCCTCGAGGACCTGAAGAGCACGACCGCCGACCTCAAGAACATCGGCTCGAACCGCTGGGCCGGCATGCTCAAGGCTGGCGTCTTTGTGAGTTGTGTGTGAAGAGAGACATGTCTGACAGTGCAGTTGAAGCAGTTTGCCGGCGAAAAGGGCAACTGGGCGCATCTCGACATTGCCGGCCCCGCCGCCAACTTTGGCGCCGCTCACGGCTACACCTCGACCGAGGGCACCGGCTTTGGCGTGCGCACTCTCGTCAAGGTGGCTGAGCAGCTTGCCTAGAAGTTGATGCTAGGCTGTTGAGTGCGATGACAGGGCGCGTGGCGCGTAGAGGACGGCCGCAGCCCAGAGGCTGTGGTGGTTGATACTACGACCGTATGCATATCCGAAGTTCAAAAGGCTTGCTTCCTACTGAATCAGAATGCGTTCTTCCTCATTTGCGATGAAGACGACGTTCTGATGACCTTTTTGCTGATCTGCCACGAGCTTGCAGACTGACTGACTCGCAGCGCGCCCCGCTTTGGGGCGATCCCATGAATGTCACTGTGACACAATCAACGCCGTCGACTAGAAGGTGAGAACGGACGCCCGGGGAGCGCACGCTTCATGCAGACAAAGTACCCATCACATGTCACGGCCCTCGCCCAAGCTACCACATATGTGTAATCCTCCCCTCCTTTTCCATCCCGCGCCACTAGTACGGCGGATCCTTGAGCTTGCGCTGGTTGCACGCCGCCTCGGCCCACCAGTCGAGATCGTCCGCCCAGCGCTTGAAAGAGCGGCCGAGGGATGCGCCGCCGTCACCGATGGGCTGGTTCTCCGCGTCGAGCGTCTTGGTGATCCCGCCGACCGCCAGCGAGCTCGAGATGACCACCATGCCCATCTCGGAGAGGATGCCGTGCCACACCGTGCTGGAGCGCACGCCGCTGAACCTGCCGGCCGAGTAGCTTGCGATGGCCGCAGGGCGCCAGAACCACTCCTCGAGGAAATGGTCGGTGAGGTTCTTGAGGCCCGGCTGGGGTCCCCAGTTGTACTCGCCAGTGACGAAGACGAATGCGTCGGCCGCGCGGATCTTGTTCGCGAGGGTCTCGAGCGCGGGCGGCGCCGTCCCCGCGGGATACTCCTTGTACATCCTGTCGAGGATGGGGAGGTCGATGGCCTTGGCGTCGATGAGCTCGGGGTCGGAACCGCGCGCGCGCAGCGAGTCGACAATGTAGTGCGCCAGGCGGATGCCGGCGCGGTCGGCGCGGTACGAGCCGTAGAAGACGAGAATCTTGCGCGCGGCCATCGTGAGATGAGGGTTGTGGGGCAGAGATAGTACGTGGCTAGCCGGTATTTATGTGCTGGAAAAAGTTGGGTGCTTCGCTTGGCGATATCACGAAGCGATGCTGTCATGGTCGTCATGGATTGCCTGCCACGTGTGGCCTGCGGTCGAGACCTTGAGACCTCGGCCAGCCGCGGTTGACAACTGACAATTGCTGATTAACTGACTGTTGATCGTTTGCATGCATGACATGCTGGTGCGGACTCGTGCGTCCGTTCGACGATTGAGCGTGCTTTAGCTTGCTAACAAGCTGGAACATCTGTCGCCACTGGCTGGTTCTGCGTGGCTGCTCTCGGTTTGCCTTGTCATCGCGCGGAATGTGCGACATTTGCGGTATCGAGGATCTATAATCTCTCCCAGGAACACGCCCTCTCCGTAGCTTCACAATCTTCACTAAGCATTCAGCCACACACTGGCACCTTCGAATGGCCAGAGCCTCTAGACCATCCCGCTTAGCGTCCATACTGGTCGCGGCTCTTTGTCCCTCATCTGCCGGAGTCTCTATGGCATGACCATTTTTTTTCAGCTCTCCTGATTTTTTTTTCAATCTGCTCCCGTGATTTACATTGCTGTCTCCGCTTTTTACCTCGCTCTTCTAATATTTTACATTGCTCCCACCGAACTCCACCGAATATGTCAAGTAGTTACCGAAAGCATTGTGCCTTGCCAACTCCATGCTCTACTCCTTTGTATCTCATCTGGGATGGCATCTTTGATCTCAATCGGGGACCCAATGGGGTTGTTTGACCACGCATCTTGTCTGACCCACAAAAAAAAATTAGAAAAAAAGCCAACCAGGTGAAACACATGACACAACAGGGATCAAGACTGTTGCTGCAATTGACACACACAACACAATGCAACAACCCAACGCAAGTTGCACTGTTGTGTTGCACTGTTGTGTGTGGAGCTTGCACTGTTGACACCCTCTGACACCTTCAAGAACAAACAGCAGACGACACACACATATGCCAAACAAAGCGAACAAAGCGCGGCGAACAAAGCGCAGCGACCAAAGCGCAAGGACCAATGTACGGCGAATGGGCCGAATGGGCTCTCCTCACCACACACTCCAGTTTTGTCGACAAACAGGGTGTTCCAGAATCGCACCCAGTGCACAGACTCCTTACATTGTGACTGAAGATCATCCTAACAAACATCGGTGGCACAGACCGGCTTGGCCACTGACCAAACAACAAACACCTAAGAACAAACAACAAACTACACCCTTTGGCCCCGCCGAACACCCCTCCCATATACTTGGTCCTGACCCTCACTTCACCACTTACTTCTATTTACTCAATCTCTCACAACTCTCGCTTTATCTCTTTCTCTCTATCCCACTCACTCTCCCTCGCTCAGTCCTGCAGATTGCCATCCCAACCCTCATAGTTCTCAATCCCTTCAATCATGGCGCGAACTCGTCGGACAGCTGCCGTTCAACAGCCAGAGAACCCGGCCGAAGGCAATGACAATGAACCACTAGCACGCCAACGTGTTTATGGTCCCAATACCACTGAATGGCTCAACAACGAACGTTCCCAAGATCCCGTTTTTGCCTCTGCTCAAACGCTAGAGTCATTCGTCGCCTTCATTGGCCCTGTGCAGCCATGGGAATGCTGTCGGGACCACCTGTTTCCTCCAGCTGCTCGCCACATTGGCTTGCAGCGTTATGTTCCCACCGCCGAAGAAGTTGCACAGTCCCAACTTCCCCCGGGCAAGACTCGTTCATGGTCCACCTGTTCGAGGGATATCTATTGCGCCCGGCGTTTGGAAGGAGAGAGTGCTTTCAAGCGCATTAACTGTCACAACCGTGACCACTTCCCAGCCTTTGTGTATCTGTGAGTTCAGACTATTCTTTGTGTTGTTCGCAAAGGCGATGGTGTTGCTGACTTCTAGACATGAACGGCTTCAATGTGAGCTAGCCCGAGGGGAAAATATGCCCACTTTGATCTTCAACTGGGACTCAGTTCGGCGCAAGTTCCATGCCTGCTGGGCTTGCTTTTCCAATGGGTTCACAGGCTGCCCCATGTCGACGGTGACCTTCTCTGTCCTGGACCCTCCTCCTCAAGCAGCTCCTGTTCGGACAACCCCTGTTCTGACAAACCCTGTTCAGACGGCTGCGACACCTCCGGTCACCCACTCGAAACCTTTTTGGCAGACCGACAATCAGCCCCCTGTCCGTTCCCCGGTTGTTCCACCCCCTGTGTCCGGAGCAGCCTCTCCCATCATTGCCTCGGGATCTCGCACCAGCGCTATCCCGGCTTTCCCATCCACTTCGCGACCGCTCTCTGATCTCGATGAACTTGCGGACGACAACGGGGACTACGACATGTCCGGTTATGATATGCCATTCGATGATGTCCTCGATCTTCCCCCGAACCTGCCGCCGCTCCTGTTCCTCACACCACGCCTGGGCCTCCCACAGGGGGGCTTAAACGTCCACACGAAGGGGGAGAAGAAACCACTCCCAAGATCAGGCGATTCACAGCCCCGAATCCCCCTTTGGGCTCTCCCTTCTCAATGCCAGTGGCGGATCTCATTCAATGTCGTGAGCAGCAACTCCAGGACATGAGGACCATGCACCTTCAGCAAACCCCGGGTCCTTCAAGTGCTACAGCTCCCCCGACAACGGCAGGCTTGCCCCAGTCTGTTCCAGCCCCGACCCCGATCAGCAATGCCGATGCGTTTCTTGCCCAAGCAGCCCAGACGGCTTCGATGTCACCCCCTCATGTTCCCGATCCCCTTCAAGATCCACAGTCAGCCACTCACAATCCCCTTCAGCAGTTCCTCTCCTTTGCTCCCTTCGATTCGGGGAGTTCTCACCTGGGTTCGGCTGGTCTCCAATTTGGTTTGAACCCATCCGTTCCACCTCAGACCTCTGCCCTGGAGATGTCTGGCGTTACCCAGCCTCCTTCAGCCCAGATCGAGCTTCAAGTTAGTTCTACTGGGTCCGAACAAACCAAGGGACTTCCGAACACTCAACAGCCTTCAACAGTTTTTCATCCTGCACCTCCTGGGACAGCCGCATCAGGGCCTCCTGCACCCTCCGAACTTCCTCCGTTTAGCCCGAACACGATTGGCGCGACGGCCCATCATTTTCACACGATTTTTAACCGTGTGGAGTACTCGTACAAGTCGGCGGCATCGCAGCTTCAAATGGGCCGAAAAGCTCTTGATGGTCTGAGGCACGAAGCTCAGGCCATGTTTTCGGATACAGTAGCCAGGGCGAATAAGGCCTCCCAGGAATCGGAACAGTACAAGACCAAGAATGAGACTCTGCGCCGCGAAGTTCAGGCACATGAGAACACCGTCAAGTATCTCGAGTCCGAACTTCGCTCCATGCAGGATGCCAAACGTCAGGTTGAGATCAAGTTGACCGAAGAGGAAACAGCCCGTGCCGAAACCCGTCGCAACTTGGAAACTGTTCGCGATCGATACTCTGTTGCGATCAAGGATCGAGATCGTGCTGAGACTCTATCTCTCACAGAACGACAGGAAGTTGCGCGTCTGCAAAGCATTATTCACACCGGGCAATCGGCTGTTCGCCAACTGCAAGGCGAGCGGGACAGCCTGAGGATCACATTGGACAGTAGCCTGGCTGAGCTCGCACAGAAGAATGACCGTATTCGTGCCCTCGAAGACACTCTTGCTTCGGTTCAGGTGACACAGGGGCACAGTACTTACAGTATTGGGCCCAACAACCCCCAGACAACCCCGACTTCTGCGCAGCCAATGGACACTGTGGGTTTGTGTCGTTCAATGACAGAAGCCCACATCACTCAGCCTTCGACTGGCATTCCTGCTTCCGGCCACTCCATTGCAGGCTCAGGTCAACAAGCTCAACTGGCAACGCCCCAGTTGGCATCTCACATGTCTGTCGGCCCCACCCCACCGCATGTTCCACCTCCCTTCACTGCCATCAGCCCTGTATCTCCCCTCCATCAAACTGCCCCTCCGAACGTCGGTATGCTATCTTCGCAGACTGTCAATCCCCTTGTCTTCGAACAGCAACAAGCTCCCCAGGAGTCTTCCGGCCAACAAGGGGTTACTACGTCTGGGACGGAGCAGGGCTCTACAGCTGCTCAAGTGAACGTTCCTCTGTCTCCTTCAATACAGTAAACCTATGTACAGTTTTATGTATGATGTATTCTCGAATGAGGCTGTTTTACTACGAACATGGTCATTGTGACATTGCAATGCATGTACATGTACAGGACAGGATGTATGTGGTTTACAACAGAATTGGATGGTACTCGAACAGAACACAACAAATACAACGAGGTTACCAGAACGGCATGTCGCCATAGACCTGCTGCAGAAGCTCAGCCGTCTGCGGGTGTGCGGTCTGTAAAGCCCGGAATCGATCACTGTCAGGATCGAGGATGATACCGGCTCGCCGGTGTGTGATGGCGACGAATGCGAGCATAATACTTTCCCTTAATCGCTGAGCCCTTGCATCGTTGAGATTGGTGGTAGGCATTCCCAGGGATTGATATGTGATGGGTAGTCCTTGAAGAGCTAGCACTGCGCTGGCTACAGCCAATGGACCACAAGAGTTCGGATCATTAGGGCGCTGGCGAACCCAACGCAAGCCCAGACGTGCATCCTAGAGTGTTTGTCAGCACCTGTCCCAAGTGTGAAAGAGTTTGACAGCGCTCCACCTACATCTGTGTTTGGGTAGATGGACCACCTAGCCACATCGTCACCCACACCCCATCTATCGTTGGCCCCGTTGACCATCCCTCGTTGATGCTCAGTCCGAATCCGACTGTGCAAAGCTTGTATAAGGGCCTGTGTTTGATGAGCTGCCGAACACCATCGAACACTCACATTACGCAATTCCGGGTCATCGAAGGTCCCTCCCGCACCATCATACCATGCGGCAATACAGGCAGTCCCAAACACCACCATTGTTGTCCAGTGAGTGCGATGGCGCACACAAAGGGGGATAATGGTGATGCCCTCCCGCCAGTCCGGACCGAGGGCTACGAACGGCAGACGACCGACTCTTGATCCATTGATAGCGCTAGGATTTACGGTGGGTTCCTCGCCGGACGTGTTTCGAAATGGGCTAAGCAATCCCAAAGCCAAATGCCTGTGACGGTCGAGGGCCTGGCGGCCAAACCTGTCCCCCAGAGCGTCATTGACATCTGTGAGGAAGTCGGCAATGACCCGGTCATTGTACCAGGAGTTGACCCCGAACAGCAGCGGAACGTTTGCCTCTCTGAGTCGAACCATTGGTGGTACACTACCGAACAGGTCGGACACATAAGTCTGCAGGGCACGGCGATTGATGGCTGGCCGGTTGGTGGAAAGCATAGGGCGAACTTCGTAAAATCCCCTTCGAACGGCATGTTCCATGTCCACCTGATCGTCTATCGTGGCCCTGTATCGTTGCAGGGATACATTGTCGAATGGGGGAAATTCCACAAGGGGCCTCCAGGCATCGAATGATACGGGTCTTGCAGGTTGTGTCTGTGGCCATGCCAAAAGGGGTGTGAGACTGCCAGGCTGGTAAGGTGGAGGGGGGGTTCCCTCCCTCTCCGGAGAAATGGAAGTGCCAGTCTCGGAGGCACTGGATGGAACAACCACTTCGGGACCAGCCAACAACTGTGTCTCTCCATGACCCAGGGTGTCATGATAGGGCATGGCGGGGAAGATGTCAGCTAAGATATCGGCATCAATCGAAGGTGCCTCTGGGGGCAGATGGGATTGAGCCTGATTGAACTCCTCTACCCAAGCGGCAAGGTCTTCAGCGTCCAGCAGATGAGCAGGATCCCGAACGCGACGGTAGTCCACCAGATGCCTCAACCACTCTCCAATGATTGGCCCTGGGCGCTGCAGAACAGGTCGCCCCCGGATATACTCAAATGATGGGGTGTACGCCGGGGGGTATCCACGAATAAGGGGAACAGAGGTCAAGCCCCAATATGATTCTCCTAATCCCAGATGCCTTGTTGGTGGTGGCCGATTGTCTACGTCTTCCCGTGTCACACCGACCCGAATAGTAGATCGTTGGCGAGCTCGTATGCGCATGGTCCTAGTGATTGGACCGGCTCGTGTCGTCACAGGCTGTGATGGCACGGCTGCAGGCGCTGATGATTCGGGCAATTTGGGTACAGGTTCGAGGGATTCGGTAAGATGCATGGCCGGTTCGGGTTGCGCAACAGTTGTCACCACAGATGGGACAGGTGGTTCGGGTTGCGCAACAGTTGTCACCACAGATGGGACAGGTGGTTCGGGTTGCGCAACAGTTGTCAGCACAGATGGGACAGGTGCAGGCCGGTCGGAGCGTGGGATGAGCAGCTGTTCAGGGGCTGGCTGAGCCTGTGGCTGAGAGGGCCGCTGAGCGGATGTTGCTGGGACGTGGAGTGTTGAACCGCTTTGTTCTTGATCTTGATGACCGATGGTAACGGGCTGTTCGAGGTTTACAACCTCGTAAACGATCAATAGAGGATACCCCACTCCATGCCAGAGAGAGTCTGGACTGGGGACATTCTCAACACGGTTGTCATCAATACGCCAATATCGGTTGTTGTGTAACACCACGTTGGTAAAATGGCCCACATCATTCGACTGACCGAACCTTGAAATCCCACCACGGAACTGGAGAGCTCGATCGTTGACGCCTGGGAGTCTCATGTTGGATGGGATGTAGAACCGTTGCGCTTGACCGGTGGCTCCCCAGACGATGTGAAAACCCACAATGCAGCCAATGGACTGGATGCTGCCCGCCACGGAGTGAATGGTGGAGGCCGCACATTGACAACATCTCTGCTCTCTCTCCGACTGGAGATTTGACTCGAAGATGTCGGCGAGTGTTACGTTCGGCGCGTTCGGGGTAGCAGAACGAGGCAAGGGATTGACTGTGATCAATGAAAATGTCGACGGCTGTCCGAGGGCTTGAGCCCCACAGCCTGAACATGACACCTGTTCCCTAAGTCGAAGCTGCCACAGAGGGCCGAATGTAGGCCACCATGAATTCAGCTGAGTCGCCAATGCCTGGAAAAGCTCGGTAGGATCCCCCTGCTGGCCTTCGAACAGCATGCCATTGTCTGAGATTGTCAGTATCAGTAAACTTGCAAGAACAGCATACGATGCCACTCACTTGAGAGCTGCCGAACGAGATTCGCGTATGACGCCACACGCCCTGCGTCAACGTTGACAAAGAATTGGTTGACGGCCGAAATCCATGCTGGAACAGGACGGGTGGAGGTTGCAGTCTGGAAGGTGCGCCGGAAGAAGGGCAGCTTTGATAACACTTGCAGCAGGGAGAGCACGTAACACTGATTGCCCAGGTTCACAGCCCCACCTGGTGCCATCCTCTGCAGCAGCTGAGCGTCACGCTCCTCTCTCATGATCCGCCTTGTCCGACGGGGTTGGAGTGGTGTCACATTGGGGGGTCGGCCAGATGTGGCAGTCGCCGGTGGAATGCTTGCTGCGGATGGAGGGGGCCCCTGTGAGGGGACAGCAGATGTTGGATGCGAAGGCGGCGGTTCCAGCAGCAGTGGGGCTGTTGGGGCGTATGTAATAACATCTGCCGTCTGGGTAGGTCCCCTCAATGGGAAGTTCCAGTCCCCCTGTGCTGCTTCAAGGGATTGGCCCCAGTATTGCTCAAACTGGGAAGGGTAGTCATCAACGTATTCCTCAGTGTCAACATCCTGTTCCGGCAAGACGTCAACAAGTTGATCCGGACCAGAGGACTCCTGGGCAGACTGGTTCTTGATGAGGACTTCGGCTACCCTCATCGTCCTCCGTTCGTACTGTTCGATGGGACCACATAGTCGCATGTTCGCAAATGCCCAGAGGTGTGAACACCTCTTGCCGTGGGCTGCGAAGCCAGGACATGTGCAGTACTCGCTACCCGTAGCTGTTAGACCAACGTAGGCTTTGACAACGGTTTCGCCGTTTGAGTTCGGGCCTCGAATGGCATATGGTTGGACGATTGTGAGTTGCACGGTAGGATGTTCACAGTCTGGAACCTTGTAGATGTTCCCCGATGACCAGATATCAAACCCTCGATGAATTCGGTTAACCAATGCAGGGTTCGGCCGTGGTCCCGAAAACTCCTGCTCAGAGTAGAAGGGAAAGAAGATGTTGAGAAGAATATCTACCAATCTGTCCATCCTGCTCCGTCAGTAAAGAAAACAGATCTCTTACCTCTTGTTCGCCCTGCAATTCAGGAACACTCGGTCGAATGTACGGAATATTGATTCAGCGTAGTTGTTCGTGCTCCAAGGGGAGTCCCGCGTCATCGAGGGGGGCATTCCATAGTCAACTGTGGTCCTTCGCCAGGTGGGGGAGAACCACATATTGGCCATGTGTCCAGTCAGAACGTTTGCTCTCTGGGCATTGTTTTCGCACAAGGACAAGACCTCCTGCTCGAACTTGTCGCGGAACTCAGGCCACTGGGACTCGATCCGGCACCGCTGAGCATCTCGAACGACCTTGAGATAGAGGTCAACAAGTTGTCGCCCTCGTTGGCTGTTGCCGAATACAGAGGTCGCCTTGATTCGGACACTCTGCATCACGTGGAATTGACATACACGAATTGGCAGACCAGGCCAGACCTGTTCGATCGCGCGCCGCTCTGCGTTGTCGCCATCGATCATCATGAATGGCGGCCGGAAGCCATCCTCAGCCACAATGGCTGCTTTCTGAAGGAGAGCAGTCTTGTCTCCCTCTCGAAGTACCAGCGATGGTGCTGCACCGCCGACAAGGTCATGGGCATGTCGTTCCACAGCATCCACAAGACGTTGAAGCAGGAACGTGTACGCCTCGGTGTCGCCATTTCGAGAAACCATGGCTGCTACTGTTCTCAATCAGAACTTGCAACATTCGACATCTTCGAATCCATCGAATCACTCACCAGGAATGAGATGCCCATAATTATTGACGGTCGACACAAACGTCAGGGGGCATGAATCCATGTTTTTGTTCCTCCATGATGAATCCATGAATATCCCCTTGTCCCGAGCATACAGCAGGGCATGTTCCAGTGACTTCGGGGGCGCAATGCAGGCTTCGAAGCGACCATTGGGATCAATAGTCACTGGACCGTCGAGGGACAGAACATGAGGGAACCGACAGCCAATGAAGGCGTCCGACTGCTGGCGACTGATAACCTCGATGGCGCTTAATGGCTGCAGTCGGCGGCGTGTTCGGCTGAGTGCCGTGGCGACGCAAGAGGAGAAAGTCTGAAGGGTTGGCCGGCGCTGAACCCGAGCGTCATGGATGTGCTTGACTCGCGTAATGGCCCCAATCAGAACTTCCACATACCCTGTCATGTTAGCAAGGCTTTCTCAATTGAACAACTCTTACATCGCTGCAGCCGGCGGGGTGTCATGCCATAAATGGCTGCTGCATTGAAAAGTATGGCCTTGATGACACCCGAAACACGCAAAGTCACACCGGGGTGGGGGTCCGGATGTTTGGTCCGATTCTGAGTCCGAACAGTACACATGCCGGTGCGGACTTGCCCCACAGTTACTTCTACCTGATGGAAATCAGCTGCGAGCCATAACATTACCATTGCCTTCCATGTAACTCACAACAGCCAATGCCTTGGATCGGCACCGTTCTCTCCAGTTCGAGGGTTGAGGGTCTCCTTGAACTGGGCTGCTTTCTTCCTCTTCGGCCTCCAACAAGCTCACCCTCTGACCTAATGAGGACAAGTATGCCTGAGTAGGATCATCGGGGAGCTCCTCACCTGCCTGCGTTGGCATTCGGACACATGCCCCATTGCACCTAAATACTGAGCGCCATACGATACGCTCCGAATCCGCCTGCCAAGGTTCTTGTCCTGACCGAAAGATCAGCCTTGCCTCGCGGCTCCTTAAGTCATTGGGCAGGACTCCCGCCCCTGTACGCCAATCGACTGAGACTCTGTCTGAGCATGTTTGATTGACTACAGAGTAGTCATGACTCATCAGGTCAAAGTGGTACGGAATGTCTTGCAAGGGAATCTCTTTGGAGATGTAGTTCGGGCGCTCTGCTGCAGACGAGGTGAAATGAGGCCGAAGATACCCCTGTCTGCGAATAAGACCCCTAGGGTTTTGAAGACCTGAATGGTCGGTGGGCTCTCCGGGTCGTGGTGGCATGATGGGCTGAGACAGGGAAGTAACAGCAGTCCGAAGCTGGGCCTGCTGCGTCTCCTGCCGGGTGGATACAGGGTTGTAGGCTGGCCCTATGTCCTGGGACTGACTGGAGCCAGTTCCACTATGGGGGGAATGAGGGGATTGTGATGGCCGTTCGGATGCTTGAAGAAAGCGGGGGCGGCCGCGGGAGCGCACATGTCCTGTTCGGAGCGCGAAGGCAGAGGCTGGGTCTTGAACAGTAGCAGGTGGGAGGTTTGTGGGGGATGCAGGTGCTGTCTCCATGATGGTTCGGTTGGGCGTGGGATTGAGAGATGATGATATGAATGGATGTAAGTTGAGGTGGCCAGTGAGTAATAAGACAAACAATGAGCAGGCTGTTCGGCAGCAGTATAAGTGACCAAAACACCGCTCCATGTGTGCATGCAACACTGTGTATTGTTTGTCACAGCACCTGTGTATCCCGACGCCCTTGTGGCCCGTGCATGTTTGCATTCGAGGTGCGAGTGGCATGGCTTCTGCTCATCGTGTGTGTCTGATCACTGAAAAAGTATGCACCGTTAGGGGGACAGTAAGTAAACATCCGTTGAAAGTGTCTTCGATGCAGTAGAACACTTACAGTGTGTTGATGGAACATGACAGACCATAGAGGTAGAAGATCTGATGCATTCGAGTGGTCGAACTCCTTATATATGCTGTTCGGTCTAAGCGATGAAAAAAAATAACAGAGCAAGGTAAAACATGTTTCAAGTATGGTAAAACCGAAACCCCGATTGGAAAAAAAAATGGGAGCGCTGAAAAAAAATGTTTCCGCGTCTCTATGCTCCGTCGTCGTAATGTTCTATGCCAGGAGACAATAGTGGGATATTTGTTATCCGGATATCCCATCCTGGACAACCTCACACCGATTTGGGCACTAATCATCCTAATCCCCCCGATTTCGGGGCTCGCGGGAACGACGGGATGCGGGGGAGCAGCGATGCAGAGTATCATACGGGCCCCCACGGACAAACATCCTCCGAGTACTTCTTGTTCGTCAACGAATTCGATTCGACCTCCTCGCCCAGAGCCATCGACCACTGCTCACTCGATCCACGGCAAGCCACCATGCCGGAGTCAACAGCCGGTGCCCCGTAGCCGTTGACGGGTGCCGACCATCGCGGCCATCGCGTCTGGTCCATCCCCCACCTGCGCCGGGCGATTCTTGCGGAGCTGTACGACGATGACCCCGCGAGCAACTCACTGCTGGGCTGTTTGACACTCAGCCGCGACTCGTTTCCTGATGCCGTGGCAATCCAGTATTACGAGGTCGTCTACAAGCGATACGCTCAGCGGGATGTGACACTGGTGGTGCCTCCGGTGGGTGGGCAGAGCTGTGTCGGCAGAGATCTGTGGAGAGACTCGCGTCAGAGGCTCACGCTGACAACAAAGGAAGGACTCGACATTTATAGACACAGCGTCAGACTCATGAATGTGCGAGGAGCAACGCCATTCTGCGTCAACCGCCCTGGGGGCCTGATGCATTTTCTCGAAGAGTTCCCCCTTCTGCAAGAGTGGAGCCAAGACTATGTGATTTTCACTCGCCGCCAGGTCCAAGGGAGGTGGGAGGGTCGTCTCCTGGCCGCGGGAGGAACGAACGAGTCCGTGTTCCGGCCCTGTGCGTTGCCATAGGCTTGGGACGTTGTATTGGAATACTCGGTGTTCGTCCATGCTGCCGACAGGCTCGAGGTCTTCTGCACAGAGTACGAGGACCTCGTACCCGGCGTTTTTTGCCTCAAGATACCCACCCATTTGCAGATCCTTGGGCGAGAACAAGTTGATGGCGGATGGCCTCCGACGGTTCTTCGACATTCGGGCGCAGCATGGCTCGCCTCCTCTCCGAGATATCCGGCTGTCTCGCGAGACACCGGGGACGTATGACTACGAGGACTTTATGGCGATTAGCGAGCTGGCCAAATACGCGGCACCGGTCAAGGACATGCACTTTGGGGATGCGGTCAGTTTGGGCGGCGCCGGCTTTGGGTCTCTTGGCGATATCCTGGCCCTCTACGACTGGTCGCCGTTTTCTCACAACCGTGAGTTGCAGTTGAATCTCCAAATCACGTGCTGGAATGTGAAAGACATGGCAACTATATGCTTTCCGTCCGACGACAAGGAAAAGACCGGCACACCACCGGTGTACCAGGGCCAGTTCCTCTGCCCCGAGGGAATGAATATCCCTCTGGATTTCTGTTTCTGTTTCAACCTCGAAGCGCAAGACGCTCCAGAGCGACCCGAAGGGTGGGCATGTGAACATTTCCCACCCGTGGAACACATCGCCAACGCTGTATTGGCTCTCCGCTGCAACGGCTTCACCGAAATCGATGTACTCACCGTTCGCTTCGGAGACTTCTATATGGAACCGTGGCAGTGGTCTGTGCGCAAGGTTGACAACTGGGGTGAATACGGAGACAGCCTTGAGGAGGACGAGCAATCAAGTGTTGTTATCCAGGTGATGGAGGCGGCTCGTCAATGGGACCGTCAGGTAAATGAGACCATGAAGGAGAAGCTTCAGAACGGGTGGAGGAGGCCCGCCGAGAAATCACAATGAGGGTGAGTGAGCCTCTGCAGCGACAATCCGCAAATGCGGCGCAGCCGGGGGATGCTTCTGACTCCTCAAAAAGGGTCGAGTCCTGCCACCAGTAGTGCACACCCCGAGCGGGTGCTTGTGCCGTCAGGCTGTCGCTCACCATGTCTGGCCGTCTCTTGGTGAGTCTGCCATTCGCGTAGCGTTAGTGTCCGGCCTCCCGCATGACTATTAACGCACAGCACCACCCGACGTTGTAACGAGGTCACATTTATCCGTCGCCTGAGATGTAGTTAGAATACACAGTACATTCATGAATGGTGTCGGCAGGGGTCCGCGTGGCTGCAACTGCTGTGCTCCACCGCGTTTTCACCCATCTCTCTACTGGGCGGTCTTGAACTGGCGGAAGAGCTTGTCCCACACGGCATGGCCGCCGGTCTCGATGACGTCGCCGTGGCAGGGGATGATCCTGTCAAAGTTGGCCGCAAAGATGGGCGCAAGCTGGGTCTTTGCGCCCTCCTTGTCCTTGATAATGGCGCCGAGGGCGAGCGAGTGGAGCCAGCTAGTGGGGCTAAAGCTGGCGCCGCTTGAGAGGAAGTAGCGGAACCACCACGGGAGCGACGAGCGGGAATACTGCTCGGTCGGGGGCAGGTTGAACATGAGGTCGGCCTCGAGCATCGTCGCGCTCGGGTGGTGGATCGCCACCAGCTCGTCGTTCGCATGCGCCTTGACACGGTACAGGCTGATCTCTGGCTCAAACCCGTAGGTCTTTTCCTCGCCACCGAGCCCATAAAGCCCGGCCCAGTTCACATTCGGCTTCGACTTTGCGTGGCGCTCGAGGCCAATCGCCCTGGGTGTCAGACGTGGAGAGGGGATGTGGATGGGATGAGAGAGGTGGTCGCGGGAGCAATCCCACACAGACACACAAGAATCTTCTCATCTCATGGCGCACTCACTGGGCCTCAGGGAACGCCTCGGACCACGGCTGGATGTTGATCGAGTGCTCGCCGTCGGGGGTAACGAGCCAGCGCACGGGCCCGCCGAGCTGCTTGAGCGCGAGGCGCGTGGCGGCGGTGAGCGGATGCGAGACGTAGACGAAGATACCCTTGCCCGCGATGCTGATGGCCGTCGAACGTCCGCCGATCGGGAACCAGCCGAAGCGTGCCTGAGGTGAGTGAGGGAACAGATCGAGCCAAGCGTACTCAACGTACAAAGGGCTGGCTAAAGGTCACCATGCCGGGGATGACCTGGCGGATGACGAGCATCTTGTCGCGGGGGTCGGACGAGGCGGGGGCGAGCTCGGTGTATTCTGACATGGTGGTGGTGGTGGTGATAGAGGAGTGGGAGATGTGTAAGAATGAAGAAACGCGACGTGGATGCGGAGAGTTTTTGTTATTTATGGGATGAGATGGACGTGGATACCGACAACGAGAGTTGTTGCCAAAGTTGCCGGAGGGTTTCCCGTGACGTCACAAACAACATTCTTCTCATGAGCTCATGAGTCAAATCGCAATCTCAATCGCAATCCTGTCCATCTCTTACACTGTCTTGCCCGCCTGCTCCGCACATTCCAGACTGTTTGACAAGAGCTCCATGGCTCCATCGCATTACTAAACGGCATACATTGGGACGTCATGGCTATCACGCCCCGCCGTCATATACGCCCGCCGTCGTCTTGCTTCCCGTCCACCAAATCTGCGTCCACCGTGTCGGAGCTTTTCACGATATCTCCGTCACCCATTTCCGCAGTCTCCAAGTGTTGTTGGTCTTGGTGGTGCTGGAATCTCCAATCCCTGACGCTCTTCAGCGCCTCGCGAAGGGCATCTCGGAGCGGTGGCGCGGTGCCGAGGCGGTATTGCGCATTCCACACGCCCGTCGCGGAGAGCACGACCACTGCGCCGGCAGGGGTGAGCGGCTCGGGCGACCCGGGCAGATGTAACGGCTCGATGATGCCCATACGGGCGCGGAGGGACGCTGTCGCGAGTGCCCCCGCTGCACCGCCAGCAAGAGCACCGATAACGGCGCCTGGAATTCCGAAGTTGGTGCTGAGGGGGAGGAGGCAAATCAGCGCAGATAAAATGACGGCATACCGCCGCGCGAGATGTTGTCGGGCGTTGTACGAGGTGGTCGCGAGCACAAACGGGGCTACGCGCGTTGCGATCAGATGCACGCGATACTGGTGTCAGCTGTGGATTAGCGAGGGACGTACGCAAGCCTGCGCCGCGTCGCGGGGGAGGAGCGCGCGGAGGGCACCAAAGCCGAAGGGGTAGGCTGCGAACTCGGCGACGAACCAGACTGCGATGGAGGCATAGCGCACGTCTTTGCGGATGGCGGAGGGGAGGCCGGCGGGGGGCAGGGAGAGGAAGCGCCGGGCGGCCAGCTCGGCCAGTGCACGGAGAGCGAGGAATACAACGGTGCACGGGACGGGGTGTGTGTAGAAGACGCCCTGCGAGAGGTTGTGAGTCACCAGCCAGTACGAGAGGAACTGGACGGCGACGAGGTAGCCCCACGCGCGAGACTCGGGGGTCGCAAGCTCGTACATTCCGAGAATGGATGGGAAGGGAGATGGAGAGAGCGGGTTGGATGGCAGGCAGGTGTCAGATGCTATCGAGGTTATCGTCGACGGTGATGCAGCCAGAAAAAGAACACGCCCCAGGGACTCCCGCTCGGCGACTTTTGTCAGCTGCTTGTCTCATATTCAGCTCATCTTTCTATCAACTCACTTTAACTGCACACTCCTTATCGTCTATGCATGATAAGCTGCAACGGCTCGTTCCTCAGCTCTCAGACGTCCACGCGTCCGTTTCGTGGCCCGCTTTCCGACCCGTACGTATCCCGCAGTGGGGCCGGCTGTTACCGAAGGAACCGGTATCACCAGAAAGTCACCGGTCCCACCTCCACAAACCACACCGCGAGATGGGCATAAAGATGTGTAACTACCTCGAGCTCTCCCTCTCAACATCCCAACTTCTGACCCATTCGCCATGTCGCCGATTCGCACCGAGAGCAGACCGCGCACAATGGTGCCCGCCACGCCAAAGGACCAGGAGCGGCTGCAGCGCACGCTGGCGAGCATGCCGTTTGCGGGCGGGACCTTTGCGCCGTTCGTGACTGCGCTCGAGGCCGAGCCGCTCCCGCCCATCAACGCGAAGGGCGGGCGCGATGCCGAGGGTTGGACAGCGGTCTACGAGGCGGTCGTGCAGCCTGGTGCGTGCACCGTTGAGATGTTTACTGATTGCAGACTGGGTTAACGGCGGCGGCGGACTGCATGGCGGCGCGGCGGCATGGCTCGTGGACATGTGGGTTTGATGCGTTGCGCCGCTGACAGCAGGATCACTGGAGTCACTCTCCACCGCCTGTCGACGCCGACATGGAACCCGTGGGGTCCGAGCATCAACATTGAGATGAACTACTACGCGCCGGCTGTCGCGTGAGTGGGAGACGTAGCCAGCTCTGACGACAGTGGCACGCGGTTGCGGTGCGAGGTCGTCGTCGACCGCATGGGTGGCTCAGTGTGCAGTGCGCGTTGTGTTGTGCGTGCACAAAGCTGTACTAGGGCCGCGCTGACGACAGATGTCCGACTCGGACACCGGACGCCGCGTCGCGACCGGCATGCACACTACGATGCGGCCCGCAAAGCCCAAGGCCGGCATCCCCGGGCTCAAAGCGGCACTGTAGAGTGTCTTGACTTCCATTGCTGCTGTCGCTCGTTCTTGATATCTCATACATGCCATACTTTTGAATACACAATGTCTTGTCTCGATTAACCCGTTCCTTTACACCTTGGGACCAAAGTTGGCGACGTCGCCGGGCGCAGCCTCGCCGGAGCGCCACTCCTGGTTGTACGCCGGGGGCGGCGCGTCGTCGGATGCCGACGGACCAGGATTGTTCGAGCCGCTCGCGGCAGGCTCATGCGCCGGGGGATGGGGAGTCGGCGCGGGGCGATCAGCGCGGTCGAGCTGGATCCCGCCATTATTGGTCTTGGCGTGGATCCGGACCGCCTCGCCCTTGCCCTCACCATCTCGGGGCTCGCCGAGGTTGTCGCGCACTGTGCCCGAGTGGGTCTTTGCATCGACCTGGGCGGCTGAGCCGCGCGCAACGCCCACGGTGATGCGTCCGTTGTTGGTGGTCGCATCGACGTTGCCGCGGAGCACAAACGTAATGTCGATGCCGCCATTGTTCGTGTGCACCTTCACATCCCTTTCCGCGGTGCCGACGTTGATCTTGCCGTTGTTCGAGCGCGCCTCGACACGCTGCGCAGTCACAATCTCCACGGCGCCGTCGTTCGTGCTCGCGTTCACGTCGCCCTTGCAGTCGTCGACGAGCACGCGCCCGCGGTTCGTGTGGACCTGCGCGCTGGCCGAGTGCCACACTGTGACCGCGCCGTTCGAGGTACGCGCGTTGACGCGCTGCGCACGCCCGATTTCGAGCTCGCCGTCGCGCGAGTCGAGGTCCACGGTGTTGACTTCGCCGCGGACATTGATGCGTCCACGGGCGTTACGCGCGTCGATGCTCGAGCCGGGCGGGAGAGTGATGCGGATCACAACGGTGCCGCGCGTGAGAAAGCCGAACATGCCCGCGGGGGGCGCGCGGACCTCGACGTCGCCGCCCTCACCGCGCTGAGTGACGGTCACGCGGCCCACCTCGTCAACGTCGTATTTGCTCGACGGGTCCTTGGGTGACACGTCGACGACGGTGTGGTTGGGTTTCTCAGTGTTCGCCTCGATGATCACTTCCGCGTAGTTGACCTGCACGCGCAAGGTGATGGGCTTGGGGGACGGAAAGTCGTAGGCCGGCATTTTGGGTGGCGAGTTGGGCGAGTGGGTGATGAGAGGGGTGGAGATATCGCCTGCGGGAGTACCGTCTTGGCAGTTGGAGAACGGGTGGCGAGACGGTAAGAGAGAGATGGTGAGTGAGAGAGGGAGAGAGATGCATGAGAACTCATCACGATGTGTTTTGTCTATATCGGTTCTTTCTTCGGGCACTGATCGCCGCCCCCCCTTGCTTGCGCTGATCCTGCTTCGGATTGACGCTGATCGTTTCGGACAAAGGGGCTGTCGTCAGCGTCTCAGTGGCAAATCTGAAGCACGTTTCTCTCTCCTGGTCTAAAACGGGATCAGCGGCGAGATCAGCGCGATCAGCCAGAAGCCACGGGGGGTTGTCAAGTACACGTCACCTGTTCTTATCTTATCACATTCCGGGAGCCACGCCAAACGCACGTGAAGCAGCAAAACCGCACGTACCGCACTTCGCAGTTCGGGATATCACTGTATATCGCATGCAGACAAGCTCCTCGAGGTCAATGCAAGAGCGCTTTGCTACCACTCGGAACAATGAAGCATGCCCTCTGTGTTGTTCATCTGCGCCGTGGGTGATGTAGAATGCTCGTCTCGTCGATCATCGAAGGCTATCGAGCCTGGGGGATCATTTGGTCTTGAGAATCACGTGATCTCGAGTTTTCCCATCTCGGCTCCCGTTCTCCCCATGATCATGACGTCGCCCTCGTTCTTTCATTTGATCTGCGATTCTGTTGTTGGACATCTCACTCACTTCACTTCCCCATTTACATACCTACACTAATCGACATGGAAGTACCAGCCTGGGCTGTCGGGCTTGGAGGCGCGGCCGTCTCTGTCCCCCTCTTTATGCCCTTCCTCGGGTCGTTGACACGCACTCGTGCCAACTATGTCCCTCTCGAGAGCGGGAAGTGAGTAGCTGTCAAGTGATGGCCCGATGTTGGTGGAACAAGGAACTAATCTCAGGCCGCGACCGGGACTCCTTGACGTCGTGAAGCGTGTCGTCAAGGTCGAGGGCTGGACGGGTCTGTTCAAGGGTGAGTGAAAGGCTTTGCCACAGAGTGCTCATAATCTAACCCAAGGCGTCCTCCCCTCGCTCATCTCTCTCGGCACGTCGATGGTTCTCCCCCTTATGGAGGTGATGGGTGGCGTTCCTCCCGTCTTTGCTCTTCTGGTCTCCACCTGCGTCAACATCCCGACCACGGCCCTCATCAACCGCTATGTCACCTCGCCATCGCCCGCGCCCAGCTTCCAGGGTCTTGTCCCCCGCGGCCCGCTCGACCTCCTTACCGCCCCCGGTCTCTTTGCCGCCAACATTCTGTACTCGACCACCACGACGCTCATGCGCTTCGCCTCGGTCCGCGTCGTCGTCTCGGGTATCCAGGAGGTGAACGCGGGTGCTCCGCCGTCTGCGCTCGCTGGCGCCGTCATGGCGGCGATGCTCCTCCGCCTCGTCGAGACCGCCTGGACGGTTCCCCTCGACGTGCTGAACGTCCGCCTCTCGCTTCTCTCCGCTGCCGAGGCCGCGCCCTCCGCCGAGGAGAAGCCGCTCCAGCCGACCGAGTCCGTCGTCACCCTCCGCCCCGCGCGCTACGCCGGCCTCCTCGACGCCGCCGCCTCCATTACCAAGGAGGAGGGCTGGCGCGCACTCTACTCCACCTGGGGTTGGACCGCGCTTCTCAGCCTCGGCTCCGCATGGTTCGAGTTCAGCGCGCTCGTGTCGAACTAAGTTGCCTTTGAGGAAGGAAAATGGATCAACTTTGAAGTCCGCATCACGTCCCATCTGCATCACACGTTGGCTGCCTGAGATATGCCAGGCTAGCTCTGACCGCAATGACATATTAGTGCCTATTGAAACTTTACTAAAGATAATGTCCGAAGAGCCGTGGTTCCTGCGCCATACCGTTTGAGCAGGAAACAATCCAATGTTCATTCTCATTGATGTCTGTCACTGTGCGTCGATAGATTGTCGACGTCTTAGCACTCGTAATGCTCGTATGTCTTGGGGAGAGACGAGACCCAGACCTGGTTCGGGTTACCCGCATAGCACTGCCACATCTGCGCGCGCGTCCAGTCCTCCATGACACCGTCCGTGACGTCGAGGCACTGCGGGGGGAGGTGTCCGTCTGGAAGCAAGTCAGAACTTTTCGAAATTTGCAGGCACAAGAACATACGCGTGGAACGAGGCATGGTGAAGAGCGTGTCGTCGTCGGTGTACGTCCACCGCACGCCGCGGCAGGTGCCGATGCGGAGCTTGAGGCCGCTGTGGCTGTTGGCCCTGTACCGGGTCCTGGTCCGCCTTGAGGCACAAGTTTGAGCCTGCGAGGCGGATCTCGCCGGCCGTGCCCCGGGCGAGCACCCAGCTCTGCCCTGGGGTGTTGTTGCAGCGGTAGCTTCTGTCAGAGGCGGAGTCCTGCGGGGTGCTCCGGGGTGATGCGGGGCTTACATCTGGACGGGAGACTTGTCTGCAAAGATGCCGCCCTGGACGTCGAGGCAGAGGCGCGCGTCGCCGTTCGGGTGTAGCTCGACGCCCTCGCAGGGTACTGTACACGGGGCGGCTGCGGCCAGAGGGGTGAGGAAGGATAGCAGGGTTGTGAAAAACTTGTCGATAGGGTCGTTGAGTGAGTGCAAGTACTCCGAGGAGGAAGACTCGACACGGGGCAATAAGCTTATAAGCTCTTCGAAAGGAGGGGCCACCGGGTCCGAAGTCGAGAGCTCGCGGAAGCCCGAATGAGGGAGGTGGTGAGTTGTTAATCTACGCGGTCCAAGGAATGGGCTGAGCGGAATAGCGGCACGTCCCTCACGGCCATTGTGACCTCATGCTTGGCGTGGCGTACCGCTTGCACACCAGACAAAGTCTATTGATTCGTGACGTTGGGAGGCCCTGTGTATGACAAACAAACTAGAGTCTCGCGCCAAATGCAAGACCGCCAGGCTGCGTGCCAGTCACCGCCGGCATTGTTGGCGGACGCCCGGACGCCGTGGCGCTCGTTGTGCACGCGCCTCGGGGTCGTGTGCAGGCGGAGGCAGCAGTCATGGGTTCGCCGGGAAGGTGAGGAGGAGCTACAGACGCCATGAAAGAGGCGGTGAGCACGCGTACTTGCTAAAACGTGCAGGTGAACAGCAACAGTAGGGCAGTCGCTCTTCTCCGTCCGCTCAATGTGAACACTGTCGAGGTCGTTTGGCAAATGAAGTTAGTAGGCTGCACAGCAGAGCCGCTTAGGTGCTTTGAGAGATGTACAGGCATTATTCGAGCCTTTCGAATTGGGGGGAGGCGTAGAATCACGTATTTTGGTCCCAAAGAGGGGTCAGAGGACACGAGAGCCGAGGGGCGTTCAAAACGACGTTGAGACGAAGGGGTGTGAGGAATGCCGTCTCATCCAATTGGTCCGAGTAGACCAATACGCAAAAGGTGGAGCTTCCATCTCGAGGGACATCCTCTTCCAAGAGATGCAGCTCGATGGCCATAAGAAGATTAAGTATAACTGTGATTAGCGTCTAAATTGAAGCGATCGTCAGCGAAGAAGCAGCGGATCAGGGGGCAGGGCGCACGGGGCACCGCAATAGCACGTGGTGCACCTGTGGGGCTCCAGTATTCCGCCGAGGTGCCTGGCTCGAGGGCTGTGCATCGTCTGTTGCCCATCGACGACATCGACGACATCGACGCGGACAGCACATCTCGCCACTTCCTATCACACAACTCTCTGCCACTATCCGTCTCACTCTCCGACCATGAAGCTCGACGCGTACCAGCTCGTCAGCCGTATCCTCCCGCGCCGCCAGTCCACCGCCGACGACCCGCCACCGCCATACACCCCGAATGCCGCCGACCTGCGCGTGCCGTTCCCTGCGCGATCAACCCCCCAGTCGGCCGGCGCCACGGTTCCACGGTCGTCGTCCGCACAGCGTCCATTGCCTGTTGCACCCTCATCCCTTCCTGCGGTCTCGCCCCTCACGCGCAGCGATAGCACCGTGTCCAGTTCAAATACGACCTTGACCCCTCCGGTTCCGTTGCCTCCGAGAAGGACACCTTCAGCATACAGACACGTCCCAGAGGCGCGCCGCTCCATCCCGGTAGCACCCATCGCTACTTCCCCGAGGTCATCCAATCCTCTGTCAGATGGTCTGTGTCCGCATCCGTCCCACTCGCGGCCGTCGGGATCCCCCCCGTCACTCTCATCGCCAGTGTACCGGCCCCCCACACCGCGGCCGCACGGCAAGGCGTCGTTCAACGTTCTCCCCATCAGCGCCCTCCACCGCATCCTAACATTTGCGCTGGATCCCCGACAGACGCCCGAGCCATGGCAGGACGACGTGGAGATCGAGGACGTGCGCCGCCTCCACTGGCTGTTCTGTGACTTTCGGTCTGTTAACCGACGGTGCTTCCTATGTGAGTGAGGTGACGATTCAGCTACAGCGCAATCCTCAAAGTCCCTCTTGCTTACAGCAGTGGCAACAAGCATCCTCCGCGAACGCCTGCTGCCGACATACACCTCGCTCCTCCAAGTCAGGAGTAGCGACCCGCTTCCGCCGGCGGGCTCTGGTGAGCTGACGGCAATGAGCGTCTTCTCGCAGCGGTCACGTGAGGCGGCCGTTTTGGACCGCTTCGTCGCGATGCGACTGGGCGAGGACTTGCGGCGCGCAGAAAGTGCGCTGTGCGAGGACTCTGGGGAGATGGAGATTATATTCGCGCGCCTGCAGCCGGCCGCGCGCGTCGAGGACCTCCTGCTGTGCCTCTCCCCGAACCTCATCTCTCGCACGGGACAGCCGCGCGAGTATCGCCTGCTGCTGCCACACGCGCACGTCTCGGTCATCCTCTCGCCGCGCTGGGCGCAGCTGTGGCTTAGCTACTCGCCCATTAACCCCGTCTCGCGCGCAGACACGAGCATGCGCGCGGGCAAGTCGCTCGTCGTCGAGCTGCGTAAGGAGGACACGCCCGAGGACATGGTGCGCGCGTTTGGCATGGCGCTCGGATGGCTCAGCGAAGGGAAGATTTGCTGGGGGTGGAGCTTCCGCCAGACCACCTGAGTGTAAGAGCGAAGTGTACGTCGGGTTGCTTCAATTTCTGCCTGTTCCAAGATCCCTCAGCTAAGAACGCATTAATAGCATGTGTGTATGTGCAGGTCCAACAGGTATGTATTGTACATCTACGAATATGTCATGATTCGTTACGCGACAGCGGTGGGAGTCGGGGCGTTGGCTGGGTGGTGCGACATCATGGCCACCTTTGTGCGTGCCTGCTCGTCGGCGAGAAGCTTGGCAAGTGCCTGGCGTCCACCGGTGGGATCGACCGACATGGCTTGCTCAAACTCGCGGCCGAGCGTGTCAATCTCATCGTCGTCCTCAAGCTCGAGCGAGCAGGCTGATGGCGACCAGCGCGGATGGCTGACCGGCGGCCGCCACAGCGAGGGCCCGGCGGACTGGGACACAGGCGAAGACTCGACGGAGGCGAGGTGCGACTCGTTGACCGAGGACGTCGGGGTCAGCCCCGGCATCAGGGGACTGTGTGGCAGGGGCCGCGGAATAGGCGTCGCATGCTCGGCTTCCTGCAGAGTTGCCGGTTCCGGCAGGCACGTTCCGCTTTCTTGATACATTTCCTGTTTCTGCTCCTCGTGCATCCGCTGCTGCTCGAGTTTACTGACAAATAAGCACATGAAGTAAAAACAGAACATGTACTCACAGTCGGCGACGCTCAAGCCACGCCTGCTCGTCCAGGAATGTCTCAATCGCAAACTGGCGTGCCTCGAGTTCTGCGCGGATTGCGCGATGCGTCGGGCGCTCGATTCCAGCGGCGCGCACGACGTCCGAGGCCTCACAGTGGTCCGCGCGGCCGGTCATGCGGTGCGCAAACTCGCAGGTGTAGTCTGGGCCGATGACAAACTCGCCGCCGAGCTGCATAAACTTGCCCGGGCTGGTGAGGGAGATGCGGAACATGCCGTTGCGGAAACCGGAGATCATTTGCTGATAGAACGGGCGGCGGTGGTAGTCTGGGCGGTCCTTGAGGCGGATCTCCTTGATGGGATTCGGGATGGAAGTGCGGAGGCCGAGCGTCTTTGCGAGCGCGCCGCGCGTGACGTACACCGGGAACGGGCAGCGGAAGAGCTCGCGATAGCGCTTGATACCCCGCCACCCGCCGGTGGAGATGAGGATGACGCGGACGTTGGCCTCCTCCAGCGCCGCCGGCGCGAGCTGGCTCACGGACACGTTTGTGTAGTCCTGGCACAGGCCGCACCACCAGTGTCCGATGAAGAGCACGACGAGGCGCGGCCGGCGGGCGTGGTCGCGGAGCTCTACAGGAATGGACGGGTCCCACTGGGGCAGGAGGTCATCGAAGCATACTGTCGCGCCGCTCTCATCACGGAGAATGCAGCCCGACGCGTCGATGATCTGCTCTGTTGTGAGAGGCGCGGTCTGCCAGTCGTATCCGGTGTTGCTGATCGGCTGTCGGACAGTGACAGCCTCGGAAGTTTTGTCCTGTAGTGTGCTGTCTTCCCATTGATTGTTGGTGGGTACTTGTGGCATGTCCGGCATGTCGAGCATGGCGTCGAGAGGGATCGGTGCGCGGAGGATATCGTGAGAGTACGACGACGTGGTGGGGGTCTGCAGCGGCGGGTCGGGGATGGTGTCGGAGCTGAGATACGGGAGGAGAATGGAGGATGAGGAGAGCTCGGGGTCGACGATGCCCGACTCGTTGGTAGATGTCGAAGCCCAGGTAGGGCGCCGGCGGGTCGGGCCGCGGTACGTCGTGTCGGAGCCGTACCCTTCCTCGTCATCTCCGTATGCATCCGTGTCGTCCACGATCGCACTCTGCTGGGCGTCAAGGTACTCGAGGAGTTGGAGGTACTGGCTCGGCGGGGCCGTGGCGGGGGCTCGGCTGAGGGGTGTTGGTTGTGGGGACGAAAACCGTGGTGGCGGGGTCGCTGGTGGCACGAGGGTGGGGCTCGTGAGGCCGACGGGATCGCTGTATGCGCGTTTTCGACGGGGGCTAGTGAGGTGCGGGGAGTCACAGACAGCGGACGTCGACATGCGATGTGAGATGACTGCAGGTAATGGCGGGAGGGGCGCGGCGAGGGAGTGGGGGGTGACAAACTCGCATTCGCTGAACGGGAGGCTGAGCGGGCGGTCGCCGCAGAGTGACTCGGACATGGACGGCGACGTCGGGACCGGCGGTAGCGGCCTGTCGAGGTAGTCTTGCGATGGCGGTATGCTCACCCGGTGCGGTGTCGACGGGCGCGGGTAGGACCGCGGACGGCTCGGGGTGGTGCTCGCGCGGTCGTCCATGGTAGTTGAAGCAGTGATGATGGCTAGAGGGGAAAGCGAGAACGAGAACGAGACCGTTGAGGGCCAGAAGGCTTTTAAAGCAAAGCGTGCATCGACTCCCAGAGACCCAGAGCTTCAGCTGTCGCACACTAGCATACCACAGTGGCATGAACCTTACCCGCGCCATGAGCCCTACGCCTTTGCATGTTTGTAGCGACATGTCTCTGCGAGTTGCGGTCACAAACGAGCATTGAATACGAGGTGACATTTTGCGGGACGGGTCATTGTGCGAGGCGGTCGAACCGGAGCGGCCGTGGCGCCATTAAACACAGGGACTGCGACAGAGATCGAGATGGTTAATGACCTGCCAGATCGCGGCGGGAAGTGCACGCACGTCCAGATGTCCAGGAGTCACAGGACAAACAGAGAGAGACGTCGATCCAAGCAAGTCAGCTCTCCGCTCCCAGCTCTCGGCAGCTGTCACCTCGGTACATTAAGCTCCTGGGGCTTTTAGAAGGTGTCGAGATCCCCGGCGCAGGGCCAGAAAGCGCTTGGCACCATCCGCCGGTTCTGGGACGCTCCCAATCTGGTGGATCCGCCGTTGCACGCGTGCTCCGAGCCACGCTGTGCGCCGGCAACAAGCTCAGCTATCCTTCGGGACTACGTCTGGTAACGTAACCATTATCCAACATTCGTTCTCTCGGTCCAGGGATGGGGCCCCTGTATCCCTCGCTCCCTGCCGTTCCGCGGCGGCATGCGCGGGCCGTTTGTGAGAGAGGAGAGGGGGGTGGTTGGGGAGAGGAGGCTGCTGGGCGTTGAAAAGCTGGCAGGCCGAGATCGAGAGGAGAGAGAGAGCGTTCAATCAGCCGCGGTCCCGTCCTCGCGCCACAGGGATCCAAGTGACTAGTCTGCCTCTTGCATCGGAGAAACCTCTATTCCTCCTTTTCCACATCCTGGGAAGATAATAAAGTTTTCAGCACCCAAGTGCACATGGTCAGCGGCGTGTCCGCGCGTGATGGACCATTATCCACGCCAGGGACTGGACCAAGACACGGGAGATGGACATCGATCGTCACGCTCTCGCCACTGAACGAACAGTTCTCCTCCCCGACCTTTGAAGGGGCTTTTGCTGGTGGCGAAGAAAAAGCAAAGGCCGGCATGCATCACCTCGTTTGTCCTTTCCGGCGCAATGGTAACGGCCGTAATCGTCTTTCCAGAATCCGGGCTGGCAGGCAAAGGTTGCGCCGCACACCGCCCACCACCCGGTGTAGCCCCGGCATCCCTGATAACGAGAACAGTATCGGCAAGGCCGAGTATCTGACTTTGATAGCGTGGACCAGCAGCTTCGCCGGGGAAGCGCTGGGCAGTCTAGGTCGTCGCTTCCCAGCACTTGGGATGGCCACAGTTCTTCGACAGTGTAAGGCATTGATGAGGGTTGTACTGTACCTACCTACCAATCTTTCCATTCTCTCTGCATCTTGCCTGCGTGCGAGGCTCTTCCATGCCCAGCTTCGCGCTGGGCCGATACGGATAGCGACAAACTAGCCTAACTGAAAGCGCACATGAACCACATGAGGCAGGCGCGATAAACTCTATTCACTTGCACCATGTGGAGTTAAACGTCCGACATCCTTCACTGCCATCACTATACCACGCGCGGCACAGGGAGCTGGATGGTGGAGCAGGGGGTCTTGTTCGAGGGGCGGAGTACATTGATCGGTGCTCATGGTAGTCACCACGAGGCTACCAGGGATGCCGATGACGATATCGACCAGATGCCGCGTGCTGCACTCCCAGACGATCAAAGGCCCCCAGGCGGCAGCGATACAACTCTCTTGCCATGAACCGCAGAATAAGTATCACTCGTGCACATAGATATGCATCTGAGCAGGGTGGCCCCATGGAAGCACGCTTGAGAAGCAGGTGAGCTGTTGAGTTTGTCATCTGCAGCGCGACGGACTTCAGTCCGCGCCCAGTGCGATCCGTCACCGCGCAGCAAGCCCTCCTCTGACAGGCAGCTTTGAACCTGCCTGGTACAGGTCGCGCGACGCGTTGCTCCCCCCAGTGCCGTGACACTGACACCGCAAACGGCGATGGCTTCTCGGCGGGGTTCGGGACAGCGGAGCCTCAACCTGGAACGCCAAACCACGTCGCTATCTGTTCAGGGCACGTGCTAGAAAGTGTACCGCAGACTGGCCATCATCGGTCGGCCCCCCCGGTGTTCGGGGCAAGTTTGATGTTCTCTCATGACAGGGCGTGGCAAACTCCGTCTCCAGAGCCCAGGAAAGAAGGATGTCATGGAGGATTGAGTGCGAATGGAGGTATATAAGCATGTTTGGATGGCAAGAAACCAAGAACGAAACAGAAAGGTCGACCCGACGCGTCGAGGCATCCAAAAAGGCACGCGCCGCTGGAACGAACGGACTCAAAATGTAACAACCACATTTCCTAGTTTCCTGTCGCTTCCTCGACACATTTCACTTCTTGCCATCCACACTCCGACCTCTCTCACATCTCATCCTCATCCACATCCTCATCCACACCCATGCCGCCGAGGAAGCGCAAGGCGGCAGCGCCGGCGGCCGCACCGCGCGCTCCACCCGCCGCGCCCAATCCACCCACTTCCACGCCGCCACCCGCCCCGTCTCCGGCAAGTAGTGCGCCAGTGTTCTACAATCATCTCCCGCACCTCCCGCTGCCGAGCCTGACGCGTGCCGACGCGTTGATGACCGCGGGTGAAGTCGACGAGCTGCTGCGCGAGTACATGTGCGAGCGGGGCTTCCTCGTCAAGCGGAACACGAAGATCAAATCGGCGCAGCGGTTCGCCCTCGACTGCATGACGAAGGGATGTCCGTTCACTGTCGTCCTTCGCTGGGTCGAGCTCACGTCCGACGGTCGCGGCGGAATTGTGGATGCTGCTGATGGGAGCATCTTCTCGAAGACCAAGCCCGGGCCCCGGAGAAAGCTTCAGAAGGTCGACAAGGGCAAGGACGTCGCGCGAGAGGTTGAGGCGGATGCGGCGGATGTCGTGCCGGAAACACGGCCACCGGTGGAGGTGAGTATTACATCTCAATCTCGCTGACATGCAGACTTTGCTACGCCGCCGCGCATCCCGAGCAGCTGGGCGCCCATCGAATGGAGACGCCAACGGACGGGCCGAATCCTCGAGCTCAGCCGACCTTGCCGCACTCTGCGTACCGCTCACAAAGTGGACCGGCTGGGCGTACGTCGGCATTCCTCCCGCGCACTCGCACGATCGGATGACGCAGTGCAACTCACTGGTCGGCGTTCCGAACCTATTTCTCAGCGGGTACGAGGGCACAAAGGAGACCGAGATGGAAATCGTGCGCCTGCTCGAAGGCATGCTCGGCAAGATGGGGCAGTACGTGCGCCAGACGCTGCGGCAGCGCCTCGAGCGCGAGTGGATTCGGAGCCAGGCGCCGCCTCCCGAACCGCTCCCGGAAGTCACCCATTCCGCGCCGCCTGAGGTCGAACCTGAGGAGCTTGCCGATCAAGCGGAACCGGAGCAATCGGCGGGAAGAAGGCGTTCGGCGAGAGCGGTGCGCGTATCGGCGAGGTTTGTTTCCACGGACACCGAGGAGGGGAGCGACGTGAGTGGCGAGTCGGAAGTGGACTGGCAACTTGGGGAAGTCGATTCTGAGGACGACGCGAGTGACGCGGAGAACGGCCATGAGAGCGACAGCGAGTAGTGTAGGACCTATAATGTGACATAGTATTGTATTTGGCACTCCAGTGCGGCCTGCGGCGATATTAGGCTACACACACTGACCAACTTCTGACGCCCATGTCCACGGCTCACTGATCGCCTTTAGTCAATCTCCCACTCGAACGGTGGGGACTAGCAACAACTAATGCTACGCGCTTGAGGTGTGTGCTGGCTGCGTGGGGGGCTCGCGTCCCTGCGCTGGGTGGATACTGGAGTTCCTGCGGCTGTCGAGGTCTAACGCGCCCCGGACGTCGTTGCGCAGCTGCAATCTTCATCGACATCGTCCAGGTAGTCGTAGACCGCTGGTCCCCGTAGCCCTCGATTGCTCCCTCATAGCCCAGTGCATGGGCGTCAACACATGCAGGAGTTCGTCCACTTCCGCGGCTATTATGGTGGGTGGCTGGATCTGGCCACCAGGGAGCTGTTGCCGTGTTCCAGATCTCGCTGGAACGGCGGGTAGCACGGCTGGAACGGGACACCTTCACTTCCGGTCGAATCAGAGGGCAGTAGTGAGTGCTGGCGTCGTAAAGCTCTCCTTTTGAAGAGAGTGCGCCGCAGCGTACGACGACAAGCCCCAGCCGTACATACATCTTACCACACGCCGATCCAGCTGTTCTTGTGCCTGCGGATCTTCGGATCTGCGGATGTTCGGATGTTAAGAATGTTCTGATTTCCCTGAAATGGACATGATCAGCAGATCAGCAGATCAGCAGATTGTCACCTGAGAGAGACCCCCATTCTCACAACTCACGAGAACCACAATTCTGATTCACACGCTCTCTGAACCCGCTGACTTTGTCTTCAGCGCTCATCCTGTCACCACATCATCCCTCATCCCCATCCTAACAGGATGCCCAACTCGTCCACATCCCACCCTCCGCGGCTGTCGCGCCCCGACGCGCTACACACGGGGTGGGGCAAGACACACGAGGGCGGCATGGCATACTACAATCTGTCCTGGGGCGACCACCACCTGTTCGCGGACCTCGAGCTGCTCGACAATGTCCGCGAGCTGTGCCGCCCCGCAGTGTTCCGCTGTTCCCAGGCAGCCCCCCTTCTCGCGACTCACATTGGAGACTGGCGACTCCGCCGACAGGGCCTGCCTGATATTGTAGTTCGCGACGTGTACTGGAGCCGCCGGGCCGTTTTCAACGTGCTGGGGTATCCTGCACTCCGAGTGAAAGATGCAGGGACGTGGTGGGACCTCAACTCGGACGAGGGTTTCAGCTGGCTCGAGCACCGTCCGTCTGGCCTCACCATTGGCCTGTGTCTGCCTGGCACGCCCCCCGAGCACCGCGTGTTCCGTCTTCATCACCGCCACCTGCATTTCAACCGCCCACAGCCCGACTGGGATCTCGTAGAGACCCACTCGCTGTTCACGATTATGGACTTGCCGGCGCCCCACGTCTTCTCAATGGAGGTCTATGAGGCGTAAGTGCGGAATGTCTTGCCGAGGCCATGGATTCCAGACTGACCGCCTTCGTCAGCCAGCGTGCAACGCGTAAAGGCAAGTCACCCCGCAAGCCCGCGCCTTCTGTGACATCCAATCCTTCGGAGCGGAAGACTCGCAAACCGTCGGGCTCTCCGCCGCATGCCAACGGCACCCACCCACCTGGCCCTACAGACAACGTCCCTGTCAAGGATTACCGCCGTCTGAGCGTTGCTCGAAAGCCCAAGCCCGCCAAACCCAAGAACTCCACCCCTGGAACATTCGACAACTACGAATACAAGGGCGCCTCTCCGGATGAAACTCGCAATGGGTACTCTCAACCGCCCACCACCCCAGGGTCCAAAGGGATGGGTGCTCAGAATGGCCGCCCCACAACGCCCAAAGCCTCAGAAGAAGAAAGGTTGGCCCGAGCGTCCGAAGTGGCCCTGGACACCAAGCGGCCCGTGATCGACCTCTCCGCGTACCCCCACGTCATTGACCGCATCCTCGACTATGCGTCCGCCCCTCTCCTGGCGAGGTTGCGCGGCGTGTCACAGGACTTTCGCCGGCGCGCAGACACAAGACTCCTCGCGCACGTCAAGCTGGATCTCGACAAGCTGAGT
This sequence comes from Apiotrichum sp. Y4204, assembly GCA_025531455.1. Lineage (NCBI taxonomy): Eukaryota > Fungi > Basidiomycota > Tremellomycetes > Trichosporonales > Trichosporonaceae > Apiotrichum > Apiotrichum sp. Y4204. The sequence continues at coordinate 47,640 of JAMYHL010000083.1, read as the reverse complement.
CTCACCGCGCGCCTTGGTCCCGGACGCGGTTGCGGGCCGCGTTTTGCGAATCCGGTCTGTTTCGACCCCGCGGGGGGCATCACCTGGTCGCGGCTGTTTGAATACGACGTGGTGAGCAGCGAGGATTCGTCAGAGGTGGAGACCGACAGCGAGGGTTATCCGACCGACTACTGGGACAGCGACTGCGACTATCGGCGCCCACGGACGCGGTCCCCGATGTATGAAGATCGGCGACAGGCGCCGCGGCGTGTCGAGGACTTTATGAGACGCCTCGAGCTGTCGGACAAGGCCCTACTCGGCAAAGTGCACACGCTCGACCTGTGTGCAACCCATCTCGACCGCCCCACCATGCTCAGCATTTTCAACCTCTTCCCAAATGTACACACCCTGCGCACGATGGGCAAGTACACGATTGACACGAGCGACGACTATGTGCTCATCAAGACCACGGCTACGACGCTGGTCGTCTTCACCTCTCCGTGGGGCGTGCACGCGGACATTGATCTCCCGCCGATTCCGAAGAACGTCAAGCACGCAGTGTATCACGTCACATGCCACCCGACGGACGCGGACGCACTCCTGCAGCCCGAGGGCTTCAACAATCCCAGCGCGCTCAAAGCCATGACCATGATCTTTACGCTCTCCGGATCCGCGCGGCAGATGTCTGCACCGCGTGAAAAAGTGTGGATCCACCCGGCATTCGAGCAGTATGCACGCGACCACCCGCCGCCGCCGCGTGAGGAGGAGGTCGAGGGTATGTTCCTGCACATGTTCGGAGCCATCCTCGAGGGCGTCCCGCGTATCAAGTTTACGCTTGTCGGGCTGCTGGACCTTCCACCCAAGTTTCTCTGTCTGCCGGACAGCATGGACACGCCGGAGAAGCGCCGCGCAGGTATGCTCTCCGTCTTCCGCAAGCGCGCACAAAACTTCTCCTTCGTGGTGCGCGGATACGCGTCGATGCGCGAGTGGCTCGACGACATTCCCCGCCGCGTCGTGTTCATGTCCCGCGAAGAGTACCGGGCGTCCATCCCCGACGAGCAGTTTAGGCTCGAGACGATGGTCTAGATAGGATTTAACATGGATATAGAATCTGTCTGAAACGTGACAATGCATGTGTATCTATGTGATCGTGGGGATGCAGTAGACACTCGCCGCTCTACATATGCCGCGAGCCGGTGCCTCTCGGCTATCGCTGCCTCGAAGGCTCGGAGCTCAGCAGCGACATGCCGCTCCGAACACACACCGATGTCATGAGCGGGGAATTTGTGGGATCTACAACGTCGTCTGACACTCCGAAACACGGCCAGAGCCGCGACATGGCCGGCCTCTTGTGTGGTCTCGCGTCTCGCGGCGTTACCATGCACCAGTGTGCCTGTCTGGATATCCAGATCAGACGACCAGCGAGTGCGTCTCCATCAGCGATGGCAGACAAAACGGGTAATCTGGTTGATTTACCCGTGGCGTCGGTGTCTCCAAAGCCATCACCGCAGTGCTGCTGGTCTCACAGTCGCTCGGCAACTAAAACGAGCGTCAGCGGCTCACGGATGCATTCAGACGCCTCTCTCCAACCATTGGATTTCCTCGGCCACGGCGTTGGTGCCGACGGCAGACTACTGTGCCTCTCCCCGGAAGTACGGGTCCCCAAGCCCACATGATAAGACCCAGAGATGAGATGATCCGGAGATGTTGTCCGGCCCGTGTCCTTGACGCTGTTGCTACCAACAATACCACGGGAAAACCAATCCCCCACCCCCACGCAGCCGGCTGATACTACCTGCGAAGCTACGACCGAGAAGCAACAACATTTGGCAAGCCCAGTTCGGAATAGCAACTTGCCCATAAAGAGCGGAGCAGTGTTGTAAGTGGGGAGGCGTCCCCAGTCCTTCTCGCTCCGATCACCACTCACACACATGCAGTTCCACCACGACGGCTACATCACCTGCGACCCCAATGTACGCGTCGCGGCCGGTCGCGGCGTCGGGCGCTCCTCCGACCTCCCGTCGGAGATGGACGTCCTCATCGTCGGCGAGGGCCCCGCGGGGATGATCACGGCAGCGTCGCTGTCCCAGTTCTGTGACCTTGATGTGTGGCTCATCGAGCGCAGGCCAGAGATGCTCGTCATTGGACAGGCGGACGGTATCCAGGCGCGTTCCGTCGAGACCTTCCAGGCATTCGGGTTCGCGGGCCGTGTGATCGACGAGTCGTACGCAATCACCGAGATGGCTTTCTGGAAGCCCGACCCTAACAACCCTGCCAACATTATCCGCACGGCCACCGCCCCGGACGACCCCAACAAGGTCAGCGAGTTCCCCCATCTCATCATCAACCAGGCGCGCATCATGCAGTTCTTTGGCGACTTTATGCGCAACTCGCCTTCCCGGATGGTCCCCAACTACGGCATCGAGTACGTTAGCCACACGATCGACGAGTCGAAGGAGCACCCCATTACCGTCAAGCTCCGCCGCGTCGCCAGCGGGGAGGAGTTCTCGATCCGCACAAAGTACCTTGTCGGCGCCGACGGTGCGCGTTCCCAGATCCGTGAGGACATTGGCGCAAAACGGCAGGGCCAGCAGGCGCTGCACGCGTGGGGCGTCATGGACTCGCTGTACGTCACCGACTTTCCGGACCTCCGCACAAAATGTGCCATCCAGTCCAACGACGGTGGCTCCATTCTGCTCATCCCACGTGAGGGAGGCCAGCTCGTCCGCTTCTATGTCGACCTCGGCGAGGTCTCCGCGTCCGACCGGGGCAGTGTTCGCAAGACGCCGCTCGAGCAGATCATCGCCAACGCCAACCGCATTCTCCACCCGTACAAGATTGATGTCAAGTACACGGCCTGGTGGTCAGTGTACGAGGTCGGCCACCGCGTTACCGACCGCTTTGACGACGTGCCTCTCGAGGAGATTGGCAAGCGTCAGCCCCGCGTGTTCATCCTCGGCGATGCGTGCCACACCCACTCGGCAAAGGCCGGCCAGGGCATGAACGTCTCGCTCCAGGACGGCTTCAACTTGGGATGGAAGCTTGGCCAGGTTCTGTCTGGCGTTGCACCGCCATCCATGCTGTCGACGTACAGCGCCGAGCGCCAGGTCATCGCGCAGAACCTTATCGATTTTGACATGAAGTGGTCGTCGATGATGGCTGCCAAGCCCGAGGACTTCGAGTCGCCCACTGCTCTCGAGGACTTTTACGTCCAGACGGCCGAGTTCCCTGCGGGCTTCATGACGGAGTACAAGCCGTCGCTCATCACTGGCAAGAACGACCACCAGGCGCTCGCAACAGGCTACACTGTCGGCAAGCGGTTCAAGTCGGCGCGGGTCGCGCGCCGCTCCGACGGCAACTTCATCCACCTCGGACACCAGGCCCGTGCCGACGGCCAGTGGCGGATCTACGTCTTTGCGGACCAGCCTCCTGCCGGCGACAAGAGCTCCAACGTGGAGAAGCTCGCCGAGTGGCTCAGCACAGACCCCAGCTCGCCCCTTGTCGGCCCCGTCGGCGGCAGCAAGCAGCGCAAGGACTGGATCAACGCCATGGTCATCTACCAGCAGAAGCACCTCGAGTTTGAGCTGCTCACTGCGCCCGACGTGTTCCGCCCAACATACGGCAAGTACGGCGTGATGCAGTACGACCGCGTCTTTGGCGTCGTGCCGAACGACGACATTTTCGAGGAGCGCGGGATCAGCCGCGACGGCGCGATCGTTGTCGTCCGCCCCGACCAGTACGTCGCCCAGGTGCTGCCCCTCACGGCGACTGCCGAGCTGGCCGAGTTCTTCGAGGGCGTCATGCCGCACCCGTCGCAGGCCAACGGACACTAGAGGGTGCGCATAGCGAGCTACCAGCGATAGGGCGATAGGACGTTGGTACCGTGTACGCTTAAGAGAAGCATTATAGAACGTGAACCACTGTGAGATATGTATTGGGCATTTGGCGGGCCGCTTTCATGCATTGTTTATGGCATCTTTTTTTCCTTTATCTTGCAAGCTCTTCCTATGGGCCGGTTTGTCGAACGAGGACGGAACCGGGCTGGATGTCTTGCATTGGACAAAGCGAGAGTCGCAACTGTTGAGAGACAGTCGGCTTCCGCCGCCACTCGTGCTGTGGCTCGCACCGCCGCTGGCTCGTTCGTACGTTCGGTTCCTCTTGCGCCGTCGCACCTTTAACTGCCGTCACTCCTTTGTATATGCAAACTTCCTTCTTCGCTCGTCACTCCTTATGAATCGTACTATAACCGTCGCTCGACCGCAACCAGTACATGCACCGTACGTAGAACATCGCAACGTCCAGTGCATCCCATCTACAGTATTACAGTACCCACAGATATACTATCGCTTCCGAAATTGCTTCCCAAAGTACTCGCTCCTCGGCGTAGACCATCCCTATTCACCTCGCTGCGCGCTCAGCACTTAGACACGCCTGCTCTCAATCATGTCAATAGAAGGCTTGTCGTTGTCGTTGGAAATGGTCTTGGTGACGTTCCCGGCATCCTCGGTGACCATGTGCCCGGTCTCGTCGACACCAACGACGTCCTTCTTGGCGTGAGTTGCGACCCAGCGAGTCGACCGGTAGGCAGGAACCTTCTCCTCGAACAACAGATCGATTTGCTCCAGGCGGAGACCCTTGCACTCGGGGAGGAAGAAGTAGGCCCAGATGACGGCAAGCGTCGCGATCGGGGCAAAGATGAACCCGACCTTCATGTGGAGGTTGGCGTACGGCGCATAGAGGAGGTAAGGCAGAGTGAATGCGACGAGGAACTGCATGATGATGCCGACAATGAATCCCATACGCGTCGTCTTGTCGCGGAGCTGTTGGGACGGGGTCTCGGCCGAGATGACATACGACAGAGGCGCCCAACCAAAGCAGAAGCCGAGAGAGAAGAGGATGATAAAGGCCACGGTTGCCGACTTGATTACGTCGCTGGGGTTGTTGATCGTCCCCAAACCAGCGATAACATACATGAAGACTGCCTGGCATGAGGCACTGGCAAGCATAAGAGGGCGGCGTCCAAGAACATCGTTCAATCCAACATTCAGGGAGTACATGAACAGCTGAAGGCCGTTGTTGATAAGCGTGTAGTTGAACGGGTTGATCGTCTCGAGGTCCTTGATGATGGTCGGGCCGTAGAGAGACGTGAACGCCTGTCCGGTGGCCTGCAGGAAGAAGTTGACGCCAAAGACAATCAGGGTACGGCGGAGGTTGTGTCCCTTGAAGCACGCGACGTAGGATCCTGTGCTCTGGAGCTTCTCAGCCTCGAGGGAAAGCATGACCTGTTCAAGCTCATGCTCGATATCGTGGTCTGCCTTGCGGAACTTTCTGAGTGAAGCGCGGGCAGCGTCCATCTTACCAGCCGACGCGAGCCAGCGAGGAGACTCGGGCTGGAACCAGATGAGCGACGACACAATGGCCGGGACGACGAGGTAGCACAGGAAAGGAATTTTCCATGCCCAGTCATTCTTGATCTCTGCGGTGCGGTGACAGATGCCCGAGATGACAAACCCGCCGACGGCAAACGACATCTGGTAACTGGCCACGGCAAGGCCACGCACACGGGCGGGTACAATCTCAGCCTGGTATACTGGGATGCAAGACATCTCCATGCCGATGTAGATTGAGTTGAGGCACCGTGCGGCTAGGAATTGACTGCGGGTCTTCGAGGTCACGATAATGGGGACGCAGCACATTGCCCAGATCGACATAGTGAAGACGGTCATACGCCGGCCAAACCGAGAGGAGATTTCGCTACCGAGGACTATTCCTTTCATTGTCAGTTGTCAAGAACAAACGGTAGTCGACCTACCAAAGGCAAGAAGAATAAATGGGAACGCGTTCGACTGTGCGAGAAAGCCTGCTGGCAGTGTCGGCTTCTTCCCCGCTGGCTGAGGGTCACCGAACCTCCTCCTGAACGGGTCCATGGCTTGGGTCTTGTGGGAGTCAGAAGATACTCGCTCGCACACGATCAGTGCCACTCACTTGACCAAAGCCCTGGTTGTCGAAGGCAAAGTTCGCAGAACTCAGCGTAAGCAGCAGACTCGTGAGGAACAGCCTCAGAGTGTAGTTCTGCGTGATCACATTGTTGGTGATGATGCTCATGGCGCCGCGGGTGGTGCTGGATCAGACCAATTGGCTGACAAGTGTCGTGTGTGCCAGGGTGAGATATCGACGGTGCGGTCAGTCTGTATGCGGTCTCTGAAGTCCAGTGGGGATGTAGTTCTTCTGCTTTGTGATGTTATCGCCTTTTGTATCGCGTCGGTCAGTCGACCACTATTTTGCAACCTTCGCTTCTGCGCATCAAAGTATTGTCGTCGGGTGCCAAGCTCACGAAACATTGTCTCCACAGCACCTCTCTGGTCGCCATCGGTTTCTCGTGACGTAGGGAACCAGGGCGGGTAAGCTTGATGGGACATCAGTAGCCGCGCTTTACAAGATGTCCTAGCAGGCTTTACAAGGTGTCCTAGCAGGGGTCAACCGACTCGAGGGCACAGGAGCAGTCAACAAAGGCAACGGCCACACCAAAGCCGTAATCAATTTACCCCATCCACGGGGAGTGTTACGGCACATGAAAGAGACAAAGTTGACTCAAAGTAGCTGCCCTTACCCCAGACCCCTGCTTATTCGTCGTTGGAACATCTTTCCATTCGTTTATCGTGTAGCGATGGCCTGGTCTTTGGGAATGCAGAGGCCTGAAAGATACTCACTACATTGTGCTGTAACTTGGGCAGACCGAAGGTGGAGCACGCACGGCAAGCACTACACGAATTCCTGGACAACCGGCAAACGGATCTGGGGCAGGGTACAGGGACAAGCGGGCAAGTGCCGCTAGAGGGCATAGAGGGAGCTCCCTTCTCCTTCTGGATCTCCGTGTTCGTTGTCCGAACTCTCGGCTTAGAGAGATGGTGAACAGCGGGGTGGAAGCGAGCGCACTCGCGCCACATGCCGCCACATACCCCGCAAATCACGAAGACAGCGACGGCCGGGGATGGAGCGGCCGAGATTTCCAAGGGATTGCCTAGCCTGTGGAGCTCAGAATAGCCGCGCGCGTGAGGCTACCTTACACAGTCAGTCGATCGCGGTCAAAGGTACTAACCCGCGCACTCTCGGTCGGTCCCTGACGAGACGTGCATGTCTCGGATCAGAGAGCTATCAGAGGTTGCAGGTCTGGTCCACCCGGTCCACCTGGTCCCTGGGGTCCCTGTCTCTCCCTGGTCACATGCCCAACGTTAATGTCCTCACCCTCACCCTCACCCTTCCGGTGGACAGTGGGGTCGCTTGTCACACACTGGTCGTCTGCCATCTGCGCTCGACGAACGGCTGCGGCCCCACATGCCCCACACAACGGGAAGGGATTTGTTTTTGCGTCGGCTGCTGGCTGTCCCGCCGTTCCGTTCCAGAAAAACGCTTATGGGATTCCACATCCAGGTCGAGCATTCGACAATCGGGTAGCGGTATTCGACAATTACGCGCCGTATTCGACAATTCGACAATCGGGACCGCATTCCGCACCTTGTGGGACCCGTCGTTTGGAATACTTGTGCTTGACGCTCGGCCGACAATTCAAGGACTCTGTCCGGTACAGGTCGGATCGCAAACATGAACACTCTCTCAACCCTTTGCATCGGCGGCGCTTGTCAGAGACCTCAGATATAACAAAGTCAACATTGCACGTAGACAGTCCTTCACAGCCACCATCGCACGATACGCCACCATGACCCACAAGAACATCCTTCTCATGATTGCCGACGATCTCGGCAAGAATCTGGGCTGCTACGGCGCTGCTGTAAAGACACCACATGTCGACGCGCTGGCAAAGGAGGGAGTCCGGTTCGAGCGAGCATTCGCAAGCACAGCGTCGTGTTCGGGCTCTCGCTCAGTCATCTACACTGGTCTCCATACCCACAGTAACGGTCTCTATGGTCTCAACCACACATTTCACCACTTTGTGACGTTCGACCATGTCGAGTCGATGCCCGCGCTGTTCAACAAGGCTGGGTATCTCACGGGCATCATCAACAAGGTTCACGTCGGTACCCCAGCCGTATACCCATGGACCGTGCGAGACGAGAACGGATCGCGAGACCCCAAATGGCTTGCCGACCGGACGACCGACTTTCTCAACCGGGCAAACAAGGAGGACAAGCCCTTCTGCCTTACCATCGGTTTTACGGATCCCCACCGCGACACCACCCGCGGCGGTTTCGGCAACAACGTAGACTACCCCGGCACAAAGGAAACAAAGTACGACCCCAAGGACGTCGAGGTGCCGTACTACATGAACGACTTGCCGGCTGTCCGTACCGAGCTGGCCGAGTACTATCAATCGATTTCGCGCATGGATGTCGCGGTAGGACTCGTGCTCGACGCACTCGCTGCCTCCGGCCATGCCGATGACACCCTTGTCATGTTTGTCAGTGATAACGGGGCGCCGTTCCTCAACTCCAAGACCACTCTCTACGATGCTGGCGTCTGCCTTCCGATGATCGTCCGCACCCCCAGTGGTCCGGAGGGTGCCACCAACCTCTCCATGGTGTCGTATGTGGACATTCTCCCCACGTTCCTCGACTGGGCTGGTGTCTCTCCTCAGCCGGCAGAGGGCGCCCCGAAGCGCCACGGCCGCTCCATCCTCCCCATCCTGGACGCCACCGACGCCCCCGACGACTGGAAGGAGGTGTATGGCTCCCACACATTCCACGAGGTGACAAACTACTACCCGACGCGGTTCATCCGCACCCCGCGATTCAAGTACCACCGCAACATTTGCTGGCAGCTCGACTTTCCCTTCTCGGCGGACATTTTCGCGAGCAAGAGCTGGGACGCAATGCGCAATGAGCCCAAGGTGGATGTCGGCGGAGGCAAGAAGGACCTGCTTCTCGGCAAGCGGACGCTCACGCAGTATCTCCGTCGTGGGCCAGAGGAGCTGTTCGATCTTGAGGCCGACCCCGCTGAAGTGCGCAACCTCGCCAACGACAGCGACTACGCTGAGACCCTCAAGGAGCTGCGGAACAAGGTTGAGGAGTGGCAGCGGGTCAGCGAGGACCCGTGGCTTTTCCGTGACGGCGTGTCCGTCATGTCCATGATGCAGTACCTCGGCGAGGACGGGTACGAGCTTCAGGAGCGGTTCGACTTTGAGCTGGAGAATCCGGGCACAGGCGTGCAGGCGAAGGCATAAGTGTAGACGGCATCCTGTTAGACTTCAAGTTGCTTAGTAGTTGCCTTATTAATGTACATACATCTTTGTTATCTTGGGCCAGCGACCGATGTCGAGCCAGTCAGAGGACAGAGCTAGCAGAGTTATTCTGGTGCGCCAAGCCATGCGCTTGCCAAGCCGCGGAAAGAACAACAAGATCAAGCCGCGACAATAGCAGCCAACGGACGTGTGTCCGCTTCACAAAAGCACAAAGAGTTGTTACACACATCACATATCACCTACAGTATGTATGCAAGCCAGAAGCCCAACCTGGGGCCATACGAAAGGGGGAATTACATTAGGTTGTGGCCCGAAACCATGGACTCGTTCCGCCGGAGCTACACGTCGGTGTTGCGGCACATCCACGAGCCGGTGCTGTCATCACAATCCTTGTACCACGGGCACCAGAACGCCGCTGAGCTGTCAGTGGGTGGGGAGGTTGTCAAATAAGAAGACGGGCCATACTCACACCCTTTGCCGTCGTCATAACAACAGTTGATGGTGGAAACCTCCAGCCCCAGAGACTCGGGTGTCGGGCACTTGATCTCCTCGCCACCAGCACCGTTGAAAGACTGCAGCCCTCCACGGCCCGCAGCCACTCTACCCTCAGCTGGAGTGCCATTCTCGCCTGCCGTTGGCGCCGCGGAGACGATGGCGCTGAGGAAAAACGGGGAAGCGATGAGAATGAACGTGCACGAGACCATGGCGTGTTGGAGGTTTCTTGGATGGAGAGGGTCATCCAGGTAGCTGTACTCGCCTCCAGTTATATACTTCTTGCTACCGGGATCCCCAACCTACTTTTGCGACCCCCACGCCGCAAAGTGGCTACCGTAGGAGTGGACTGTCAATAGGAGAGAACAGTCCAAGGCGGTAAGATTACGGCAAGCCGGAACTGTGTTTGCAAGCGGTCGGTGGTCTGGCTGGAGGCATCGGAGACATGGTCGTGGCGAGGTACAGTTCCTTTTCCGCGGCGGGGATGTAACAGATACACGCTCCTGTCTCCGACGGCAACATGCGCTTCTAGCCAACGGTGCCAGAAAACGTCTGTACCTCACTGTGTCGCCGCTGAGCGTCCATAGTTAATCAGGTCCACAAGATAGGTTCAAACGCGGCTCTACCACTCTATTCAGATGTGACAGATGGGCTGTTGTTGAATGGGCAGTGCGTACGACGGACCTTACGGACTGGGCACGAGATGAGGTCCTGGTTCCTGGAAACTGGCCCATCTCGTGCGCAACCGTTCTAAATGAGGCCCGAGGCGGCGTCGAGGTGTCCTGTGTCACAATCCCATTCTACAAACCGGATATCCCGAAGGCTTACCCTTTGGCGTTGGACTTTGCCCTGGTCCTTCAAGATTGCAAGTATAGTCGCGTCGTCGCACATCCCATGACAGCTCGGATGTGATCGAGCTGTGCGGGGCTCCAGAAGGCTATGCGTCGGAGCCGTTGTTCTTTTTAATCTATCGCGAAAAGGTTGGCTTAGTGGATCAGCGGGTCAGACGCAGAGATGGAATGTGAACAACAGAAAAGTAGTTGGAATCAGGCAGAACAGATGCAAAAGGAATTCAGAAGACCCCCAAAGACCCATGACGCTCATCGCGAACGATGAGAGGGTGGGTTCTTGATACGTGCGGAAGACCCAGAGTTGTGGTATGATGAAGAACCAAATAACCTAGTCTGCGGTCACCTGCTCTCTTCTTCGATCATCGCGACCCGTTCGGCAGACACACGCAAATGCAACATGCTGCTCCGACTGGTCACGTACCGAGAGCCATGGATCAACAAAATAAGCAGCCATTCCTCGCTGCATGCCCTCCTTGCTCCACACGTCGTGCATAGTGGGAGAGCCAATGGTATTAATGCCCAGATGTCCTCCTTGCCACTTCTGCTTTTCTGATTCTCCTCTCTCTCTGCTCACTCCACCCTCCATTTATCATGCTTGTTGCCGCTGTTCTTGCTGCGTCCGCACTGTCCCTTTTGGCCACCACTGTCTCGGCGGCCGCCGTCCCCTCCAATGCCCACAAAGTGACCATCCACCCCGGCGGGAACTGCGGCAAGTGTCTGGTACCGTTTGCAGCGGACAGTTTTAACCACTGGAGCGTTCACCTGTGAGCACCATAACAACGAACCACACTTCTTCTAGTTGTGCGCTGGGCTCTTATTACAGACCTTGTTGCTGACATCAAGCGTCGACTGCAACCTCGATGACCCGGCGTCGTATTGGTATGTTGTCAATGGCTACACGTACATCTACAGCAACGGACCTCAATCACCCAAATGCATGAGTGGCGGCTCCTGTGAGTGCTGAAAGGTTGAAGGAATGATGGGATCAGAAGGCCTGTAGGGCACCTCAGACTACCCACCTCCGCACAGCTGACACACAGACGGAAAGTACGGCTTCAACCCCTTTGACGGCCAGCTCCACTCCCTCTTTGATTGCCCCTCGCCCACCTGGCCTGCTCAGTCCCCCGCTCCGGCCCCGGACTCCGTGCAATGGCAGTACGATGGTGGAGCGAACTTCAAGCTTGCTGGCACGAGTGCGTCCCCTGTGTTCATCACTTCTTCTGTGACAAGATCGTCGCTCACCTCAGATTACTGCATGGACCTCAAGGACGGACTGGTGGCTAATGGCGCGGTTCCCCAAATCTGGACGTGCTACGCCAACAACAACAACCAGAAGTGGAGCGTTGTGAAACATTGAGCGACGTCGGAAGGGCTGGCTTCACGGTAAGACGATGAGACTTTCTCACCGTCTAGCACGCCAGCCAGGCCAATTCAAGAGGCTAGCGAGGTTTCTGGCAAGCAGGGGAGTCACTTCCTACGGACATTTGTGGACTTTGTGGATCATAGTAACAACGGACATTGGTTTCAAGGCGGCGTCAGGCACAAAACCGCTACATACACCATTCACTATTCGCGCCTCTGTAGGTCAGTATCGAGCCTCTCATGTTAATGTGGTAGAACAGTGCCAGCGGCTACTAAACCTTGGGGCCAGCCCAGACTGAGTGAGGGCCTCCGAGCCTGACCGGCATCAGTAGGGAACAGTGTGCTTCTCTGTACCGCCACTTGTCACTGTGAACAGTTGACTGCCTGACATTTACAATGATCACACGTGCATTTGACTTCTGACTTCTTACCACTACAGACACAACAGACGTCCCTAAGACCTAACCCCACAGCCAGCGCTCGAACCTCGCCTTGCGGGTGTGTCCCACAGGCGGGTACGTGAGCTCGTCATCGTCGATCTCCTTCTTGCCGGTGGTAAAGTCCATCTCCTCACCGCGCAGCCAGCGCCAGCGGCCACCCTCCACAAAGACGTTGTAGAGCTTGTGGCCTACGTAGAAGAGGATGCCGAGGGGTAGGACGAGGTACGCGAAGAGGAAGTCGCGGATGCTCCAGTGGCCCTTAATAAACACCTTGAAGCCGTTGGTGAGGAAGATGAGGCCGTAACCGAAGACACAGATCCACGAAAAGCCCTTCTGACCACGACGGTAGAACCTGAAGGACGAGCGGTCGATTCCTTGAGCCTCGACGCCGGCGCGGAAGCGTAGATACAGCACGTTTTGCATCCACAGGTCGAGGATCCACATGCCGCCGAGAATGTTGGTGATCCATGAGAAGACGGTAATAGCCTTGTCGCTGACGGACATGAAGGCGAGGCAGGAAACTAACGTAACCGCGATGATGGCATTGATGGGCACCCCGCGCCAGGTCTTGAGGAAGAGGGCGGGCGCGTGTCCATTGATTGCGGCAGCGTAGATATTACGGGAGGCGGTAAAGGTCAAGCAGCATCCAGCCGACCAGGCCGAAGTGAGGATGATGGCGTTGATAATGTGCGGTAGCACCGGCACTCCGAGCCTGTCAGCACCAATGACAATCGGGGGTGTGCCGTCGCCGCCGTTTCCGGTGAGTTTCGGGTCGTTGTACGGCACAAGGATGCCGATACAGATTGTGCCGCCAATGTAGAAGAAGAGGAGGCGGAAGATGACGCGCTGGAAGACGTTGGGGAGAACGCGGCGGGGGTACTTTGCCTCTCCTGCATTGTCAGCGCGACTAATAGCTTCCAGAACCAACCTGCTGTCATTGCCACAAAGTCGGGGCCTCCATAAGCAAATGCGGCCTGGATGAAGACGCTCCACAGTCCAAGGAACTTGCCGAGGCCGCCGGGAACGAGGTACTCGCGCATGACGCCGGGATCCTTCCAGTAGCGGAACCCGTAGCGATCGTGTTGGGGGTTTCCACCCAGCATGGTGATGACGGTGAAGAACATCATCATGAAGACGAGCAAGACCTTGAACGACGAGAACCAGAACTCGCCCTCGCCGAAGAAGCGCGAGCCGAAGATGTTGATCAGAAGAACAGAGACCGTGAATAGCGCGCACCACACGCCACTGTTGATGTCTTCGTTCCAAAACTTGATGATACTGGCAACTGCAGTAGCTTCAGCTGCGACTGTCACCGAGTTATTGTAGATGCACAGCCATGCCATGGCAAATCCGTAGGATGGGTCGACGAAGCGGGCTGCGAACTGGAGGATCGAACCGTCGATGGGTAGGTAGGTAGTCATTTCGCCGACGGCATTGAACGTCATCAACACGAGGGCACCGTACATCGCGTATCCGAGAACAAGCGACAGCGGTCCGGCGTATGAGAGCGACGTGCCGGTTCCCACGAAGAGACCGGTTCCAATGGCGCCGCCGATACCAGTGACAGTCAGCAAATGAGATACACAGGGTTAACTTATATCATCTGGATGTGGCGCGGGCGGAAGGTCCTCAGCGTCTCCTTGTGGCGACCACGCCCGAGTTCAGCCTCGCCGGCGGCTGGAACTACCTCGGTCAAAGTCCCATCCTTGTGATAATGCTCGTATTTCTCGTCAAAGTCGGCCATGGTGGACGAGGAGGGGGCCGGGGGGATGGATCGAAGAACCCACCGTGAAGGAGATGGGTGCCGTATAAAAGCGAATGCCGACTGTATGGACCGCGGCGGGACCAGGTAGTAGATCCTCTTGGCATCTGCCTCATGATCTCTAACCGCTCGTCATCGTTACTGTGTTCGCAATAGCCGGTGTACGGTGCAGTGCACTCGATAGACACGATGGCATAGAACGGTGAAGTCGGCCAGGTGCAGCAGCAGTAGACCTGCAATGCGGTACACGGTACTGTACGTGCGGTACAGCTGTGCCCAAAGGGGTGGAGGTCGCGACGGTATCATTGTCAGCTGATGTGAGGCTGGCAGCCGCTCAAACGTTCCGGCGGCGGGAGCCATGTGGTGAAGATATCCCCCGCAACATCACATGACACGGAGAATGGGATATCAATGAGATTAGTAGGTTGCCAAGGTACGATAACCTTTGATGCCATTGACGCACTGCTCCAATATCCGAGACCCCGTGACGGCGATATAAACCAAATGGAGTTCAACGTGGAACAGCTGAAGTGCTGGTTTGCGCGAGTGCACCAGCTCCCATGGGTCCCATCATTCTGCTGTACAGCTTGTTCGTTGCGGGTACCAGCGGCAACGGCAGGCACGAGCACAGGCACCCACACTGAATCTCTCTTCAGAGCACCATTCATTGATGCCGGACCAAACAATGGAGACACGGCAGTGAGGTAGCCGCTGACGTTGCAAGCGTCATTTACGATAGCCGCCGCGTATCGAGCTGGGGTCTCCAGTCTAGCTAGTCTTTTGGTACGGTCTTTACGAGAGTCGCGACGCGCCGCTACTAAGTGGGCAGTCGCGTGTGGGGGAGGTTACCGCCCTGAACCGGGGCTCGATTCCGTACTGCCGACAGCGGATAGCGTGTCATCAACTGATGCGGAGCGCCCATCCGACGTGACCTCCACGCCGAGATGAGCTAGTCTTTGACGCAGTGCTTCGTTCTCTTGTCGAAGCCGTTCAATCTCTACGGCAGTGCTGTCGCGTTCGTCAACGATGCCCGCGTTCCATTCATTCGGAGCAAGCGCCGCTAAGCTGGTCAAGGCCAGACCCCGGTACTGTTCTTACCGCTTTCACTTTGCCGTAGCCGTTTCCGCTGGCGCACTCCTTGAGCCGTGCCGAATACTTGATTAATGCGCCAGAGACGTAGAAGAACAATCAAACCCACAAGTTCCTCTTCCCGCCCATGGAGGACGAATTCGAGTACGACTGTAACAACCATGATCACAGCATCGAAGAGGTGGAAGAGGAACACTGTGGTAGGCATCTGCCCGTCTCGTGCGGGTCCTTACTCTGAGCCCTTGGTCGTGCTATGCCATAGTATGCTAGTCCAAAGCCGAATAGTGCCGCAGGGATCTCGAACAGGAAGAGGAGGTTGAGTGCGAGAGAGAGATAGCCCAGTGGGTCGAACCAGTGAGGATCCTCGTGGCAGTGCAGCACGTCTGGGATGTTGGCCCTTCACTCATAATCCCCCCGTGCTCACGATAGCTCAGGATGGTGAGCACAGCTACTTCATCGACTATTATCTACACTGATCAGCGAGCGTTCTTACAGTGGCAAATTGCACTGCAGCATACTCACAAGGAACACGAGTGCACGTTGAAACAGCCTATGGTCAAGAACCTTGCGCATCCGGCTGCGCGCCAACGCGATGTCCTTCCAGCCTTCGGGGACCTGGAGCATCTACAGGCATCGAGAGGCATGAAGTATTGTGAGGTTGAGCCATGCAAGCATCTCGTTCAACGGTGGCCGCTACTGATGACTTCCAGGACGACAATGCTCGGAAACCAAGACACAGGTTCCCATGCAATGGGCGCAAGGAATGCACAGAAAATGACTTATTTGACTTGTAATGGGCACTCGCTGTCGACGGACAGGCGCAACGCCGCCCGTCCTAACAAACATGTGCATCAGCTGCATGCCGAACACTGTGTTGCCCAGCAGCGACCCCAGCGCCGCAGCCTCCAATGATATCATGTCCCAGCACGTCGGCCTGCTCCTACTGCACAAGCAATGGATTTGCAAGCCGACTGTTGATCGCCCTCGCTCTCAGGAGTCGAGAGCGTGGCCAACGTCTTTTGCCCACCAATGCGCTCCAAGAGGTATCTTTTGTTGCTCTTGTCTATCAGATCTCAATGTGGGCCTAGTATGATCCGTCCAGATCCTCCGCGTACCTCGCCTGCTTCAGCACGTCTCACTGCCGTCCCTTCCTGACACCCAGAATTCAAGCCGAACAGTCCCCAAGTCTTGCAAGTCGAGGATCGAAAGCACCTGGTGATGGTGATATGCATCCTTGTTCAGGGCACTGTTAATTCATCTTTTTAGCTTTCGGCTTGCAGTAATTCAAAAGCATGCTGCCAGGATTTTGCTCTTGCCCAGGGCTGTGTTACCTTGCGTGCCCGCCTGCTGAAAAAATCACACCAGCAGCTAGCAGATCTGGGCTACTCTTGGCTTGCTGTATATCTGCTGTCGGTAGGTAGCCCCGCATGTTGGCTTTCCCTACAATCTCCTTGCACCTTGAACGTTCACGTCTGGCCATCGCAGTGGACCCTATTTGTACATCTAGCCAACTGGCAAGATTGGTAGCTCTCTGTTGGATGAAGGGTGTCGCCTCTTACCATGTGGTGCAAGCCGGCTGGGATCCTGGGAACCTGTTTCACTTGTATTGTCGTTGAACTCCACAGTAGTAATAAAAGCCACCATCGGCTTGTGCAATTCAACGCCCCCTCCGGCCGTTCGGCCCTCCGGCTCGGCCTCCGGCCCTCGGTGCCGTCGGCTCAGACAAACGCCACAACGGCGCGCTGGCCGTCTCCACATCGATCGAGCCTCGCCCCACTAAACTTTCAGATAGAGTTTGACTGGAACGGCCAGAAAAGGACGCCACTGAAGCCACCGATCCATCGAGGAATGGTACCAGAGGCCGTGTACTAACCACGCATTACTGGAATGAGATTGGGGCGCCCTGCCAACCTTAATGGAGTTACACCCATTCATGCGCCATGCCATCATCGTTGCTGCGTCTCGGCCATTGGGCGCTTTGCAACGTTGCCCAACGACCCATTCACAGCTCCATCTACAGCAGCTGTTCCACTCCATCCTCCGCCCCCTCAAGGGCCAATAGCCCTTACTTCCCTCATGCATCTCCATCGTAAGTTATAATAGTGGTAAACCGAAATGGTAATGTCCGTAATACGTATTCTAGAAGCTCCGGTATACGCGAGTGCCCTTGCGGACACAAACCTTGTTGTCAAGGACCCATCCGGGAGCGCACTTTGAGATCATGCACTGGCCTTGATGGCATGAGACACCGCCGACGACAACGCCAGGGAGCGTGGTGCAACTGCAAGTCAGACCTATGGTTGCAATGAAGAGCTGCTGGGATAACTTACTCAACACCAGTGGTGGCATTAACTCCCCCGTAGTACCCGTTTGAGCAGCCGCCGCAGGACTCTATGAAGGTGTTAGTGGCTGTTTCGTTGAACTGTGATGGCAACCTACCGAGCTCAGCTTGCGGGTCAATGCACTCGTACTGGGCCGATCCCGGGATGAGGCAACCGACCAAACCGCGGGGGCAGTAGGCATAGTCGCGGGCGTCGGCCTCGGCACGAAGCTGCTCCTGGATGGCCCTCCTGGCACCGGGAGCCGCGGAGATTTCCGGGGCTGCGTTGAGGAAGAATGTCGACGCTCCGGTGCCGAGAGCGCGCTTGCGAGCGGCGCCATTCGACCAGGTTCCGGCGTCGCCGCACTTGGTAGCGGTGCCGCCGGTGAGAACAGTTCCACAGGTGCAGCCCATTGAACCACCGTTGAAAGTAAGGGCGGCGTACTTGTACAGCTTGCACGCGTTAAAGCACTGCTCCGAGTCGGACACGGTGGTTGTCATTCCACCAGTGAGAGTGGCGCCAGTCAAGCAAGTCGAGTACTGCCAGTTACCGGCCTTGTTCCAGGTCACCCGCCAATCGGGCTTGATCACGCTGACGCCAAGGAGGCCACCCTTATGGCAAGTGTTTCCAGAGGTGGCTGGATGTGAGCAGGGACAGGCCGAACAGACATTTGCTACTTACCAACATCGTTGTACTGAGGGCCAGGCTTCCACTTATTTGCGTTGACACAGTAGCACATGTTCAGCAGGTTGATACTCAGGACTGACAGCGCCGGAGACCAGAGGGTGTAGTCGTAACCGCCGTTCTGGCACATAGTCTTTCGTATGTCAGTATACTGTAACAAGGTGTGCCACACTGGCATTACTCACCTCGCATTGCCCGAGAAGCACGTTCCCGACAAGAGTACCGAGAGTGTCGAGGACATTTGAGCTGGAGACTGTTAGTGAACGGCGACTACCATCATCTCGAACTCACACAAGGCTTCCGCCATCGGCACACTGAACGAACACCCCAGCGGCCATGGTCTGCGAGACCAAGGAGGCGAGGAGGAGGAAGTTGGCGGTGACTTTCATTTCCGGGATGTTGGTTCGTGTTTGGGTCTGATCACACCCCCCAATCCAGCTCCGGGTCTTTATATACTCGCGATGTGGGGTAACGGACCGCTTGCGCAGGCAGCGAAACCCCAGCACAACGAAAAGCAGGACAGGTCGACAAACATGGCTGCTTCCTTCGGGTCTTCCAGTCAGCGTGGAAGAGGGATCAGTAACGACAACAGAGCTTTGGGTCTGAGGCTGTGCGACCCCAGTCCCACCTGCCTGAGAAACAGCAGTGCCAGATGAACGCCATGTACACCAGTCGGTCAGGTTCAAGAATCAATGCGTACCTTGCTAACAGTGCCAGCGCCATCAATACACATCCACATCTGATGCCCTTTCCCTCTTCTGTTTGCGTTGGTCGGAGATGGGGGAACGCCGAACCCACTGCTGGGGCGTGAATCGCGTACAGATCGCATCTTGGCTGTTGAAGGATTACGCCAACCAGTTCCTGTGCTGGTAAGGCGTTTGCACCTGTGGAAAGAGGTCTTGACCTAGTTTTGCGTGTTTGGTCGCATCAATGAATGAGACTGGGCCACCCCGCCGAGGAGAGGGTTGCGCGCCGCTCTTCGGCAGCAAGTGTCCCCTCGCTCGGCAGCGTCAGACAGCAATGACATGCTACTGCTACTACTGTCGGTGCTCAAATGCCGCCACACGCCACGCCAAGATGAGCTCAGGATTACAGGATATCCCAGGAACGCCAAAAAAAGGATGTAAAGGACCCTGTTGAAGAGATCTGGATCGGTGAATAGAGATAAGTCCTGAACCCCCCGGTGACCCCCGCCTTCGCCCAGACACACGCGAGCAGAGAAACGCACTAACTAGACAGACAAAAAGCCCGAGGAGAATCTAGGACACGCAGACGACGAGTATCTTCAATAGTCAATTCCGGCATCCGACTCCCTACACCGCGGCTGATTCTGCGCGCGTCCAGAGGACATTCCACGGAATAGAGCTAAAGTGATCTGCTGGGTCAGCCAACCAGTGCTAGAGTGCACACTCAGGGCAGCGGTTCGAAAGGCCTAATCCACCTAGGACTTGTTTAGGTGGGTTTGAAGGACGATTCGGGGCACTGGTCTGATGCCAAAGCTCACACACTCTTTGTATCCACATGTTTAGTATACTGCTTACAGTATGTCCAACTGTAGCAAGTGAGAACCATTAACTACATCAGGATCCGAATTTGCGACACATTGTAGGGGATCAATGGGTCTTGAACTTCTCGAATTGCGGCGTGGGGCCACAAAGCACTTCAAGATGACTTGGCACAAGTCAAGCGGCGCCGAATGGATGAACTCTGGGGCCACCCCCTGTTTCTCGTACCGCGTCTGCTGCCTGGCTCCTTGGCGCTGTAGACGAGGTGGCTTCCGAGTGAGGCCTGCCCCCGACGGCTGTCTACTCTGGGAAACGCTCTGGGGCCCAATAGGCCCAGGCTGTGGGGTGACTACGTCGCCTGAATTAAGCTAGGCGGCAGCTCTGACGCGGAAAAACTGTCCATCAGTAGCTGAAGGCATTTCAAGGGGGGTCGAAGGATGTTGCCGAGTCGATAAGCCATGTGCGACGAGAGTGGAAAGGCGGGGAGCATCCTGGTTTCTCAGTCATTGGCTGTGATGGGCAGAAGAGAACCGTTTGCCTACCAGGTCGCACCATCAGTCTTATTGGCAGGCGTCGAGTTGCAAGCTGCTCGCCAATTGGGCCGGGGCGACAGGGTGGTATAGCAGGTGATCGGGACCCCAGGGTAGGGAGCTTCCTTTCATTCTTTGGACAGTTGGGGTCAGGACCCATAGGTATCAATGTGGCGAGAGGTGGAAGAAGTGTGTGATTCGGACCATGTCCGAGAAAACACCGTTAAAGCTTGAGAGTTCTGCGGACAACCACGTGCAGTCGCGCGAACCTAGCAAATCAGACCACAACAGTAGTAATCAGCATATCGGGTGGACTAGTCTGGGCCGTAAGATAGGTATGCCGAACCATGACCCATGGCGCCGAAGGAAATGTTTCGGACGGATATAAGTGGACAAATGCCCCAGTCACTCCGCGGCCCCTGGAATTCCCCGAACTCACGTCTACTGTACACCAGTCAGTTCTGCACAGCGACGGGGGAGATAAGAGGTGCCCAAAGTTTATCAGCCACTTGTGCTCCTCTTCATCTGTGACTGTCTTGGGAGTGTCACTGGCTCACTGACCTGGGAGGTAAACATTGCCGATACGAGTACTGCATTGTTCCAAATCCACAAACCATTTGCTTCCGCCGAACTATCGTTACTGAGTGAGCTGTCTGTGTTGCTGAGCGATGACCCTTTGGTACAACAGGCTGCGACTGAGATGAAGGGAGACAGTGGTCAACGTTAACCGCAGTCAAGCGGAGGCTGTGAAAGCAGTTGCAGCTGTGGACGCGAGCTGCCAAAAGTGCTCAGAGCTATGGTCTTGGCTCTTCTGGCTAAAAGTGCGCAGATAATACAGACGGGTTGTGCTCCGTGCGTTTCAAATTTGGCGTGTGGGGTCCCGCATTAGCAGAAGAACGGAGGATCGGCGGGGGCGGGGCGGCGTGGATTGGCGGGATCGACGGCACGAGACGAGGGGGCGGAGAGATCTATGACGTCACCTTCGAGGAACAGGCAGGAGGAGGAGCAGTTAAGTTGTGTCACACCGTGGGCCATGCCCCCAAGTGCGGGGCGACCATGCGCCAGGTACGCCAGGAACGCCTCGATCCGCATGCGTGACAACATCGGCATGAGCGCGCAAGGGGGCAACGAAAGGGGGATCTGCAGGAGGATCGGCAGGAAGATTGCGCAAGGGGATCGGCAGCACAAAAAGAGATGGCGACTGTTGTCCTCGGCGAGAAATCTCATCACGAGGACGTCAACGGATCATTTAAAGACACGGAGAACGCGATGGGTGCCCAGGTAGAAGGGAATATCTAATATCACTGGCCTTGCAAGCTACAATTTCCTCCACAACATGAACGACACAACAGCAGTCCAACGTTCCGGTTTCCCGAAGCCTACACCTGAGACGCAGAGCGACACGAGCCGCAACACGCAGGATCAGAATATACGTCATCCTGAGCCCCCGCCCACACTCGAAGAATTGGAAAGGGACTCTGGCCTGGGGCGGTTAACAATCTGGCTGATCAGAGGCCTGATGCACGTATTTGCGGCTTACGTCTTTGTCACCAAAGGACGAAGAGGGCCTCCCCCAGAGAGTGAGTATAGTTTCTTTACTCTTACCTAGCGCTGTAGCTGATCACATCAGGTCGCAACGAGGACGCACGGCCGACTCACGACATCACCGGCGAGCGGATTCTGTACGACCGCGATGGCATCCGTGTGGGCCTCATGTTCCAGTACGAGTGGACGTGGTGGGACAAGATAGGCGTGTTCTTTTCCATGCCCTGGTTGATGTGGCGCATATTCCGATGGGTCATGGACGGACAGGGCGATGAGCTGCCTGACCCCACGCCCTACAAACCGCATGGCCCCATGCTGCCTGAGATTAAGCAGCTATGGAGGGAGCAAGAGGAGCGAGAAAAGGGGCGATGGGAGGATGAGGCAAAAATCAGCACCGAGACGGAAACGGGAGGCGATAGGAAGAGTAATCAGGCGGAAGGCGGCATAGTCACAGGGATTCCGAAGGCGCAATAGGTATCGAGGGAACAACCTTACGGCGCGACGGCTTACCGCCGCGGAGCGCTGGAACCGATGGACATGCCGCCTACATACTTGGCAGATGAGCAAATGAACGCGCGCACCGGCTTTCTAGTACTGTGTGACCGTCATCCCCACTGCATGCACCGTGCTGTGTATGATTTGCAGCGGCCGCCACTGGGAAACTACTGTACTGCACTGACAGCTTGACAGGAGCCGGGCCCAGTGACAGTCGGGCACAGTAGCCATTAAAAGCTGCAGACCACGCTTGATGTAAGGCCACCGGGCTCAACGACAAATATCCTGGTCTCGTCAGACACGTACCGCAAGCATTGTACGAACTGCACGTGTACTGACGTTGGCGCTTGTCTGTTACACGTTCCCAGTTTCCAGCAGACCCAAAACCCCATTCCAGGATTCCAGAACATCCAGAACCCATACCGACACCCTGATTCACACCTCGGCTCACGAGGGCGTTTTGACACACTCTTCACACGCCGTCTCAGATGCCGTCAGAACATGGAAAGCGCTCGGGGCTGGTACATTATTGAGACTATCACGCTGCGATGCAAGCCTTTGGCTGCTATCAGACTTTGATGTGGATGTAACTGCCAAACTTGGTCTTGGGAACGGTACGTGTGCCGTAGCCCTCGCGCGTGTTGAAGTTGTACTCCTCGACGACTACATTGTTGCCCTTGACAGCGGTGACCCAAGCAACGTGGCCAGGGCCGGAGTCGGTCTGAGCAATGCAGCCGGGAACAGGCTTGTTGTCAACCCGAACACCGGCCGACCTCGCGGCATTGTCCCAGTTGTAGGCATTGCCCCAGTGGACGTTCTTGTATTGGTTTGTGAAGGGGATACCGAGACGCTTGTTGATGCGGAAGGCGACAAAGGACGTGCACTCTGGAAAGGTGAGCGGGAAGAAACCTCGCGGTTTGACAAGATCACGGAGCACTCACGGCACTTGTAGAAGTTCCACGGATCGACACCACCGCACCTGCCGCTGTAGGGATAGTCGTTCTTAGCGGGTCCGGGGATGCTGCCGCCACCACCGCCGCCACCACCACCACCGCCGCCGCCGCCGCTGCACTTGGTGGTGACATAGCCGTTCTTGCCCGTCTTGACGTAGTAGTCGGCGACGTAGCAGCCGTCCTGGGTCTTGTCCCAGATATTGTTGCCGTTAACGCTCGTGCCAGGCGTTTGGCAGCTGATCTTGACATCGGTACCCTTGGGGTACACCTTCTTACTGGCAAAGTTAGTTCCGGGGCCGGTGCGGCAGTTTACGCCGTTGCCAGTGATGGGATAGGCGGCTACGAAGCTGACCGCCCAAGCCAGGAATACAGCGACGAAGAGTGTAAGCTTCATGATGGTTGTGAGGCAAGCGGGAGCTAGATGAGATGATGAATGAGAGGATCTGGTTTGAAGGGCAAGTAAACGGCGCAGAGTTCTCTCATTTTATACCATTCGAGGTTGTCTACATGACACCCATGCTGAATGGCTCACTAGCGTCCTTAGTCACATTCTTGCTACTTTGCAAGATACCCTTGCACACCAGTCTTAGAACGTTGTAGTGCGGGCAGCTGTGCGGTCTCATTTACCCCGTGCAGTGATGATGATGGTTAGCGGCCCGGTGGTGGAAACTCTGACTCCGTTGGAAGGATTCAACAATTGACGATGGACGTGGTTGACGCGCGCTAATGTGGACTTCGACGCGTTCCAACGCAAATCCTAGTTCTTTTTTTGGGTGCGGAACGCGGCGGGAAGGAAAACACGTTTGGTGGGTTCTGGGTGGGTTCCGGTGGAGCTTGGTTGAACGGTATGTGGCGACGCGCGACAGATCCCTTTACATGCTTTGCACCGCCTAGGCGGCCCGTCTGTGGAGTCTGCTCGCTTCACCCGGTTCTTTCCGTTGGTACACCCAAATGATGAATAGTGGATACCCACGATCCATGCATGACGGCAGAACACATGATGCTTATCTTGGGTTGGAGCTTTGGAGGACACGGTAGCCCGAAACAAACCGTGGCCGCACAACTTTGTGCCGCATGTGACCTTGAAACAAAGTACCGAACGCGTCTCCGCTATCTCCCACGGAACAAAGTCGCGTTTGAGGTTATGCCAATCTGACTCAACTCCCAGCGGAAACCAACTTTAAACCAGACAACCCGTCCACTTTGCCGCAGCCGACACGGTCTGACGAGGCCGCGTTTAATGGTACTCGCGAGATGAAGGTGGCCTGGGGAGATTCGGAGATGGGAATGGAGGGAGTAGGGGAGCCGGTGGGAGAGGAGTGGGAGTGAGGGAGAACTCGATGAATGATATAAGAATGGCTGCAATGTCCTGACAAGAACAAACAACTCCTCCACATCTGTATCTTGTCACCCCGATCTGTTCAACCCCTACTGTAACCCGTTGTCTCACTCTGTCACTGCATTCCACATCAACTCATTCACAATCCCACAGACGCCATGAAGCTCATCATCTTGAGTGTCCTTGCCACCGCCGTGGGACCGGTGTTCGCGGCTGTGCCTCCCAAGATGTACCCAATCAGCGGGAACAATGTCAACTGTCGGTCTGGACCCGGTACGAACTATCCCAGCAAGAAGGTATATCCCAAAGGCCACATGGTGTCCCTTTCCTGCCAGACCCCCGGGACCACCGTCTCCGGCAACAGCATCTGGGACAAGACTCAGGATGGCTGCTATGTTTCCGACCACTACGTCAAGACAGGCGTCAACGGCTATGTCACCACCAAGTGCAGCGGGGGCGGCGGCGGCGGAGGTGGTGGCGGTGGTGGCGGTGGTAACTGCGCCGCTCCGACAATCAACAAGGACACAGTCGATGCTATTCTCTTATGGGAGGGTTGGTACCCCAACATCTGTAAGTGACGTTGATTGCAAGTGCATGGGTTACCGCTGAAGCCCCACTCAGACACCGATGCGACCGGTCACCCAACCGTAGGCTACGGCCACTTGTGCAAGGACAAGCGATGTTCGGATGTCAAGTATCCTATTCCGCTCAGCAAGGCGAATGGTCTGGCGCTTTTCATGTCTGAGATCAAGGTAAGCATCGACAATGTTCATCCTTATTAACGCTTCCAAGACGTTCCAGAATTGTATCAAAGGAGCTCTCGGCCCCAAGGCTGTCCTCAACCAAAACCAATACGGGGCTTTGGTCAGCTGGGCGTTCAACGTGGGCTGCAACAAGCAATCTCAGCTTGTCAAGCGTCTGAACGCGGGGGAGAACGTCAACACCGTACTGTCGCAAGAGCTTCCCAAGTGGGTGCACGGCAACCACGGCGAGGTTATTCAAGGTCTCGTGAACCGCCGCAACAAGGAGCTTGCGCTCTCAAGGAAGGGTGGCTCCGGCCCCGCGCTTCCGGTCAAGTGTTGAAGCATTCATATACTGTTCATTGACTCCCACTCGGCCATGTCGGTGGGGAACGAGTGCTTGTCCTTTACTAGCTGTACTACCCACTGGCTCGTCCGATTTGTTTCTCAGTTTCACGAGTTGAAAGATGTATTCCAGATGTTCGTTCATTGTCAGCCGGTTTCACGGCTGTGAGTAGAAAACGCTTAGTGTGGAGTGTACTTGCGACAGCACCTGTGATAGGAGCCATTGAGATTGCGCACTCTGTCCATAGCAGAAGTGGACGAGCTTGTTCTCTTAGAGTCCTCGGAACCTTGCACTGTGAGGATCGATGATGCTAAGCTCGAGCTTGAACTCTGGCGGGAATGGTACAGAGCTGCAAAGGTACCGCGCCAACTTGTGGCCTCTGTGCCATCAGCCGCGTAATGGTCAGAGCTGAGTGGAGATCAACATTCATGGTGTACCAATCCCACACCGACTCACCAGCGGCGGGGTGAAGACGGTTAGACAGAGCGGAGGGGATGATGGGAACCATATCTATCAGTGCGGCATCTTTCCAAAAGCACTAACTGTTGTAAGCTATAAAAACAGTGGGGCAGCACCCGGCAGCGGCAGTCTAGGCATCAGGGAGGAATCACCGAGAAGTCCAGGTGGATGACCCTCATATGGACAACGGGCTCTTCCAGCTTCGTGCGCCCCCGCAGTCTCGCAGTCAGGTGTGGTTGGGCAGCGGTGTCCATGAACAGAACACACCACGTAAGAAATGGGAGTAACAGAGCAGCTGATTAGAAGCGGGAGAGGAGGTGGAGAATGACAAGTTCTACAGTTCAGTCTCACATTGTGAGAGAGTTGTCGAGTCTTGTCTTGTCTGAATCCCATTCAGCCTAATCGGCTAATTTTTTCCGAGTCGGTCAAATCCGCGCCACCGTTTTTTCTAGTCGGGGTCGACGACCTCGTGTGCACCCCGGGGAGCGTTGCTGTCTTGCATCTCTTGATATCTTACAACCTTCCAACTTCCATTCTTTTCACGATTCTCTTTAGGATCTCCTCTCCATGTCCTGTACTCCACCAAAGTGGGAACAAAGTTGATGACGCAAGCAACGGCGACGCAAGGTGTTGGACAGGCGGAGCAGGGCTTGGTCTCTGTCCCCTATCCCTCCGTAATCACCAAGTTCACCGAAACCGACCCTGTGCTTGTCGCGCTCGAGCGTCTTCGCCGACTGCGCGCGCTCGCCAATGACGGCCTCCGCATGCCTTGGGGCTGGAAGGTGGGCTCACATGATTGCGCGTGCTGACGATACCAGTGGCGATCGCACTCAGCCTTCATGACTGGCGTAGTGACTCTCGGCATCGCTGCAGACTTGCTCACCTACTCGATCGTCGTACCTGTCCTGCCCTACCGCCTTCAAGATCTAGGATATACAAACATCTCGTCGTTGACCGGCTGGCTGCTTTTCGCGTATTCTGTCGGAGTGGGTGTTGGGACATTTCCAATCGCGATCTACTTTCATCGCTATCCCTTCCGGCGCGGTCCGCTCGTCGTCGGTGTGATTGCGATGGAGGCCTCGGTGGTACTGTTTATGCTCGCCCCGCCGTATTGGTGTATGGTTATTGCCCGCTTTCTCCAAGGCGTGTGCTCTTGCGTAGTATGGACTGTCGGCCTGGCTCTCGTGTGCGAGAATATCGACCCGGCCCATCTTGGCAAGCACCTCGGCTTTTGCACTGCTGGCCTTTCGATCGGGATCACTATCGCCCCTCCTATTGGTGGAGCCCTATACAAATACCTTGGATGGCACGCGCCCTTCGTTCTGTGTATTGTCGTGCTTGCAGTGGACCTCCTTGGCCGGTTTCTGATCTTGGAACGCCGCGACTGGGAACGGTTCGAGCGCAAGCATTCCGACGAGCTTGCCGCAGCCGTACTCCGTGGGGGCCAGGATGTGTCCGCGCAAGACTCCGGCAACGTTGCGAAGCCAAGTGAAACCTCGGATCGCCATTTGGCCGACCACAAAACGGTAGCGACAGCGGATGATGATCTGGTAATAACGATGGATGAAAAGCACACTCAAGAAACACAAGACGACAAGGACAGACCACCAACGACTGCCAACGATGAGTTCTCAATCCTCGGTCTTCCGCATCCGCAGCCACCTGTTGAGCTGCCCATCTGGAAGGTCCTCACGACGCTTGCCTCCCTTCCACGGGGCCTTGTTGGCTTCTTCCTCGTGTTCATTTACGGCTACGTGATCGGATGCTTCGACGCGACAATCGCCCTACGAGTTCAGCAAGTGTGGAACAAGGACGCAGACTTTGTCGGGTACATGTACCTAATCGCTGCATCGCCTGCCTTCTTTGCCGGTCCCATTGCTGGCTGGCTCGCGGACCTGTATGGTACAGAGCTCGTGCTCTTTCCGGCACTCGTCATCTCGCTCCCGTTCCTCCCGCTCATGAGCCTAGATAAGAGTCTTCCGCTGTTCATCTTCTTCTTCGCGGTGATGAACACTGCTGCGACCACCGTCTCCTCCATTGCTTCCCTTGAGATGGCAACAGTTGCAAAGTTCCGCGAGGGAATCAGCGAACTACACATGTTTGCATCCGTCAACCTCTCGTTCGCCGTCTCGACGGCTATCGGCGCCACTGTCGGAGGTCAGATCTACGACCACGTTCGGAACGGATGGAACGTCACCTGTTGGATTGCCTTTGGCGTTTTTGCCGCCGTACTGATTCCCGAGTTCATCTGGGTTGGAAGACATCCGCTGCTTTTCCGACTGCTGGGCAGAAGCGGACCCAAGTCGGGCATGTCGCCAAAGGAGCTCGAGGCATATCTGCGTGCGCGGGATGAAGAGTGTGGGGTGGGTCCGTCGATCGGAAGCGAGGGGACTACCACAACTGCACACAGCGCGTGTTCAGCCAATGGACAGGAGGCGGCGCAGGACCGCTCGAAGGCGCCGAGAGTCACTGGGGAGTCAAGTTGCACGACACAGCAGTGAAGGGTGTTTAGCTGGCTGGGGAGGTCGGCCCTTGATCAGGGAGTGACTTAGGGTTATATCTTTTGGGATCTCGTACCGGTATATCTATGCATCACTCTAATCTACATGTTTCTTGCGACCTGCACTCTGTGAGACGGAAACATGGCTGTCCATGGCGTCCGTGTCGTCGAATTGGCGTGGGATCGTGGGACGGCTGAACCATGTGAAACGTACGGCACGGCACAGACAGTGCACAGGACGAAACGCGGTACCCGGGCCGGTTCCCGCATACCTGCGCAACCGAACAAGTTCCACCCGTGGACAAGGTGACAAGGTTGGACTTGCATTCAACACTTTTGCTTTTCCCCCAGTCAACATGAGCCGCGCAGATCCCCCAAAAGACGCCATCGCTCGCTCTCCGCTACTCGATAGTATCGAGCCCAATTCCCAGCCCCTGCTGTATGCTCCCCGGAGACGGCGTCCCCGGTCGACTGTGCGCGCATGCTGCTACTGTCTGTTGGGGGTGGTTATGGTCGGTCTGGGTTACGGTACATGGTCCGTTGCGAAGAGTGTCCATGGTGAGATAAAGGTCCTCCGATCCCCATTCGATGACATGATCGCGGTTGACGGCGACCCCGAGGGCGCTGTACCCATCATTGGGAACGACACCGTGTTTGACGTTGCCATGACGGTGTGGGTGCGCAAGCCCGACGACGAAACAGCGCGTCCCTACGAATACTCTGAAGACTGGGACGGAAAGGACATTGATCCTGAGCGCCGCACGTTGCTGGCAGCCGTAGGGCGAAAGATGGACATTCCCCTCGTTGAACTCGTGCGCCTGCCCGAGGAGGAGGTGGTGTTCTCGGACACTGTGATGCGGGACGTCACCCTGCAGAACAAGCATAGAGATGCAATCGTCAACTTTGAGCTCCCACTTCGCCGCTTGTGAGTCTCTCCGCTGTGGACAATGTTGACTTACCATATAGTTCCAGAGAACAGCTCATCAACCTCATGTTTGATGCCCGTGCGACTCTTACCCTTGTCCCGCGCTTCCACTCCATGGTGGACCGCATCAACATGACAATGCGTGCCCTTCCGCCTGGCTTGGAGCTGCGCCCGGTTCTGAGTGACAAGTGGGTACAGATGGGTAGACACGCCCCCGTCGTGATCACAGGCTGACGTGCGAGGCTGAAGGCAACGGGCGACTTTGGCGAAGACGGCTCAGCACGCAGACAGGCCCTGGAAACGCTGTCAATCGAGGTTCCACTTATCAAGTTCCACTATGAGGCTCCGGATGGACGCACGCTGCAGGGGTACGAAGCCCCCAAACCCGAGCACGACGGCGCTGGAGGTGGGGAGGATGTCGGTGTCAACCTTCGCAAGGCTCTGTCTGGTCCCGCGCTTCACCCATATATCATCACCAAGTAAGCTGAACTCATGATGTCGTTCTGATAACAGGGCCCATGTTGTAATGGTAAATGAGACGCGGCCGATCAAGTCTCGCGAGTTTAGTGGCATGTTTACCAAGCACAGAATGTCAAACGTCAGTTACAACCAAGGTGTTGCTCACCGACAGTGCCGCTCAACAAGAAGCATAAAGTCGCAGTCGTTCTTTCTCTGTCCGTCGAGCTATGGAAAGTATCTCGAGCGAGGTCACTGGGATGCGCGATACATGCTCAACGGAGATGACGTCCACGGAAAATGGCTGTCCGCGTACCCTCCCTTTCTACGCAACGTCTTGAACGTTGCCGGTCCACAGGTGCATTTTTGGCTGGTCACCATGATCCACACTACCACACTCTGACAACCCAGGATCTTGTCAAACTCCCAGTCGCAGTGGGCCCACAGGATAACAAGCCACCTCCAGAGGTACCAAGCATGAATGTGACGCTGAGGCTGCGCTTCTCAATCTTGTCGCCCTTTCACGAACTTATCTATGATCTGAGGCCATACAACTTCCATCCACCCTATCGAACCGCCAGGGAGATTGCCCAAGGGCAGGACATGACGGATCTCTTGCGTGAGTAGTCATAGCGTCTGTGCTGACTTCAGAACATGTTCTGGGG
This sequence comes from Apiotrichum sp. Y4204, assembly GCA_025531455.1. NCBI lineage: Eukaryota > Fungi > Basidiomycota > Tremellomycetes > Trichosporonales > Trichosporonaceae > Apiotrichum > Apiotrichum sp. Y4204. Next base: position 17,006 of record JAMYHL010000083.1, on the reverse strand, counting down.
AGCCCTGCCGAAGGACTACACGCCTGGCTCCTCATTGGCATCGCTGGCTTGCTGTACGTTGCGAGGGGCCATTGGCGGCATGTTGACGGCAGCGTGTGCGCCTCCATTGGGACGCTGGTCTTCATGACTCTCTACTGGTATACCCGCACAACTACTGCAGGCATCTCGCTCCCCGCCGCGTGGCTCCTGGCTGCCCACCTGGTTGTCAGTCTTGTCGCTTGTTCGGATCTCTTTTACCCCCAGGGACGGGCATTCCTCTACCTGGAACCGACAACCATCCCATACATCCCGTGGCTCGCGTTTCTTCTGTTGGCAGTGTCACCAGTCAGACTGTACAACGAGACCAGGAAGTGGAGCCCCTCCATGCGTCGGTGGACCCACCGAGAGCGAGCAACAGCCCGCCGCGACGTTGGTTGGTCAAGTGGCCTTTTCGTGCGTTACATGACCTTGCGCTACTGACTGCAGGTATGGTTGGCATTCACAACATTCGACTGGGCCGTCATACATTACGATGTGGTTCTCATTCCCGCTGCGCATCCAGCACCACATGCAAGAGGCAGCGTTGAGATCCTTGAGGCAATGCAGAGTGGCGCCCAACGCGCTTATCTGCTTCTGCAAACAGTCGTCAACACCCGCACTTCTACCTTTGCTGGCACCTACGCTTTTTGTGCCCTCCTGTACATGGTCGCCCCCCTTTCAGCCGTGTTGTACGCTGCACCATTCCTTGGCCAGAAGGCCCCCGACGCCCTTGGCCCGAACGTGCTGCTCGACATGGCTGTGTCTGCCGCATTCGCGTACACAGCTGCCACGCTTCCCCGAGTTCCCCAAGATGACCCAGAAGAAGACTAAGCTCGTTGCCATGTATTGCTTCCGATGTATGATGAGAAGGAGACCAGTTGGGGCCTTGGCGCTCAGTTGCAATGCGCAGGTCGCATCATCAATCTGACGCCGACACTCACGCCCTGCGTGCCAATGCTGCGCCGTTCGCCAATAGGAAAGTTCAACAACGGCGGGCAGACGAACTGGACTTCGGCAACACACCAGAGTTTCGATTGGGTGAGCGATACCGCAGCGGAGGTTCCCCATGCATGAGAAAGGTGCAGGAGTGCGTTTCTGTCCCATGTGTCTGTTTTCCAACCCAACACACCCCCTTCCACGGCTTCAAGTGAACAGGCTAGTGGCCCACAGCTGTGGGAGGGCGGGTTCGCGGTAAGTCAAGTCACATGCAATAACCATAGACTGCAGCCTGTTCTTTGAACCGTTGACGATACTGCGGTGGTACGGCGGCCCCCAGAAAACGGGAGATCTTGTCGAAGCTGAAGGGTGATGGTGAGCTCTGGAGGCAACGAAAGTGGTGCAACGCACAGTGCATTGCTTGGTCCGGAGTGTGCGTTTCAACTTTGGGCAAAGGGGATGGAGGCGGTGACATGGCAGTGTTTACTTGTCCCTGGCTGTACTGTATTCAGCTTTTCGAAACACTATCGCATGCTCTGCTTGGGAAATAACCTGGCGGAACAGAGAGATGGGTGAGGAATACGAAGTGACGATGAAGGCGAGAATGCAACGCACATTGCATTGCATAGTCTGTGGATCTGCGGACTGGGTTGTGAAGATGATGTTTCATGACCCAGGCGGGAGAAAGACGCCGTGATATGTGACCTGGCGTTCCATTTCCACAAACCACAATGCCAGAATGTGCGCAATGTGCGCTGTAAACGTGTCGTTCCTGTGTCAGAAGGTCACATAGATACATAGAGGCAGATCAAGCTGGTCGAGAAATTGGGCAGTAGAACCCCTCCTGTTGTGCTCATCTCGGGCACCGTTGCCGAGTCTGTAACACTTGTGCCGTCTCCTCAGGATATGCGACCAGAACGATCTCTTCGCCTCTGCATGCAATCTTACTGCCCATAATGTGCATTGCACTGAACAGCAGTGAAAATGCGAGAGTAAAGGGTGTTGCTGTTGAGATGCCACTCGACTGCCAGCGTGCAGCCGGTGCATTTACTGGATTCGATCGGCGAGAATAGTACACAGCTGAGTCGTCCCGGGAACTCTACATGTCGTCCAGAAACCGCTTATAAGAGAGACGCACAATCACAAAGTTAGGACAACTCCTCAATCTCACACTAGCTCTCCACACAGACGAGTACTGTTCAATCTTCCCTCACCGGATTCTTCAGCCCCCTTCCAGAGGGTTCGGTCAGCTCCCTCGTTTCAACATGTTACCCGTCCGCGTGAGCGTTGCAGACCCTTCCCTTCGGCAAAGAAAGCATACCCAGCTAACATTATTCAGTTTCATCTATTAACAGCCCTTCTTCTTGCCGCCTTCGTCTTGGCCACACCCGTTCCCGGCCCGATCAAATTCACGATTCCTGATTCAGCCAAACCCAAGCCCGCCCCCAAGCCAAATAACGTTTTCAACAGACCCAAGCCTTACGAGCGGCCCAGCCCCCCCAAGCCGACCCTTGTCAAGTATCGCTGTAGGGACGGGGATTACACCGTGGCTGAAGCCAAGGCAGCCGTCGTCCAGGCAAAACAGCATAGCGGCAAACCGATCGGTGTGGTAAAGGACGCGGAGGGCAAAGTCATAAATCCGGGATACCCCAAGCCCTTTAAAAATTACGATGAGCTTCCCGGCTTCAGTGGCATTGCGAACATCATTTCATCGGAATTCCCTATCCGTCGGGGCGGTTACGACGGCACTCAGTCCCCAGGCGCCGACCGTGTTGTTTATGGCGCATCGGGTCTGATTACTGTTCTTTCGCACGAAGGCAAGAAGTTTGTCAAGTGTGAAGAGGTCATGTCCAAAGTCGAAAAGGAGAAGGCAAGATCAAAGAGTCCGAACATTCTCTGCAGGGGGGCCACATGTGCTGCCCCAGGACAACGGCCATCGACAAAGAACCGGACCAAGGAATTGACAAAGACAACGAAGAAGAAGCCACTCAAGAAGCCGACCACCAAGCCGACCAAAAAGAAGACGAAGAAGAAGACGAAGAAGAAGACGAAGAAGCCAATCAAGACTTCGACTGCAAAGACGAACAAAACAAAGACTAAGAAGCCTGCAAGAAAGACGTCCACAAATGCAACCACAAAGATGCGAAAGAAGCCGACAAAGGGCATCACTACAAAGCCCACTACGAAATCGACCAAAAACACGACGAAGAGGCCGATCAAGAAACCCGTTACCAAGAAGACCAAGAGCAAGGCGAAAAAGCCAACTACGAAATCGAACAAGAAGCCCGCCAAGAAGCCGAACAGGAAGCTTACTAAGAAGCCGAACAAGAAGGTTGCTAAGAAGGCGGCCAGGAAGCCCACGAGAAAGACGGCCACGAAAAAGACGAGAAAGACAGCCACGAGAAAGACGGCCAAAACGACGAAGTACTGACGCACAGACAAGATCCGGAGACAGACGGTGATTGCGCGCATGCGCGAAGATATCCCATAGAATGTTCAGTCGATTTGTAGCTCTGTACAGTGCATCGATAGAGAGTTGCTTGCATAGATGAAGACATAAGTAGAGCAGATTGCAGAGCGCACGAGTTGCACCCCCCATTCCCAATGTCGAAGTAACCAATGTTTCATGTTTCGTTCTACACCCCCTGTTACCCCTGTGGATCAGCGATCAGGCGGTGATCCCGCGTGGATCCTTGTATCAGGGGTTTTAGCTTCTTGTTGACACGTCGGCAATAGATCGGCAGATCGGCACCGCTGATCAAACAGATCGGGCATCGCATTGCATCGCACCTATCCCATCTCATCTCATCTCATCTCATCACATCACATCTCGTCGCATTTCTCGTCTTTCCATCGTCTTGTTTTTGGATCTTCATGTTCTCTGGATTGCATCCTCACCACCACGAGCAATAACATTGCCGTTGGCTCGCCTCACTTCTATTCCTATCATCACTATCAACAGCGACACTGGCATCGAAATCTGACAATGCTCACGCACCTCGCCGCCTACGGTTCGCTAGGCGCCTTGCCCAAAGACCTCGTGCTCGACATTCTCGACTATGTCGATCCACACACCCTGCTCGCGGCAGAGGCCGTATCTCGAGCCTGGCAGACCACTATCAGGCAGAGCAAACTATGGCGACAACAATACCTTGCCTTTCACGACGTCGATATGACAACAAAATGGCGCTTTTTATCGCTCGACTCGGATGGAAGGCGAGATCACGATACGAGAGCTGCAGCTTCCATGCCTCCGGGAGACGGTCGAGGGGTGTCAGGTCCGCCTCTAGACACAGTCACAAGATGTAAGGAGGGATGCTTTATTCGGCCCCACACAGTCCATTCTGACTAGAGACAGACAGGCTCGCGCTTGACAGTCACTGGGCGACGGAGTTTGATGCCGATGTCATGGCGCACCTTGCTGATAACGACCCGATCCGCTCACGCATCTTTGATGAGGATGGCAATGTTCGAGAGCCGGAGTTACCCGCTGCAAACGACCTGGTGTACGAATGGGGGATGCGTCGCGATAAACCCGACTGGCGTCAACTTAGTAAGTGTATTGGGCCAGCCTTGCATAACCAGTATATATGCCTTAGCAGTACTGATAACTACTTAGCCCTGACTCACCTCGCTACCCGAGCAAACTGGAAAGCAGGCAAAGCTGTCACAACCATTACAGTGCCTCTCCACATCCCTCGACACTGGGCCCTGCGTTTTGATGGTTACGATCCGGGAGATGACGGGCTTATGTTTACTGCGTTGGCACTTAGGACGCTCATCGGACAGTCCCTGGTCTGTGTGGAACCCACCACTGGGCGCATTCGCCATATAACTGCTCGAAAGGATTGGCGCCCCGTGGAAAACTTTCAGGCAAGGCAGGACATCGGACTCTGTGGGGTCTACCACGTCCCAAAGTTCCACCGCTCAGATCTCCCGCATGACCCATATGTGGAACCCTCCGATCTCGCAGAATATAAACGACTCAGTCTATCGCTTTACGGCGACGACCATGACACCGACGGACGTGGTGAAGATTTCATGCGCCTCAGCATCCCAGGCCGCGCGTTCCACCACCTGTGCAGAGGACTGAACACGCCTTTTTTACCGGATAGACATCGCCAAGTCCTTGGATTCGCGCGGTCTCAAATGGATCGAGTTGTGATTGGCAGAAGCGGGTCTCATCTGGAGGTTGGACGAGTGTACGACTCGACTCCCCAGTGGGAGAAGCTTACTGGAACAACGTTAGACCCCAATGTGCAAAGGACATGGAACGTGTCGGTACCATCTCATTCCGATTTCGACGGTGTGAGTGATATTCTGTGCTTTCCCTTCTATGCTCATCTGGACAGCAGAAACCGAATTCCAACCATGCGATACACTTTTTCGGACGGTACACGCTCGTGGTCAATGAAGGCACGGCGTCTGATGAAGACCCTCGCATCCCCGAAGATCCTGGAAAGGTGCGCGTGTGTTTGCGCCGCACGGGAGAGGTCATGGTCACGCTCCCAACCTTTCATGGGGACGATACGGGTCATATAGAGGAGCGACAGCTGCCACCTTTTATATCCGTCTTGGACACGGCCAGTATCATCGAACAGACACAAGCACGCGGCATTGTGCGCATCGAGCTACCCACTTTTGACGATGAAGAAGGGCTCCTCCAGAGTCTCTTTTATCTTGGTAAAGTTACGCATGGAGCGGTAATGCAGTTGAATGTCAAATCGTAAGTCCTACCTTTTCATTCATGGTCATTAACGCCAGTGTGTGGTGTTCTGAAGGTGGTCCAGGCGTCATTTCCCTGGCAAACATCGACGCATACATGATTATTCCTCACATGCATGCGGTCCTCGATGGCGCCAGTGCCGTGGAACCTAATGAGCGCCCAGCTTACGTCGCCTCCCGATCCATTATCCTCTCCTGCCGGGGTAGGTCGACCGGAGGGTTCAGTCCCCGTGTGGCCATGGAATGCTCGAAACTCGTTGTCAACATTCCCGGAGGCATGGTTGTGCTGGACGTTGACGATCTCCCTCCCATCTGCGCCGACAAGCCACCACCCACACTGGCAGGGGCAGTCGTAATGCATCCCAATCCGGGGGATTGGTGGGTCCATACTTCATACTTTTTCGGAACGTTCACATTGGACCTCTTGCGACGGGATGAAGAGCGTGAAGAGGAATGGGGCTCATCAAGGGTCATGCTCCGGATCAGTAGTCTCGAGCCCAAAGAACAACGGACGCGGTAAGCCCCGTGTAACTGGACCAAGTCTCTGACAGGCAGTTCAGTCACCCCAGTCGGCTCCACAGAATGCGTAGCCGACGAGCACCGCGCGAAGCGGCCACGGATATAGGTGGCATAAACAGCACAGCGATGGGCAATGTAATGGGCTGCGGGGAGAGAACCATTCCGCTGCATGATATATATCGTCTTATGTATTCTTCTGTTTACTTCTGGTGCAATCCCGGTTCAATAACTATTCCAACCATCATTAGTATCTTGATCGAGATCTTGGTCTTCGGAGTACCACTGCGTCCACCTGCTGCCCTCCGACGTGCTCCCCTCACCCCCCTCTTCAACGTTGTCCATCTCCTCATCAATCGTTCCCTTTGGCTCCGGAACCCTAGCTCCTGCCCGCCAGCGGGCCCAGACGCAAGAGCAATGCCGCCCCCACACACACCTGCACAAGCGATTTGTTGCGCATGTTTTCCGCGGCAGGGTGATCCATCACCTCCCAGTAGCGGGGAAGCGTCACCCAGTGCCGTGTACCGCGACGCTCCACAACGTCCGGCAGGAAGAGGCCGCGGACCTCGCGAAAAGCATCGAATTCGTGCCGGCATCTGGTGGAGGAGGAAAATAGACGAGGCCTGTATTTTGCGCCGACGAAACATGCGCGCGCTACGCCCCTCCGCCTGATAGTTCCTGTACGCGGCGACGACCTCTGGGTGAAGCCCTGCAGCGGTGAATGCCTTTGCCCATGCCCAGTCGGACCCCAGAAGTGTCGCGAGAGACGGCGGGGTGGTGTATCGCCCTTGCAGGCCAAAGAGGAGGGCGCCGCCCTCCGGTAGGATGCAAGTGTCCGCCAGGATTGTTTGTAGTGCGTCGACAAGGCAGGGAGGGGCCACCATCGAGGACCCCGAGTATACTTGCACGTCATAGATCAGAAAATCTCGTGTACCGGATACGCGGGAGACAGTCGCGACGTCGGTGGCTGGGATGAATACCCACTCGGGGGTCTCACCCCAGGCCGGCAGAGTGTCGCCATTAGACAGCGTGAGGTTCCCGCCCAAAGCATTTGAAGGGAGGTTCACGATGATACGGCCGAGGGCTGGGGTAGGAGCAGGAGCAGAGCTGCTGTCAGCCAGGAGATGGAAAAAGAAGCGGGAAATAGCGGACGGCGGTGTGGGAAGAGCCATTGGGACGGATGGGAAAGGCGGAACAGGAGGGAATAAATGCATGGCCCATTGCGACAACGAGTCAGGTTATTGTCGAGGAAAAGGAAAACGAGAGGGCAGAGCGCGGACAATGTTAAGAAGCTTTCGATACCGGATGGACTCACTCTATCTCGGCGTTGTCCCACTCGCCAGAGTACATTGCCATGCCTGACAGCGCAGCCGTGAGGGGCCCAGAACCGAGGGCTTTTTGAATGTCGTGCAGGATACCGCTCTGGAGCACTGTGTCGGGCGCGAGGGCAAACATTCCAGGCTCAATAATGTGCGCGACGCCCCTCGACACCGAAAGAGCGTACAGACGCGCAAGGGTGGCGGCGTCCAGAGGCATGCTGGGTGGTGTCAGTGTGACAAGCGGTGAGCGACCAACACGAACGACTCACAACGCTCGAACTGCCTGTTCGCGCGCGCGAACGAATACCGCCATGTCCTGCAACTTGCCGCGGAGCGTGTACTTGAAATCTTTGAAGGCGCGCTCCAGACCCTCTAGAGCGACGGTTCCGGCAGGGTCGAGAACGGTCCAGAGGCGGAAGAACCCGTTGAGTGGGCGGCAGACGTGGTCCTTCTCCCACCACAGACGCGCCGTGTCCCGACCGAGCGGCATGTCAAGGCGCTCGAAGGAGACGCGCGGGCCGTCTCCGTCGGGCTGGGCCTCCTGTGGCATGCAACGACGCACAGCCGCCTGTGATGAGGGCCGCGCGGTTGGTGTCGATGCGGCTGGTACTCCAGTACAGTTGTGTCGGCGAATCACGAAGAATGACGGTGACATCCTTGCCGGGAAAGGCGGGGTCGACTGCAGATGCTAGCGTGCGACGGAGCAGCTCCTCCTTCGGGACCCTGTCATACTGAACGTCGTGACGACCCCAAAGGTTCAGAGTGTCTTCTTGCGAGAGTTGAAGAGCCACACGCTGAACTTGCGGCGGATACCGGATTGGAGTGGGGTTGAGGCGAGCTGGAAGACGGCGAAGATTGATGACAAGGTGTTCAAAGCCAGTAAAGTCAGGAAGGACAAGTGGGTCCTCCTGGGATGTGTCGAGAACCAGTGTCGTGCCGTTCAGCGGGATATGGGGAGGGATGAGGCCGATAATGCGGACAGTGTGGAGCTGCGTGAGGTGGGGCGCGAGGGCAGCGGCGAGCGTCAACGCCGCAGGCAGCTTGTCACTATTGTTGATGCAAAGATCGAGGACCTGCACAAGACTCAAGACACGCCGCGCAGCGTGGGACACACTATTCGCAGCCTTACATTTCTCCAGATTGCGGAGGCCGGGGACGCGCGCACTGCGCACGTCAACGCGGGATTCAACGTGTCCGTTTGCGAAGCGAGGGCTGTGGCGTGTGATGATGAGAGACGAGGTTTGCGCCGCCCGGAAAGGACTGGTGTCTGAGAGGACAAGCTGGTGGGCGAGGACGGCATCGCACAGGTCGCGATAGGCGCGAGTGACACTGCGGACCGCGGCGAGGAGGTCACGGGAAAGGACAGCGACGAGGGCAGCAGCGATCGCGGGATGAGTGGCCGGGTTGAAGTAGGAGGGACGCGAGGGGGGCGGAGGGTCTGTCGCGACTGCTGCCGGGGGTTGAGCGGGTGGTGAGGAGGAGGCTGCGGATGCAGGCGGTGCTGGTGTCAGCGCCGGCCCCGGCGGGGGTGGTGGTGGTGGTGGTGGTGGTGGTGGTGTCGCCGCCTCCGCCGCCGCTGCTGCCCTTCTGGCGGATCGACGTAGCATGATGGAAAGAGGAGAGAGAGCGAGGGAGAGATGCGCTGTGGATGCTGAGAAGGGTGGTGAATAGAGACCGGAGATGAAGGAGGTGATGGAGATGATGTGAAAGAGACAAAAGAGGACATGGATACCGTCGCACACTCCAAAGCCACGAGTGTTTGTGTCCTCAACGTCCTCAACGTCGTCAATGTCATCAATGTCAATGTCACTGTCAGTGTCATGTGGCCGCGGGGCGCCGACGGCCACGATATCACATTCGGTCTCTTCGGATGTTTAGAGGCGACACTGACACACACGATCTCTGGGAAACCTGCACACAACCTTTGCAACTGTCTTCCATCCTTTGAATGCTCTCACACCAGACAAGATGGTAGTCACGTGATAGTACCATGAGGTAGTACATGAGGGGGCGTCGAGGCATCTGCATCTGTGCTCCCTCATCCTCCCACTCTCCCTCAACGCCTCTCTCTTCCCCTCACTCGAACGGGCCAGCGCCGGCGCTACCCGGCTCTCTCTCTCGCGCTCCCACCCTTCCCGCCATGTTATCGCTCGCCTTGCTCCCAGATGAGCGGCGGTGACGACGGGCACTGACCACAAAAGAAAGATATATGAATACGACAAGCAAACTAACCACGGTCCCCACCGCCGCGGCCGCCGCTCACACTCGTTGCTCCTAAATTGAGTCGCGTGGGCGATGAAACGGTCTCCTGATCTCCTGATGGATGCATGTATGGAACATCATATCACTGATAGCTACATCGATTACAACCCATGCTCGACTAAGCATCGCGAGCCCTCTCGGGGGGCTGAGTCGCCTCGCGTACAACGCCCTGGTGCGCCGAGTTAAGGCTCTTGGTAAAATTATTGAGTGCCTTTTGCGCGGCGTCGTGCCTCGTTGCGCTGTCGTCGGCTGCTTGTTGCTCCGTGACGAGGCGTTCACGCAGTCGAGTGAGCGAAGCCTCCGCATCGCGGAGCCTTTTGCGACAATCGCGAACGACCTCCTCCGCGGAGTCAATCTGCTCCTGGGTGGAGATGCAGGCTGACTGGGAGGTGCGCACAGACGCTGGTAATGTCCCTTCACGAGATCCATGGTGGCGTCCCTTGGCTATCAGCAAGATGGTGACAATGACTCCCCATTGGGAGATGTGCTCACAAATCTGGACGCTCCTCTGACTCCAACATCACCCAGTGCGGATGACCCGCGATCCGAACCACATGTTGAGGTACGGGCTGTCCTTCGTGGTTGCATGGTGGGTTCGCCGGCGAACGTTCCAACAGTTCCTTGCACAGATCACACCCTGAGCTTACGCCCTCAGCGATGACGGAAACGACAGACCCCTGAGCGGCTGCTTCGGAGTTCGTGCACGGAGGGAGGACGCTGGCTGTCAGCTGACAGGTTCAGTGCGCGATACACCTGGACCAGCCATGGGCCTCTGGCTCTTGAATCGAGTCATACGTACATCGTGTCGCCGACCTTTGGGGTTGGGATGTCGATCGGCGGCATGGTCGTGGGCGATCGAGAGCGGGAATTGATGTGATGTGTGGATGTGTGATGGGCGATGTTTGATGTGTGTGTGTGTTTTGAGTGATGTGTGTAACGAGTGATGAGTGATGATGATGATGAGAGTGATGGGCTCGATGGTGCAGTGATGGACGAGATTCAGTCTCGCACTGCCGGGCTGTCGCATGTCGCAGAGCTCTCCAACGATGCTCCCAATGTCCTCAATGTCATCAATGTCGATGTCCTCGACAATCTCGACACTGCCGATGGCAAGTGGCCGCGGGGCCACATTCTGCCATCCGGATCTCGGACGTACGGACGTTCGGACATCAAGCGCGATTCTCGCTATGCAGCCGACCGTGCGGGGAGCACCGAAGGAACTATACAATATCAAGGTACAAGTGACGGAGGCATACGTTAGGGATTCTACGGTCCGGCGAGGGCAGCAGGGCTACATACGGTCTTACGTATGTAAGAGGACGAGAATCACTGTACGAGGGTCCGAGAGAACCCCTCAGAAGGTAGCTACGGGGTCTCGTACGACATCTCGTGACAGTCGACCACAAGTGTGATCATACCATGTCGAGTACTGCTCCACTGGATCGTCGCTGCCAGCTCGCCGGCGAACTTCTGATCATGGGGGCCTCATGCAGATAGCCCCGGCCATCTCACGCCACCTCCGAGCACCATGCGTGATCTCAGAGCTCGGTGCGCTGTATCTGACAGTCCCAAGATACTCACACTGCCGCGCGACAGGAGACTCATGCCCGTAATGCACTCGCTCGTATTAGCTTACGCCCACGGTCTCAAGGTAGGGCGCGCGCGATCCCAACGTGCGCGATTCGGTCGCCAACATGGGTGCGACAACTGTGTGCGACATTCACGCTCTTGTTATGATAACCCAGGCAGGTCGCAGACTCTTGCCCGCGGCGTCAGTCGCTCCAGGCGTGTCCTAGAGTCTTTCGCAATCGGAATAGTGACGAGCACGGTATCTGGAACAACCTAAAAGGTTGATCCAACCTGGATGTCCGTGCGGTCTCGGGCTGTGATGCACAGCCGAGTCCACTGTGCCGCAGGGCCGCACGCCGTTTTACATCAACGTCCGTTGTCCCAGCATGCGCCAGGCTAAGCGACATCAGACATAAACGTCTGCGTTGTCCCGGAGCAGCCCATAGGGTCCAGAGCCAGGACCCGAAATGCACTTCCGCGCACAGTGTCCGTGAGTGAATCTCGTGCGGTGACTGATGATGTCGGGCAGTATCCTGGAGCCTGGCGCTGTGTTTGAAAGCCGCGCTGTGCTTACCCCCGGGATGTCCGAGGGGCGCGCACGCTGAACGTTCCGGGATTCGGACGCAGGCCAATCCCACTGTTGCGCGCTTCTAAGACCGCAGTTCCGAAGACGCGCTTGCAAAGTGTCTAAGCCGCGTGCCTGCGAAATGTTCGCGGTCTGCATGAGCGTAACGCGCACAGTACAAGATCGATACGCCTTCGGGAGATACTACGTAACCAAGGAACTCTGTTGGCTTGGCGTAGAACTCGCACTTCTGGGCTTTGGCGTGGAGCTTGGAGTCTCGTAACCGTTGTCTGCACGCGGTATCCAAGAGTTGTTCATATTCCGCCGTGACAGTCCCGCACAGTCTCAGCGTGCCCGAGGGATCAACAGTTCCGCGTGGTTTGCTTGAGGCGATGTACAGGTCTCGTGTCGCGGAGTGGGGTTCAACATAAGTGCAGCTGGGCAGGGAGATGGTTCAACATGAGTGCAGCTGAGCAGGGAGATCTTACAGGTGCGGCGGTCCATAGACACGCCCTGCCGCGAACCCACCAACGCCCCAAGCTATGCCTGAGTTGGAGGTGCCCTGCTGCCGTCCTAATGGCCGTGCAACCCGACCTGCACCCACCATCCCTTCAACATCAATAAATCACTTAGCTAGTAGAAAAATCAAACAACTCACTCGCTTTCTGGAATGAACACCTATCCTTCGAGGGGATATGACATACTATTGAGGCAACCAGAGCTCTTGCAATACATGACAAAAGCTTTCATGAAGCCGAGTGTCGCTGATGGTCAGGTATCTGCCGTTGTCACGGACTCAACGGTTCATAAAGGCTCAGATCGCTCGGTTGACGATCTGATAGTGAGCTCTATTGCAGAGACACTACGGCGTTGCCTTTATGACGATTGTGACACCGTTGTCGTTTAGTACAGTTCAGCTCTGATGTTGTTGAGGAGTTCCATTTTTCCTGTCTTTAGTTGTGCTTTCGTGGAATGAGCATAAATGTAGCAAAAAGGAGAGGTGTGCACAAGAGATATGCATCAGCAGTCTGTCCTCATTGTGTGTGCAAGGCAGTTTACGTGGCTGAATGGGCAGCGCTACAGCGGTGCAGTCCGCCGTCTGAGATAAAAATGTGACACCGTGGATACGTCTGTGACGACGACAAGTCAGCAGCTAGCGAGCAGAAACCCATGAGCTGGAAATATGCATATGCTGTAGTCGAGAAGCACCCAGTTGCTTCGAGAGCCAATATTGTATTGATTTTTATTGATTTTTACAAGGGTGTGGAGGAGGCGACAGAGCTTGCGGGGCCGCACCGCGCACAGGGACGTTAAGGAGGTATTCGCAAGTGTCTCGACCTCTGGCTAAGGGGGTCTAGCCAGAGCGGGCACTTGAGGCGCCCCCGAAGCGCAGGACATACTGTACAACTAACTTCTTGTACTCGTCGAACTCGTCCCACCCTCGAAACAGCGATCTGTAGGTCTTGGGGGCGCCATGAAACTTCGCCTGTCCCCATCTACCACGTCTCTGCAAGAGCCACCGCTGCGCTGGCAAATCTATGACTCAACCGTTGGCGTCGGAAAAGCGACGCGACAGAACAGGTACATGAACCGTGGGCGCAGCCTTTCAGCGGACAGCACAGCGCTGTTGTATTGCTGGGGGTGGGTGTATTGATCCTGGGGGCGACGAGACATTGTCTGGTGACTACGTGACTACTTAGAGGAGCTTTTAGACGCCACCTCTGAGCTGGCTATATCCTTTATAGCGCCAGTGGTGTCGGAAAGGCGACCCGACAGAAGATGTCGATGTACTGAAGAGCTAGCTTCTCAGCGGACAGCACAGCGCTGATGTTGAGCCGTCAAGGTCGGCAATGGCTTGGTCTTGGGGGCTGTCCGGCAGCCCTTCGGGGAGATTCCAGTAGGCACTGCTGTCCTAGGCATAGCATTCACGGTTCCAGCCCCGTCGGGCCGGCAGCCGTTAAAACGGATTGTACTCTGACGAGCTCGCCGCGGTTCTCGCTCCCGCGCTGGCAGATTGTCGTCGGGTCACAGGGTTGGTGAATGCCGTCATGATCTGGGAGACCTGGCAGCGGGGCAGGCCGGGCGCCCGGGAAGTGGTACCAGCCCATTAGCGGCGATGTTGCACTGCTTCTGGTCGCCCAACGGCGCCTACAGTGGAATACGTCGAAAGTGTCCGGGTAGTAGCCGACAGCCAGTTGAGATGCGTGGCCGACGTCGACGTCGACTGCGCGACTTCAGAGCCCTCCAAAACGGCGATCTGGTGGATCTGGTTCTTGCTCGGCATCCTCGTCGGGATACCTTTGAGGCCGCGGTGCATCCAACAGTCCTCTAACGCTGTCGGAGTCGGAGAGACCGGGATCGCTTGCAGCACTGCCGGGGACCGGGCGCAGGTATCGAAGTGTATGCGTGACACTCTCGGGGGATGGAAGCAACTGGTTAGCAACCCACCAATATCAGGCGACGCGCGCACTTGCGGGGAGACGCGACCTCACCCACAGTCGCCTGCAAACGTCTTGGGCGACAGCGGAGCGCTGGCCTCTACGGTGGGGTACGAGCTTCTCGCACAACTGGAGAAAATCGCACGCGCCGCGTAGGACGGACAACGCTTGCAACTGCCGGATACCGGGCGAGCCACTGCTGGACATTGCACCAGTTTCACGACCGCGTCTCAAACTTCGCGTGTCACTCCCTCGATTACACGATCGATTGCGCAAGACTCTAAGAGCGGCGTCGACGTACAGGCGCGGCGAGTGCGAGACTCAGATCCGCACCGGGCTGTCCGACCGAGAGTGCAAACTGTCAACGACCGAGACCGACGTTCGGACGCCATGTGGGCATATCCCCGACCGGTACCCCTCCCCCTCCCCCTCCCCGCCCCCCAATCTCCCGGAGCGCCTCGATAGGCAGATTAGTCCGCTCCCCGCCCGCGCGCGAACGTCCCCGTCCGTCTCCCCGCCGCCCGCGCCGCCCCTCGAACTCCTCCTGTCAGTGCGCAAGCAGAGATCCACATCGCCCGCCTCGGGCGCAAGCTCGCCGACATGACCATGGACAAGGGTGCGTTGCTTCGAGTACGGGAGCCAAATGATAACACATAGGGATCCTTGACGCGCTCAAGCGCAAAAGAACAATCCGCCTGGCGATCTTCTTCCGCGTGTCATCTAGTGGAGGCACAACGACGGCGGCTGATGTTCGTGACTTCCGCCGCAAGCGGCTCCCGACTGTCCTCAGGCAGTTGCGCAGAGACGGACTGAACGTTTCCGCCAACAAGACCACTCTGTGCCTGCACAGCACCTCGCAGCTGGCTCCGAGACCCGGAGCTGTAACGTACAGCTCTACATCCCTGGCTCGACACCCGACCGAGTTTTGGCGATTCGTGGAGCGCAACACCTTCGATCTTGGCATTCTCGTCGGACCCACGTCCATCCCGTTCCACGAGAACACGCTCAACCCGGTCGTCGACGCCCTCTCGTCAGCGACCTGTCTCGTCGGGGTATACAGGCCTCACGCGCCGATGACATACTGCCCGGCCACAATCTTCTCCGGCGGCCTTAGGTGCCTCCTCTCGTGCCTTCGAGGCTGCAACTTGTTCCCGTGGGAAGATATGTCTCGCTCGTTGCAGATCGGCTGCGTTCAGGTCGCCGATCGACTCAAGGTCCTTTGCAGGGAGCCTCCCCCCCCCCCCCCCTTTCCTTCTCCCGCGCCGCCGTTGTTGTGTTGTCCCTCGCGATGGAATCCCTGTGGCGACTGTCTGGCAAAGTTGGCCGAGCTCTCTGAGATCTACCAGAGGCGTCTTCCTCGCACGGCCACAACTCACGACGACTGCCGCCGATCGCATCAGCCCTCTCGATTATACGATCGATTGTGCAGGAGCGTCGTCGGCTTCAGCCGCGGCGAGTGCGAGTCTCAGGTCTGCACTGGGCTTTCCGACCGAGAACGCAAACTGCCACACACACGGACCAACACTATGCCATTGTGTGGTCGAATCTCGCACCGGGGACGCGACCGTCACATGCTGTCCTGGGACTCTCCGCAACTGCGGGTCACGCGCGGACTGTTTGAAACATTCAGCCACCGCTCGTTCGATCCTCAGAGGCCACACGGAGCTCCTGTTGGACCTCTCTCGTCGGACTCGGCCTACCTCTCCAATTGTGCGCGCCCCTGTTCGGGCCGGCGCATGCGTGCGTGTACCCAGCCAGCGCGACTCTTGCGGCGCCCCTCAGCAGCGGTTGAACCATGTTGAACAGGACCAAAGAAGCAGTAGCATACTCTATCGACCATCCCATCATGGTATCGTGCCTCCTAGCTCGTCGTCTGTAACCTCCTTCCCCTTGCCCTTGTCGTTGACATCGTGAGCCTCGTTCTCGCCTGTGACGAAGGGCATGTTCGCTAGCATTTCCGCCACCAACGCGTAATCCGAATGCGGCGGATTCACCGCCCAGGCCATGTCATCCGTCTCCCCTGTCGCGAACTCGAACGCGAGCCGGTACAGCCGCTGTTGTTCGACAGCAGCCTCAAGCTCGGAATGGGACTGCGCGGCCGCTGTCGCCCGCGCTTCTGCGACGCGGTGCTTCTCCTCGCTGTCCAGGGTTGCCGAGGCGAGTTGCGTGCGAAGCTCGTCTACACGCTCTTCCGCGCGCTTCAGCTGAAGTGTGAGATCGTTCTCACGCTGCTTGGCCAGAGAGGCCAGCTCCGAGCTGTTCGTCGCCGCCTGCTTGGCTGACTCGTACGACTCGTTGAGCTTCCCGACTCGTTCGTCGGCCTTCTTCTTCTCGTCGTCGCGCCGGCTGCCCTCGAACAGCGCGCCTCGCATCATTGCCCTCCTTGAGCTCGCTGGGATGCCGGTGCCCGCGGGGATGGACGACGTGCCGGATATGAGGTTTGGCGGCGCGTCTCTGGGCGGAACGAAGGGCGCGAACGGCTTTGTAGCCTCGACGGGGAGCTCAGCTGATGCCGCCCGCATCGACTCGTCGTTGTCGCTGCGCGTCATGGAGCGGAGGCAGGCAGCCTCTAACTCGCGGCCTCGCTCTGGAAGGAGGCAGGCCTCGCAGCCTCGCTTGGCGGGTGCCTTGGCCCAAAACGTGTTCAAAAAGTCGGGG